>JAQPZY010001677.1:6480000-7080000 GCA_029931535.1 Margaritifera margaritifera | reverse complement strand
TGTTAAGTATCCAATTTCCACAGGTATGTTGTTAGGGTGTTATCTGTATGAAATTAATTGTTTTTTAAATTTAAGCAGTGATCCTCATCTAAAGGTCAAAGGTCAAAACAACATTATTTGATTCCAACACTTTGTAGTGTCATCAACAGTTATTTTGAGTGAAACCTAATATAAAATTGTCATAATTTACATTATCTGCTCTTATTTGTAACCAACAATCTTGAAACAAAGATTGAACAGGCATAAAAAATATATGGATCTTGCAATGCTAATCAACCTAAACTGCAATTAGACAAGTTCTTGTGAGTTACTGACCTTTAAATAAATGTTCTTCACTAAAGTCAGTGGCATACATCATACCTTGATATATAAGGATTTTAATTGTGAATACTATTAACATTATACTAAATATGAGCCAGATCTAGTCATACATACTCATTCATGAACTCTTTAAATTAAAAGATATTCATTGCCGCCATCTTGTTTTTCAGTAGTGTCTACATCACTGTACCTGTACTCTTTCGATCTGATTGAAGTCAGATCACATAAGTTATGAAAACAGTACTAAGTGAATTTATGATGTAATGAGACTGAGTGGGAAATGGTCATTGTCCACAAAGTATTTAACTGTCCAAACAAGCTGGGCTTCACAAATCTTTGTATATTTGGTAGTGCCTGTGGTAAGGTACCAGGGAGGCAAATCCATGCTTGTGTTAACCTCTGTCCAAGTGGGTTTGAGTCTCAGCTCAGCCAGCATGGGTATGTAGCAAAGCTTGTCAGTAGCTTCCCGTGGGTCAGTGGTTCTTCCCGGGGTTCTCCTGGGTTCTTCGTCCACCAAATATACTGGCTGCCTATCATGTGCTGAAATGTGGCATTAAACTCACAAAACAAAACTAAACCATATTTGTTTTAGGTCATGATGTCTGTTATACATAAATTTTGTTGACCAAAAAGACAGTCTGTTACACAGGTGTCTGCTGTATAAAGGACATATATCAAAGGCTTTTTAATGGGGATCCTCACAACTGTCTGTTATGAACAGGTGTCTGGTTTATGGAAGTGCCAGCTAAGGCAGGTTACACTGTATATTAAAATTTTTGTTACTCTAGCAGATGCTGAAATGAAAACCCTGAATTGACTTCTGCATAAGATTTCCCTTTTTAAAATTCTATCTGTGTACCTTATGCATGCCCCCTGTTCCTAATTAGACTTTTCCTTCAATTAAACTATAACAGCTTCACAGTTACCATTGATGTCATGCATGTGTCATGCTTCCTGGAAATGACAATTATGACATACTCCAAAATACAGCCTTTGATATCAATGGGTTGATATTGTAACATACATTTTAAAAAGCAAGGGTATCTGTGTCCTATCAAGACTTTTTTTTATGCCTCCATTGCTTGCAACAGGAGCATCTTTTTTTGGTCCTGATTTTCCCTCTGTCCATCTTAGAAGGTTCTTAGTAAAATTGTACAGAAGCCATTTAACATAGAAAAATGATATTTGGCAAGCATATTTGGTTAGTATTTCAGGCCATTACAGCAGTGTTTATGCCCCACTACTTGCAGCTGGGACATTTTAATTTGGTCCTGTCTATTCATCAAAGCTTGTTAGTATGATTGTGCAGAAAAAACTTAATGTAGACAAAAGAAACATTTGCAAGCATATTTGTATGCATATGTTTTATGACCTGATTTGAGACCATTACAGCAATTTTTCAACATATTGACATATTTTGGACTTGAGAAAAACCTTTTTAGGCTGATTAAGCAAAAACAACTTGAGATAGACAAATAAAATTTGGTAGACATTTTTGTATGCATATATAGATGACCTGATTATAGTAATTATTACGCCTCAACTCCTTGCAACTGGGGCATCTTGATTTGGTCCTGTCTGTCCTGAGAAGCTTATTAGCAAAATTGCAAAATAACAATTCAACATAGACAAATAAAATTTGCTAGACATATTTGAATGAGTATACAGATGACATGGTTAGATTTTCAGGACGTTATAGAAATTTTTCAGATTTTACACTTTTTGCATGTTTGGGAAATGAGACTTTTTAACAGAAAACTTGTTAGCACAATTAAGCAAAAACCACCTAAGATAGACAAATGAAATGTGGTAGGCAAAACCTGATTAGATTTTCATGAGATTTGAGGAGTTGTTCAATATTTTACACATTTTTTATGTTTTAAACTTGGACTTTTTAAAAGAAAATGTTGTTAGCACGATTAAGTAAAAAAGTTTTAAGGTAGACAAATGAAATATGTTATGCATTTTTGTATGCATATAGAGATGACAAGATTAGATTTTCATGCAGTTATAACAACATGTTAAATGTTCCTAAATTTTATAATTTTTTGACTAATACTTTCTGGTCTTCATGTCTAATTCAAAGTGTTTTAAAACTTTTTGGACATAGACTTTTTTTTTTCTGAGGTGGAGGCATGTGTTTTGCATGTACAAATCTAGATTCCCCCAAATTTGCAATACCTGTAATATTACAGTAATCTGTTTATTACAGGCTTTCTGTTTTCCCAGTTAATCCAAATTTAAGTATTTAAAACAAACACACACAAAAAAAGAAAAAGCAACTGGCACAGGCAGTTACAAAAGATTCTGGCTCAGAAATGTACTCTGACCAATTGACCATCTCATCCACTGAAAATAACCTAAATTTTGCTGCGCACAATCAACTATTTGCCATTTAAAAAAATTTGTAATAGATTTGTATATAATGGACCTCAGTTTTCAACTTCATTAACTCTGATGACACAGTAGTTGGGCTAGTACTTTATATCATTAAATTTGTGTGTATACTGAAGTCAACAATCACATATTTATTTATTTTTTTATATATTTTTTTTTGCAGAACACATTGGGAATAAATCATCCTACTGAAATTAAGGTAATAAAATTATTATCTCATTCTCTGTCTCTCTCACTTAATTATGATGTTTATATTTCTCCTTCAAATGTGTTCCCTGATCACATTAACATTAGGAATATAAGTTCCCACTACCTCCCGATTCCAGCCCTCCCAAAAGATGAAAATTTGTCTTTTCTGTCTATATTATATAGACAAAGGGCAATAACTCTTGCACATAACCTCCCCTTTCCGCCAACAGATGGCACTAGTTTTAAGCTTTCGCTATGAACTGACAAGACATTGTATAGCTATAAGGCTGCAATAGAGGAAATTTATCAAGTGTTGCCGAACTCAGAATGTCCACACCCCCTCTCCCCCTCTTCTACACCGGCCTACAGAGTCAAGGCCTCAGTTGACATTGATGACAAGGAAGTCAGTCCTTCCTTCTGTCTTCTCCCGTAGTCTGGGAAAATCAAGGAAATTGCCAAAAGGCTATCTGCCAAGATCAATGACCCAGGCAATTTCAAAGCCTTTTTTTTTTTTGAGAGTCAACTATTAGCCTCTTTTGCATCTCGCTGGTATAAGACCCATTCCAACGTCTTCTTTACAGATCTCCCAGCGCCAAAAAAGAACTACTCTGTGGTCAATCTGACTTTGCCTGTTTATTATAAGGTGGATAAAGGTATTCTGCACACCTATTTGAAGCTCATTTGCAATATAGTAACCACATCTTTATTGTTGGATTTGGCGTCTGGCTATTTTCAGGCTTTCGGAGAAGTCCGGCAATGAGCATGTCTGGGAGTCAACAGCTAGGATAGCGAAGGTGATTAACAGGAATGCCCATCATGCAATGATGAATGCTTTCACCGCCTCCGCCAACTTTGACCTTGTGTGACAGGATGCATGCTTACGCACAACCTCACTCAAGCCACCACACCCTGACCCTGCGAACCACTCCCTTCAGCTCACCTTTGCTGTTTGGTAGCAAGATAGAGGACGTGCGGAGGCAGGTAGCCCAAGAACTACCCCTCCACCTCTCTGCGCAGCCACCTTCATCCTTTAAATCATCTCCGATTCATCCCCAAAGACATAATGACCGGAGATGCAGGGATATGGGATCATTTGCTACACAACCCCAAAACCAGCCTCGATCCCAACCCTACATACAGAGACAATCTGCTAATCAGTCTCGGAAGCAGTCATATCAAGGGGTAGTAAACAAAGTTTCTCAACCCTCAAGCCACCACCCCCTCGCCACTGACTTGTGTCCCTGACCGGCTGCAGACAACCTTCCGATTGGTGCTAGACTCTTGCATTTCAAAGAGCATTGGATAGATCTCCTTCTGCAAAGTGAGTGGGTGATCCAAATCATCTCTGAGGAGCTTCAAATCTTGTTTTTTCAACCCCTCCCCTTTCATCCTCCCTATTCCTGACGGAAATACTGTCTGACTCGGTAAAGGACACACTTTTAGAGCAAGAGATCAGGACATTCATTGAGAAGCGGGCAGTGGAGATTGTTTGGAATCCACAATCTCCAGGGTTTTACTCCAGGATTTTTCTGGTCAGGAAGACCAATGGCAAACTCAGGCCGATAATCGACCTAAGTCATCTAAATCAATTTATGCTCTCACTGAAATTCAAAATGGAGATGGCAAGATCAGTCCACTTCTTAATCCATCCAAACGAATTTGCCATCAGTCTTGATCTGACAGATGCATATTTTCACGTTCCCATCCATCCATCCTCACAGAAATTCCTGTGGGTTTCATACCGAGGAAATTGTTATCAGTTTTAAGCTTGCCCTTTCGGCTTGAACATAAGTCCTTGAGCCTTTACAAAACTAATAAACTGTGTTGTCTCCCTGTTCCGTACAACTTCTACTTCCATGGCGGCGTACCTGGACGACTTCCTCCAGAAGCATATTGTAATGGGCAGGAAACCTAACCTCAAAATATTTTTTTTTTTTAAATTAAGTTTATCAATTGTAAAGCTCTCTCTGGTAAAGCAGGGATGGTGGGTGTTGTCAACATTTACGATCAATATTAATTTCTTAATTAAGACCTAGAGTTATCCAATGCCAAACGATGGTTGGTATGAATCCCGTTTATATTTCATATTTGCATATAAATTGATTATAAATCATCCTTTAAACTGTTTCAATTCATGATGTTACACCATGGATCAATGTGTAAATCCATCCTCGGTATGAGCCTCATTTCCAGGTTTGTCACATTTGGAGCACTTATGTAGTTATCTCGCTTAATGGTCGCTTATGGTATCATCCATATTAAAGCTAAACATTTTTTTAATATTTCAAATTTTGACCATTTAGACATATATTTGCTGTATGTGCACTTAACTAATACACTAAGTAATATATAATTTTAATCACAATTATTAATTAAGGTGTGGTTTTGTTGTTATCAGTAGCAATGTACGGTTGCCCCTGTGAGCGCACGGTTGCAGAATTTTTCCTGCAGTTGCTACCCAGCGAACGGCAGAATTTTCTCTGCCAGGTGCAGAATTCCACGGGGAGTATAAAAGGGCTAGTCAGCGTCTGGACCTGGTTGGGTTTCCAAGGGTTGCATTAAGAGTTCTGTGTGTTTCAGACAGTGCGTGAGAAAGTCGTTTTACTACAAAGTCGATATAAGGCAGTATGCAAAGAAAAGGTAACTCTTTTGTTTATTGTATTTCTGCAAATCAGTGATTTACAGTTATTTCACGATGTCTTTATAAATAGTTGCCAGGAAAAATAACGTTTCTTATAGTTAATTTTCAACAGGTCTAAAAGTAAGTTCTGAAATCTGCATCTGTATAATCTAAACCTTTCCGGATATTTATCCTTTCATTTTTATGTTTTAAAATCAGAAACTTTAGCTTAAATATATGTCCAATCAGTTAAATTATATGCAGACAGTATTTTTCATGATCCTGTGAGCCCAAGTCAAGTGTTTCTAGTAAACCTTATTAAAATATCAATACTTATTACAGTTCAGTAGGAATAGGATATTATGGAACAATGATAATAATAATAATAATAATAATAATAAACGCAAGTTGATTGTGAAACCATTAAGTTTTTCTCAAGACTCTGTTCATAAGTTATTTGTTATATTGTAAAGCTATTGAGTGTTTCTCAAGGTTTTGTACATAAGTTGGTAGTTAATATTGTTATAGCCATTGAGTGTTTCTCAGGTTCTGTTTGAAGTTAGCCCATATGAATATAATTAAATGTTAGCCCATGTTTCTAAGTCTATCACTAAATAATAAATTAATATAAAATCTGAACATTAAAACTTTGGATATTTGTAAATGTTTATATCAAATTCTATCATAATAAACTGTTATTTAAATTAAGTATGTTTGTCCAGATGCACACTACCACTGTGATATCAAGTCAATGAGTCATTATATAGAAATGATGCATTTGATATTTGAGTTTTGAATTTGTACTGCCATATGAATTTATGACTGTTAATAAACCAGATCAAACTTAAATTTGAGTCTGCATTTCATCCCTAGTCCCATTCTTATAGCTAAGATCGCCCACTTTACAAGTGAATTAGAGACCTCTTGGAGTTTAGGTCTAAGTTTAACTGGGCCTTTATTCTATGGAGAGTTTATCTGCCACAAAGAGCACAATGAGTCATTGAATGGTCACCAAGTTATCGGCCAGCGCTATCCCGTAACAATATGGCAAGTTCAATTCTAGTCAAAGGAAAGAATGAGCTCATATCCCTTTTAAATCATCTAGGCTTTCTGATCAGTTGGGAAAAGTCAGATCTTTGTCCATCCCAACAGTTCGTCCATCTGGTATGGAATTTCTCACCCACCTCAACCTTGTGCATCTCCCTCACCTTTGGATGGTTCAAATCGTTGAGCTCGTAGAGTCCATTTCCAACAAGAAATGGATGACAGCCATGGAGTTCCTGCGACTCATCAGATTGTTCAATGCAGCAGCAGATCTTGTCCCACATGGTTGCCTCTATGTGCACCCTTTGCTGTCTCAGTGGTGTCTCTTTTCAATGCCGCCCGATTACAGGATCAGCATAACGAGTGAGGTAGTATCATTCCTGGATCAGTGGTGCCACCAAGGTTGGCTCACAACAGAAATACCTCTGGAACAGCCCCAACCAGACGTGACCATGTGTACAGACACAAGTACCCGTGGTTGAGGAGTCCATCTGTTGCTGGGCTTCTACACCGTCAGCGGCCTATGGGACCCAGATGAAACAGGTCTCCTTATCAATCTCTTGGAGATGAAAACTATCATCAAGGCCTTTCATTTTTGAAGAGACCATCTTCAGGGCAAGGTCGTGCTCATCATATCAGACAACTCAGTGGTGGTGACATACCTCCTCAGACAGGGCGGTACCAAATCACCCCTACTCTGTATTCTGGTCCAGGAATTCCGCCATTGGTGCGCACAACACAACATTGACATCCAGATTAGACATGTCTGTCAAGGAAGGGCCAGATTCTCTATACAGAATGTCTTAGTTCCAAAAATCATACAGAAATTCTGATTGCCCCTTTCCACTGGGACAAGTCCTGGATCAACAATCTACTTGATCTAGCAATAGATCTACCCAGGAAGATACCAGCCAGGCTGAATCTTCTCAAGCAGTCATGGACCACATGTTCTATCCTTTCCTGGACCGTCTTTTCCTTCACGTCTGGCTCTTGTCAGGAGAGCCTTGCAGCATAAACAATTTAACCCTTCAATCATGGAAAGAATAGCATGAGCAAAGAAGGCCCAGCACTTTAAAGTCTTATGAAGGTAAATCTTCAGGGACTGGTGCAAAGTCAATAAGATTGTCCCTTTGAGTGCCTTTATTCCACAAGTAGCTAACTTTTTTCTCTGGCTGTTTGAGGAGATAAAGTTGGCTCCAATTACTATTAAGTGCTACTGCTCTATGATATCCATCATCATGGCCAAGAGGATCTTGGTCATAACAAAGACCTCTCAGACTTGTCGGCCAACTATGACTTGCCTATCTTCAGTTTCAATCAGATGGCTTGGTGGTCCTTAGGATGCAACCCAGCTTCATTGCCAAGAATAGCTTGATGTCAGTCAGAAATCAGAAAGTCATCATACGACCTCTATCCTGTATTCACATATCCCAAGAGGCATTCTAACAGGAGACTTTATCTGAAGCGAACTGAGCCACTTTGTGGAGCTTGAAGGTATCTTCTTTCTCCCCAGTTAAACCTGTGAAAAAGGACATAACCCCTCAAGCCCTCTCATCATGGTTGAAGTGGGTAATATGCACTGCATACTCTGACATAATGTCAGAACAGAGTTGCCTCATGAAATTCTCTGCTTATGAAATAAGAGCAATCTCAGCGAGCCCTGCCTTTGACTGTAATGTCTCTATTAAAGTCATCGTCGAAGCCATCAGCTGGCATGCACAGTCAACTTTCTTGAGTTTTTATCTATGAAACTTGGCTCCACAGCGACACTCTGGATTTGGTAGACCCAGTCTCAGTCACACAAGTGGCTACCAGACCCAATTGACATTAGCACAACCTCCAGACGGGCACCCTATGCAGCTTTTGCTGGATTCGCCCAGAAATTTTATGTGGTAAGAAGACTTTATTATTTCTTTTTCCCGGACATAAACCATGTCGCCTCTGGTTATGCTGCTTGCAAGTTAGGAGAGTGGGTTATCCTTCATATGGGGATTCCAGCCTTCTTCCCTCTAAGCTTACCTGAGGTATAGGTAGGATCCTCAGCATTCCCTCCACCTATTACCTATTCTCCTAATGTTAATGTGATTGGAGAACATATTCAAAGGAGAAAGCAAATTTTTCAGTAAATTATGTTTCACCTAGAATACTTACCCGATCACATTACTTTAATACCCTCCCATCCTCCCCGCAATGCAAGCATCCTGTTGAGAATGTTCCACTCAGCTTAAAACTAGCGCCACCTTTCGGTGGCAAGGGGAAGTAATGGGCAAGAGTTATTAACCTTCGTCTATATAATATAGACAGAAAAGACGTATTTTCATCTTTTGGGAGGGCCGGATTCGGGAGGTAGTGGGGCTTATATTTCTAATGTTATTGTGATCGGGTAAGTATTCTAGGAGAAACATAACTTACTGAAAAATTTGCTTTTTTTAAAAAATGTTTTCCTTATGAATGGCTTCATAAGAGACATTGTGCAATGAGATTTTTTTTATGTCTTAAGCACCATTTTACAAATGTCACTTTTAAAATAACTGATCTTTGATGTAAAATAATATCAGATTTTCAGCTTAGAGAACTTACATATTGATCTTGTTATATTAGCTTCTCAATGGGTAACATAAAGTTCACTCAGATTTTCTAAACAAAGGTGGATCTGTTTAGATTTCAGATACCTCGTAGGCCAAAAAAATATCTGTGGTTCTGGTAACAGTGATAAAAAAAATTAGGGTAGGAAAGTCGGTACTGATTTTTTTTTTCTTCCTTTTTTATCCAGTTCATGTTAGTTCATGTCACAGTTTCCAATCTAAAGTTACCAGTTCAGAGTACAAAATAATGTACAAATAATTTTGGTCGGTTCATAAAGGAAACCAACACTAATGTTGTTCAAGTGGCTTTCATTAATTTAATTGCATTGACTCTGTTTGAAATTAGAGGGTGATCCATTTGTGAGTATCTGGGTTGAGTAAACACTGCTAATTAATGGTACCAAATTTTTTTTGTTTTAAGTTTTTTGATTGGTCGATATTCAGTCGCTTAGCCCAATATGCAATCAAGCAATAATAGAATACGTGCACATGCGACAGTTACCAAAGACCTCTAATGGTAGGTGTGGTATATCTCAGGATGTGAATGAATAAATGGAGGGAGGTAGATTCAAGCATTCACTAAAGTGATTAAAATATTAAAATTAGTGCAAGCCTGACCTGTTTTACAATTGGAAAAAAGCACTTGTCCGAGAGCAGCACCTTGGAAATATACATTTGTCTGACTTCAAAAATGAATAGTCTGGGACATCAGGCTATGGGATTGATCAGCCCGGGTCATGTTCTGCTTCACATACATTCACCTAACTTTGCTGATGGGAGGCCCTATAGGAGACAAAGAACTCTATTAATTTGGTGTGTAAAGAGGAAATGTCAACGTCACTGGCTGAACATAGGAAAACAATTTCCTTAGAAGAACATGAGTTTTGTTTCATCTACCTTTACCAGACTTTGCACTGAGCTGCCCTGTAGGAAACAAAGAACCACTTTGATTTGCAGATCAAATGGTCCAAGGTCAAGGTCACTGATTGACCATAGCAAAATGGTTTCCATGCAATAACTTGAGTTCTGCTGGATATACCTTCACCAAACTTTGTGATGTAAAGAAGTTTTTTGATTTGCATATCACGAGGTCAAATATCAAGGTCATCATGAAATGAGGCAGTAAAATGGTTTCTATTAAATATCTTCACATACCTACACTAAAACTTGTAGATATATTGTCCTTGATGATATCAGAAGCCCATTGATTAATTTTACATTTCAGTGTCAAAAGTCATGGTCACTGAGACTTGATAAAGAGAAAAATGTTTTTGTATAATGACTTGAGTCTATTGAATATACCTTTATCATAATTTATAGGTCAGATGACTTTGATCAGATCAAGAAGTGTGATTTCATGGTTAAAAGGCCAAGTTCAATGCTTCCATGACCCTTAAAAAGACATGCAGTGGGCATATTAAGTAATTTTTTGGTACTCTTGCAAAACTAGATTATTAAGGAAGCACTTCATTGCTCCCATGTTGAATGTTTGTTAAATAAGTGAAGGCTGATTAAGTAAGGGGCTTGATTTTTTGTGCGATTCAGCAAAATCAGACACTTTAATTTTCAATGATGAAGGTCCCAGGTTTTGTTTGGCTCGCTGTAGATCATCTGTGCATGATTTCCGTGCGCTCATATTGAACCAGAGATTTGAATACACTTATATTTAAATAGGAGGGCCCTGGGTGGCTGAGTGGTCTAATGTGCTCTCCTTTACAGATCACCCACATCTCACCTCTGTCACGTTCGTTCGAGTCTTGGCTTGGCTAACGTGGTTATGTGAGAAAGCTTGCCAGTGGCTTCCCGTGGGTCAGTGATTCTTCCTAGGTTCTTCCTCTGCCAAATATGCTGGCCGCCATCTATAGTCAATCATGTGCTGAAAAATGGTGTTAAACATACAAAATGCAAAACATTATATTTAAATGGAGATTTTGTTCATTTTAGTGGGGATTCATGCAATTTTGCATTGTGGAAAAACAGTGCCCAAAGACCAGCCACAGGACCATTTTATGTAGTGCATGATTAGCCCTGTGTCTTTAATTATTTAGTCATATCCTATTACACTTTAGGCTAGATAGAGTAGTTTTAAATAATTATACATGTAAGTTTCATTTTACATTTGTCCTCTATTTCAGGTTTGCAAAAGAGAATTCTTGGGATACCTCGATGGACAAAGTCTAAAGGGCCTCAGTGAATTTGTCAATTCAGTCATTATTAAGAGCAAGCCATCCATAGCAAAATAGATCTAAGACTTTGTATGCTGTAATTGAATCTTTGAACATAAATAAATGTAATTGAAAAGTTTTGCAATATAATGATACATACATATATTATCATGGGAGGACAGAACCACACCAAGGAAAAGCTCTTGAAAATGGAGAGAGAGAGAGAGAGAAAGAGAGGTCATGTTAAGTTCAGAATGCTTTATGTTCTGCAAGTTTTATACTCTGCAAATAGAAGCATTTTTATATTATATTTATATGTACCACTTGCTTTTATTACATAAATGCCTGCAATTTCATTCATCTATCGATCCTTTATATCACAAAATAAAAGTCAGTCACTTCCATCTTCTTGTCCCTGTCAAGGTCAGTCTCACATTTTCTTGTGCAGACATTTTAATGTGAATGCTTAATATTTTGAAGCAAATTTTAACAAATTATAAATTTATGTTTTAAATTGATATCAGTTTCATTTTAATCAAAATATTTATAAGTATGCTGAATTTGCTGACCTTTTTATATCCTAACCTAGCCATAGGCAGTGGGTGGGTAGGCTCCTCCCTGATCATTATTCTGGCTGTTGAAGCTGTGGGCTAACTTTCTAGTACAAAGAAACGTGGCAAGATTGTTGTCTCTCAAAAGTCTTGTCAGGATTGTTTTGATGCATGTCACTGATTTCAAGGGGACTATGCAATAATTTTAAATGTCATAAAATAAGATTTCTGTCATAGGTGTGTTTGTAAATAAAAGGCACTCATCTCACATTTTTAGCTGCTTCGATTTCTCTAAAAGTGGGATTGATGTATGGAAACATTTACCACCCACAAGTGGTGTTTATTATCAGTTATTTATATACCGTATTTAGCTTTGTAAAACGCACACTTTTTTCACCTAATTTTCTTATTTTAAGTCGGGGGGGGCAAGTTTTATAGAAGAACTAAAAAAAAAAATTTTTCCAGGCCAATCTGACAAAAAGATGAAGGCACTATAACTGTCTACATGTGTCACATTCACTCCTTGTGAAATATTAAATCCGTTGCACGTTGCATTGTAATTTAATTGTTTACCGGTACTAGCCTTATTAATGAAATAAATAATGCTTACAAACCTTGATAGTCATGTTCTTTGATTGCTTATGTTACCGGTAATAAACTCGTTTCATTTCACATCACTGTGTAGCGTTTTGTTCTGTGCCTCGACCGGAAATACATGTACATAATGACTGGTAACTTGTTCTAAAGCTGTGCAAGGCACCACATTGCAGCGAAACGAATATGATTACCGTACCTGTACCGGTAATGTTCAGTATTCCATAAGTGTGGATCTAATACATTTTGTCTTCATTTATTCTTTGTTGAACTGAAATATAATATTTATAATTCAAGCAGTGTTAATGTTCTCATCAGAGGCACCTTTAGGGGACATATTTTTGGCGACTACGGTTTGTCTGTTATGGTAACACTGACATATTGTGAAATAAAATAATCAATTAATGTATGAAGTTGGAAAACATTCTTTTTTTTTTTTTCATTTGGAAAATAAATTTAGTTCTTAGTTTTATTTCTCATCTTAAATGATGATATTTATGTTTCTTTGTGACTAGACAGTGATCAATGCTTCACTGACTCGGTGTGGTCTTTTCAAGGTTATCAGCAGAGCTAATATATGATTACTGTACCAGTAAATGTTCAGTATTCGATAACTGTGGATCATGTTATTGTTTTCATCATTTATTCTTGTTTGAATTTAAAAATAATATTTAGAAGTAAAGCAGTATTAATTTTCTCATCAGAGGCACATTTAGGGTACATCTTTGTTCTGACTACGCTTAGTCTTTTATGGTAATACTGACACATCGTGAAACAAAATAATCGATTAATGTATGAAGTTGGAAAACATTCTCTTTTTTTTCCTTTGGAAAATAAGCTTGGTTCTTAGTTTTATTTGTCATCTTAAATCATAGTATTTTGATATATTTTTGTAACTATACACCGATCAATGCTTCATTGACTTAGTGTGATATTTTCATGTTAATCAGCTCCGGCTAAGCATTGATTTGCTGAACATAGTTGCAATGCTTTGTCTAGGTAAACTTCCAATTTATTTCCTTTTCTTCGGAAAAAAACCTTGGTTCTTTGTTTTATTTCTCATCTTAAATCATAGTATTTTATATATCTTTGCAACTATACAGTGATCAATGCTTCGTTGACTCAGTGTGATCTTTTCATGGTAATCAGCGCCGGCTTAGCGTTGATGTGCTGAACATAGTTACAATGCTTTGTCTAGGTAAACTTGCAATTTATTTCCTTTTCTTTAGAAAATAAGCTTTGTTCTTTGTTTTATTTCTGATCTTAAACCACAGCATTTGATCTTTCTTTGTTACAATAGAGTGAGTTATATTTAATTGACTCAGCATGGTGTCTTTAAAGGTAATCGGCACCGGTTAAAGTTTTGATGTGCCAAACATAATTACGAAGTATTGTCTTGGTAAATTCTATCTAGGGCACTGAGATATATTTTAGAAGTGTCATGATAGTCCAAAAAAGTGCAAATACTGGACCTGAACTTTTACATAGCATCTTGTTTTCGATCAAACGCCAGAAATGATGACAGATGAGGACATATGGCAACTTTTCAAGAGTAATGACGATGAAGAGGAATTTGAGGGATTTGATGCAATATACTGAACTCCATCAACAAAGTGAACCTTAAAACGTCCCTTTTGAGGGCCAACCATAAAATCGGAAAGATATACTTTAAAGTTTGCCACTTTTTCATTCTTTCTTTTATGATATATGTAAAAAAAAAAAAAAAAAAAAAGGATTGGTTATAATCGGGTGCCGCGTACCGACAGAAAAGACCAGAGAAACAGTCAGGCGCTAGTTTGGATAAATAGAAGTGTTCTCAAATCATTCATAAATAAATAAATAATTACAAAACCACTCCCATTTAAAAGTCAGGCTTTATTTATTGCTGATGTAGTCAAGACAATGAATCTTAGTGATCAAACAAATTTCAGTTGGCTACTTGTCTCTGACTTTTACTTTTCCTGCATGTTTCACTCATCCTACACTGTACATAATACTGAATCTGCTGAAAATGCCACACATCTGATTGGACAAGCATCTTTGAAAAAGTGACCTTCCCTTACTCAGCCATCACTCAGAAATACGAGCAGACAAGTGGAATTTTCACACTCCAAGTCTCTTAGCGTATCATAGAAGAACAAATGAAATTTGACAAAGTTTCTGCAAATTACACAAACAAATCTAATGAATCCATTGTAAAGAAAACTAGCCAATATTATGCAACTAACCATGCAAGAAAGTTCCTGTTGTTATGAAATAATGAATATCCTTTGCTAGAGTATGACTTGGAAAATGATCTAATGTTCAGCAGACACTGCAGAAAATATCTTATTCTATCTTTCTGTCAGCCTTTGCTCTTCTAAGTATTTATTGATTCTGTTATCCAGCTGTGAGTTTAAACCCTTTTCCTCATCTACAAATCTGTCAACATGTATTATTAGATATATCTTTTTCAATAACTTTAATGATTGACATGATTTGTTAATGTGCAAAAAGAAACAATACATAGTAAAAAAAACCTGTTTATTTGTAAAATAAATATAGCACAATTTCAAGAAAACATCCTGTCTTTATGTTACCTTCTTTTTAAATATTTATTGTGATATTATGTTGTCATATTTTTGAGCATGCTAAGATCTCCCAAAGCCAAGTTCAGTTTTCTAGTCAGCTTACCAGAGTTGAACTTATTTTTACAAATTTTGTGCAACGCTTATTTTTGGAAATGAACTTTACCATTAAAAATCTTGCTAATTCAGTTTCCTTCTTAAAAGCATAAATTACACTAGTAAAATTTTTTCATGCCCCCTACTATATTCTTTTAAAGGGGCATGTAGTCTTACCCATATATGTCTGTCATTCCATGTCATGTATTTATTTCTACTTATTTTTTAATTTAAATTTATTTAAATGGATTCATTAGATTTGTTTGTGTAATTTGCATTTGTATTTATTTCTACTCAATAGCTTTTGAAGTACTTTATGGATTGAAATCACATTTGGTATTTGGCTTTTATGTTAACAAAGTCTAGGTCAAGTCCAATTTCAACATTTTTTGACAAAATTTGAGTTGTGGCTTCTTTTTGATTTAGAACATTGCCCTTGCATATTGAATGAAGCTTTCTTCAGTTGCACCATATTGGTGATTGCAATATCATAGGAACACATTTTTAGTTTGGCAATACTACATTTATAATTTCCAGGGATGCTATATTTATAAACAGTATTTATGTGTACCTTTCATAGCTAAAGGGTCCTTTTCCAAATAGAACCAATGGGTGGTTGGAGAAAGAAGTTTATATTTTGAAATAGGAAATATATGTAAAATAAAATAAATTAAGCATTCCTACTTGAATTTAAATTTTAATGACATACTCTTGACGCTGCTGATAGTTGTGCTAACTGCATATGGTGTTCATGGTAGAGGAATCCATAGAATTTGAAGAAAATCATGGACATTCATTAATCCTTTGTGCAGGAAATATAATGTGTGATCCCAGAGGTGCTCAGTAAGAGTTAAAATGTAGATGCAGAAATGTATGTCGGAAGAGATCTTCCATAGCTCCATGTTAATACCAAGCAATATTTACTCAACATTCTCAGTATAAGGATCTGTTTAGGAGTTTTTAACTCACCTTCCTTCCTCCTCCCAGCCCCATTTATCACTTTCTTTTTCACCTTAAAATTTAATCCAGTACAATGGTTATTCTCCATGACCATAGAAAAAGCCCTGTTTGTGCAGCAGTTGCTTATGAACATGAAGAGACGGTTAAAGGGAAGAACATAAAATCATCATCATCTATCTCATTAATACAACATTTGCTGTACAAAAATATGTATCTTTGTAAAAAAAAAAACGTCCACATATTATGTTTGGGGAAAAAAAAATATTTGGAGCATATAGTAAAATTCATAACTCTTTAAATGTGAATTTAGTGTGCAATATCAGTGTTTATCTAGGGTGCATATTTGTGTAGTTCACACATTTTTCCAAATCCTCACACAATTCATTGATCAAATGGGCAAAATAGATCTCGAATATCATTTCATTTAGTAAAATCCATCAATGTTTCCCTGAAAAGTCAGGGGGGTGGGTGGTGTAAATCAAAAGCAAAATCTTTATCATTTTTTAACTGAGATATGTGCTGGAATTTGGTAATTGCTATGTAGTTCCTGAGTGTAGTCTGTATGATGTAATTGATTCATTTGCAATGGATAAAATGGGGAGTTTAGACAGGTGTCAAGTTCAAAGTCTTCAAGCTAATAGATGATATTTATTGTACATTTTTGAAATAAAAAAAGAACTATGCATGTAAGTTTTCAGATACCAGCAGGTTTACACACATACGCTACTGTCCAGTGCTAATAGAGAAGTGTGCCTGCTTTTTGTAAGGTCATGGGCTAACTGTCCCACTTTAAAGCAATTCTAGATGCAACACTGCCACACTTTTGAAACAGTTGTCAGGGAGATTTTTAACTCGCCTGGCTGTAAAGGACAAGTGAGGTTATGGCATAGCCCAAATTCTGTCATCGATCATGCAACCATCAGCAATTGCCATTTTAAACTTCTTAAAAACCACTGAACCAGTTTTGACCAAATGAGGCACAGAGCATTCTGGCATGAAGAGCTGTCAAATTTATATAAATGATGCTGATCAGCTATCAAATATGGCCACCATTACTAAAAATAGTACAAACCCATTAAATGACTTCTCAGAAACCTGGCAAATGGAATTTGATCAAATTTTAAAGAAATCGACCTGGCAGGAAGACCTTTGAAGTTGTATAAATGATGATGATCTGCCTTTAAATATGGCTACAACAACTAAAAAATATAGAAAAGCTGCTGTCACAAAATATAGAAAAACCTTTAAACAACCTCTTTTCCAGAACCACTGACTAGAATTTGACCAAACTTGAAAGAAAACATCCTGGCATTAAGACGTTTCAAACCTGTACACATGAAGCCAGTTTGCTATCAGATTTTGCTACTGTTGCTAAAAATAAATAAATGACATCAGAATCCACTCAATAGAATTTGAGCAAATTTGACAGAAAGCATCCTGGCATAGAGGTTTTCAGATTTATAGAAATGATGCTAATACACCATCAGATATGGCCACCATTACCAAAAATAGAAAAATACTGTACTTCCCAGTTTGACTTAAAGCAAATGAAGTAATGTATGATGAGGACTATTGAGAATCACTGGGTTTGGGATTATGCTGAGTTCTCGTGAAAAAATGTAAAACATTAAAAAATAATACTAGAAAACAGGATTCATAAGTTTCAATAAACAAGTATTTTAAATTAGAAAAATCGTACACTTTAGGAATTATATTGAATAATCTGTTGTTTGAAGTTGAAGAAAACTATAAAGTAGAAATATAACAAGTAACACTCTGAGTAGGTGATATAATTTAGGGATAAGACTGAAGTGTATGCAGTCTTGGAAATGAATGTGCTGTATTGTGTCCATTCAATGTTAGAGCTCAGAAGTGTATTTTAAGCAAAATAACCTAAAGGGGCTTAGCCTAACCAAAGTATTGTTGTGCATTTCTGATGCTCACACTAAAAAAAACTTGGGCAAGACACTTTATTCACATTGCCCAACAGAAACTAATTAGACCCATAAATGGTATTGCCATATTAAATGGCTTAAATATTCATTGTTTTTATGTTGTTACATGTATATGCATTATTTTATGGCATTTCATATATATTTAATTTATAATTTGTCTTTTTTAGCTTTATAAGAAAAAGAAAACAATAACCAGTATGCTTTTCTTCTGAAACACTTCTAAATTTAATTAACATCACTAATCTTAATATGCGACCATTCAATTTGCGGCTGACCACCATTTAAATTTTTAGTCCATAAAAGAAAAAAATTTAAAACAAAACAACAAATTCCCTATTTTCTGAATGTTAAATGTTGTGACCAGATTACATTTCATTAACTGTATTAGACATCATACTCATTAGGACACTTACTATTCCTGCCAATATTTGGTGGTGCCTATTGGAGATAGACTAATGAGCATGTTTCAACAATGGCTACCTTTGCGTGCTGTTCACTAATCATGGTTGGTTCAAATTTACAGCGAGTTATATCAAATGCATATTATTGAAGTAATTACATAGAGGGTGCATATCTAACTAACTTCTAACATTCTGTTGTTGAGTAATACTGACAATGTCTTTTCTCAACAGAATAAAATTAGGTCATGCAGACATGATTAAATATTGGTAAATGAAGGGTGAAAAATTAGTAATAAGAAATCTTATTCTGATTGACCAACCCATTTGTTGCTTTTTAAAGAGCTTTTTTTGTATGCATGAAATTGGAAACCTGCATATTATTTTTGTAATGTGACAACTAAATGCTCCAATCTTTTCTTTCCACGTCACAGTTTCAATGCACGCATGAATTTGCTTTCACAAGCTTACACGTCATTTACCCAAGTGAGCGATATCAGGTCTCATATTTTCTTCATTTCTGGGATATTTTCCAAGATATATACACTAAATATGGAAATTCTTTGCATACCATTCAAAGAAATGTTCAGTTTTTCTTACTTTTTGGGCAACATTTTAGTTCGAATCAAAGAGTCTTCCTCATGATTAGGTAGGTATCACGTATAGGCACTGCAATATATACAAAAATTTGTAACATTTTCAATAACATCTTTTAGCTTTTATTATTTAGCACTTGTAAACAATAATATGCTAACAACATATAGCACTTGTAAACAATAATATGCTAACAACATGCTGTGTGACTGTCCATAGCAAGGAAATTTTCTTCACTTGTAGCCAAGTGATGACAAAGAAATACATTTTCAAGATTTTCACAGCATATCAGGCAGTATTAGTACACTCTTAACATTTTGCTAAGGCTGCATTTTAGTACACATGTCAATAAATTTAACATCCCCAGTTTCACTAAACACTTAAAATTTTCTTCCTCATATTGAGATTTGGATATATTATTGCTTGCTTGCCAACATTGAACAAGGATTGAAATAGTGCAAGTGATAATATTTTAAAGTCTTCTGAAGAGTGCCTTGTTTTATTTCAGATACAAATTTGAGGATTTTCTTTAATTTGAAGGATTCCTTTAATTTGAGGGATTCCTCCACTCATGTTTCAAGAATGACAAGACTTCCATATCTACAGTCTTTAAACAGGGTTTCTATTTAATCTTCCTGTGTATAAAATTCCAGTATTATCAGAATACTTGTACTTTAAGTAAGAACTTGTTAAATCTCAAATTCAGGAAGAATTTTAAGAAATGAAGTGCAACTGGGACCACTACATTGCTTTGCTTACTTACCATAATGTTTGTAAATTTTAAAGCATGAAAATATTTTTTTTTTAAGTATGAAAAATAATGTGTGAAAAGGCTATAATTTTTGTGTAATGATTAAGTACAAAAAAATTAAAGACCCAGAATTGAGGAGGACTCCGATACATAATCATCAACATTAAATTCACATGAGTTTAGATGATTGCTTGAAAAGCATCGCACATATGTTGTCTGAATTTGCTTATATATGTGTTCTAAATAATGAGTGAATGCATTTGTTTGCTTGTTTGTATCTGAGAGAGAAAAAGAGATTCCATCTTATTTTCATGCCATTTTCCACATGATGCCAGTTTTTTAATTGTCCTTGTTTAACTGAAGCTTTTGTCGAAGAAAACTGCTAAAATATAGTGATAGAAATTTGTTAAATAAAACAAGTCATATTTCATCAGTTTCAAATATCTATAATTCACAATATTTATATCCATATGTACTTGATTTGCTTAAAATCTCAAGGATAATGCAGGTTTAATTGCCTTTTACATTTTACATCCTGTGTTGATTTTTTTTTCTGGAAGTGAAATGATGCCCACATTCCCACCAAAGAAGAATGACCTCTACCCTTAGTCAAGTTACTTTAGTTTGGCAGAATTGGGTCTGTCATCTAAACTCCAGCCAAGCTATAGTTGTTACTATATATTCATTGATTAAACACTTTTGTCAGTGAGTACAAAGGTATCACTGGCCCGTTATTAAACTTACAGGAGTAGCACCTTTCAGATCCTACCATACAGTTTAACATAGACCCACCTTGTTATAATAAAAGAAAGGATAACAAAATATATTGAGCAGCACTAATACAAAATAAATAGGTTGATTAGTAAACAGTAGTCAATGACTGAAGCCTTAGCCCTGGAAAAGTGGCGGAATATAATTGGGGTTCTCTGTACAGAGATACTTTCATTTTTGGGGCCCCTACAGTATTTTTAGTGAGAATCTGGACATAACAGATGTGAATTCATTCAGAATGAATTCACAAAAGCTTTACATATTTATTTTTAAAAAATCATCAGCCCAGAGAAACACAGTCGAGAAGTAATGAAGCTAGCTTTTTTTTTTTTTTTTTTGTAAATTCTTTTTTGGTGTGTTTTGTGGTACAACAACAGTTGAAAGGTTGTATTGTGCCAAGGCAAACTAGCTTAGTATGTCTTGATTGTTTCTCTGATTGTTTTCACTTAAAATGGGCTTTTATTTGTACAAATGCAATGCTCATGTGAACAGAATCTTGATATTTGTTATGTAGAAACCGTGATTATTAATTTGTTGTGATAAAGAGTCATTGACTTCCATATGATAATGAAGACTATTTTATTACCATTTGCATTAAGATTTACTGAATGGAATACATCTACAACTGTAAATATTTGTGAACATTTCATCCAGATATGACTCTTTGAAGAATGCTGGTATGGTTTTATTTTATTATGTTTGGAAAGATTGACAGCTGATGATTTAGATGTAAAAAGAAAGTTCCTGTACTAATTTCAGATATACATTCTATTGAAAATACTTCAGAATTGCTGATAGCTTTTGTTACATACTGGTCTTTAAGAGTTCTCAAAATAAATGGCATAAAAATACCAGGTGTTAAATAAGTGTATAAAACTCATTTTCAGTAACAATTATGTTTATTTCTGCTGTTTTTGTACAATATTTGCATATATTTTTAATTCTTGAACATGTCAATTTTCTGATTTAAGACTTCATTTGTACAAAAAAATAAAACAAATTTCTCCATGCAAAAATAATTATCATTGTATGAACTGACTGTGCAAAAGATTGAAGGATAAAAAAAAAAATGTGTAAACTACAGTATAATGCATTCATTTATCTAAAAAGAGACATTATTCATGTGCATGTTGTACAGGTCTGTGTGTTGTAAATAATATTATGAATAAACCTATAGATAAACAAAGTAGATTTATATATTTAATGTAACAATGTACACACTAGTAGATGTATATATTTAATGCAACAATGTACATGCTAGTAGATGTATACCGGTATATTTAATGCAACAATGTACATACTAGTAGATGTATATATTTAATGCAACAATGTACATACTAGTAGGTGCTTTTAGCTATCCCTTTAAAGAAATGTTGTAGATATTGATTCTATCATGTGTAAATTTTATGTATTGTTTTATTTATAAATAATACTCTTCATTGTTCAGCCTCATAGAGTATAAAAGTAGAAACATTTATGCTTTCATTAAAATATTCATGTTTAGATGGACTTGTTTAGTCTGTTCATAAAAAAGTTACAGAAAAGAAAGATATACATACGAGATTTTCCATGTCATCAGTTATCTGCAAGTTGATATGTGGCACACACAAAAAATATGTAAATTCTGATATGTGAGACAAAAAAAGTTAATAGTCATGGGTTTGGAAAAGAATTGATTAAAAAGTGTAAGCATCTCGTCTGGAATGGATGTTGCAAAAGGAAAGACATAATGGTTATATTATCTGTCCTTTCGTCCATGCTGCATCAACATTTTTAAATAGGAGCAATATCTCCTGTTGGCATGAATACATCATCATTATAAGATTTTGTCTGCGGTTAAATCAGAGCAAGAAAGACCTCTTTACATTAGAGACTAGAAAGGTGAAAGTCAGTCACAAAGGATGGGATGGAGCTAGGGGTAATCAAAGTTTTTTTTTTAAAAAATTTTTATCTTGCTGTATCGTATGTTGAAATAGATGAATTTGAATGAATTAATCCCAGCCTTGGACAAAAGTTTAACTTGGGACATAGAAAACCTTTACTTATGAAAAGGTAAAAGTTCATGGTCACTGTGGTCAGTTGGTTCAAGTTTTTTAGATAACCTTATCTCATACGACCCTGCATATGCATATATGTTTACCAGGGTGCATGGAATGTCCATAATCATGATGGAACAAAAGGTGAAAGGTCAATGATTAAGGTTAGTTTAAAGCTTATTATTTAAGGAAAATTTGTAAAACATTTTAGGAGTTATCAAAGTTTCTATACGGGTGTGGATTGTCATCCGATTTTTTGTCCCACCTACAGCATAAGTATCCTCCATTGTGTAGAGTATCTGGATAATCGGTGTGTACTTCATACGTTCTTGTAACTTGGCAGTGTAAGAATTTGTACCGGATTCATGTATACTGCTTAATTTGAAATAATTTGTTTTGCACATCTTTCTCCACGACCACC
Source organism: Margaritifera margaritifera (assembly GCA_029931535.1). Lineage (NCBI taxonomy): Eukaryota > Metazoa > Mollusca > Bivalvia > Unionida > Margaritiferidae > Margaritifera > Margaritifera margaritifera. The sequence goes on along the minus strand of JAQPZY010001677.1, from coordinate 7,056,985 downwards.
AGCACATTTTTTGTCGAGCCTACGTTAATATGAAAGTGAGACATAGCAGTCACTTTTGGAGCTGTTGGCGGCAGCAGAGCCAACAGTTCGTTAAGGTTTTGGTTAACGTTTTGTCATTTGCATATACATCCTAAAGCTCGTGATAGATTCTCATCATACTTGGCATGACTCATTAGAAGCCAAAACCATTCTTCGACATGCTCACTTATTTTTAAGAAATTTTGTTAAGGTTTTGGTTAAAGCTTTTTCATTTGCTTCCATTTTCTAAACACATTACAAAAGCTAAGACAGTTTGTTCTGTGAGAAGCTTGCTTGCCTCTTTAACCTTGGAGATAAGGTAAAATTCATTGAAAATTTGTGTTACAGTTTCGTTTCATATTTTTTCATTTCTTTTTTATTTCTTAAAATGCTTGATGGATTTTGTTCAAACTTTATGTGAATTATTAAGAAACTGAGATTATTCATTCTGCCAAACGCTCATTCGTCACAATGATCTTCGGGTCAAGGTCACAGTCATACAAAATAAGCGCTAAGGTTGGCTACAGTTTTTCTTTTTGTTTTTTTTCTCCATTTGCTTTCATTCCTAAACCTAAACCTAAGTCTATACTTGAAAGGAATCATTATGAAGCTCAGACGATTCATTCAGTTACATGCTTCTTCATTTTGTTTTTTACTTTGACTTAAAGGTCAGACGTTTACATCAATGTTTCAGCCATGGACTCGATATGCATGTCCTTGGATTCTTGTATTCTTCTGTTTTCGAATATGGTTTTCTTTCTGTGACTGACTTAAGTATTATATAAGTCGGCATGTTCTATATACATGGAAAAATATGTGGAATGAAAACTATAGAAACAAGCTTCGGAACATCACACCCATCATTGGAAAGTGACATCCCTCAGATGGAACAAATCTGTTTTGGGGATCCTTGGCAGAATAAATACTTCTGTTTTGCTTAGGAGGCGCTCTACAGTTTCGTATTTTGCATAGGATTAGATTTGTAAAGGAAAAAAGACCTTGTATGTCTTAGGTATTGTTAAAAGAACTTTTCATTCTCTTTATTTTGATGTATAATTGATGGGTGCAATTTGGGTTATAGAGTATACAGCTTGGTCTTAGATGTGCACCTTTTTTAAAAAAAAAACTGCTAGCTCCGCTTGGTCATTTTCACTTCCTGGACTTCAAATGTAAATTGTAAAAAAAAAAAAAAAAAAGAGTCGATTTTTTGTGACTTTTATATATTTTGTAAATTTTTTCATTGTACTTTCAGAAGCTGGTATTGCCTACCTTGCTAAAATTTCTTTTTTCCTATTTTAAAAACAGCTAAAACATAGTTTGCTTTGGACTAATTCAGGCTGATTTTTCGAGCAAATGGGAGCGGCCATATTTGTCAGCTGTCTGCTTAGGTCATGTACAGTTTCCACAAGTACAATATGTAAAGATATTTCGGCCACAGTACATGAAGATAGCATCGTAATTTCCTTTAATCATTGGCGCTATTCGTATAAGAAAATGGCTGACGAGGCAAGCAAAGAAGCAGATTTATCCAAGGCTATGTTAGCAGCAGATGAATTGAAAGATTTCCCATATCAAGAAGGGGGTCGTGAATTACCAGTCCACTCCGAACTGAGGTTTCATGAAGGATTTAGGCAAGTAAAGCAAGAACACAGGAGAGTAAGGAAAGTCGTACATTTTTCACCGATAATGTTTCACTGTTCTGTACATTGTTTGCGCATCTCTATTTTATTTTATTGGGCCTTGCTATATTTTCGCGTTTTTTAACAACACCTGGGCTAGGTTCGACCCTTGTTTGCTATATTTGTTACATAAGTAGATGTGAAAGTTACGATTTATTCCTATTCTATGATAGACATGTATTTAATTGCACAGATATTTGCTTTTGGTGCAGCCAATAAACGGAAGCCGTTAGAACTTTGGGATGGATACTATATTGGGATTTTTGTCTGTGCTTTTTCTGACTCGCTTGTTTTTCATATTGACAGCAATAAATTGTAATGACCCTGCACACTTCTTACACGTACCGTACTAGGACTTGAAACTTAAAGTTGCTGGTAACAACTGTTGTCGATACCGGAGTAAACTAAATAGCTTCTCTAGGTACATATTAAAGCGTTTTCATAGTCTGGTAAGTGCTTCCTGTATACCATGTTGGTTGAAACTTTGAAGGAAACTCATGCCTGTGTTGATTTATCCAGCTTTTAACCCTCTGTGCGTTTGGGGATGTAGAATAGGCCCGATGTGCTCTCCTGCACTGCATTCGTACGAGGCGACTAATGTAGACAGGAGCAGTGGTGGCTCAGTGGTTAGCGTGCCTGACTTGTGACCGAAAAGTTGTTGGTTTGAATCCGTAACCATCTAATGTAGACAGGAGCAACGATTTAATCTCTTTGAGCAATGCTGACTTTTGTAAAGGTCGCCGCTATGCATATGTTTCCTATTCTGGTGTGAGTATGTCTCGAATTGATCACATCGTTATTGACAAGTCAGAAGTGAATTTGGTCAAAGAGGCTAGGATCGTTCAATTTTATACTATGAGTGATTCGAACTTTAATCGTTTAATGTTCAGTTGGGGGAAAGTTGCCTCTCAGATACGACAAAAATATGCGGGTGCATTAGACAGTCATTTAGAGCCTCTTAAGTCCTTTATCCCGGCAAACGGGGAGCAGATAGACTTACTCAATAGCAAAATCGTTAATGCTGTATCTATGGCATGCAAAAAACCCATTCCGGTTTCAAAATTCAAACCCTTTTAAAAACCATTCTGGAATTCTGAGTTGAAGGTTCTGCACAAAACAATGGTCAAAAGAAGGCAGGAATGGATACTACAAGGGAAATCTAGTATATCAAAATGATATATTTTTCAATTCTTATAAAGATGCCAAGTCAGCTTTTCGAAGACGTTACAGAAAATGTGTTTCAGATTATCAAAAGCATGAAAATGAAAACATTGATAAGTACGCTGAGTTGATCAAAACCTATTTTGGAAAACTTTAATTGCACGCCGACAGAAAAGTAGAAAACCGCTTGAAATGAAATTGAATGATAGTATTTTTCGGGATTCTGCAGATATAGTTGCTCAGTGGGCACCATATTTTGAGACTTTGTATGCCCCACCGAATTTAGATAATAGATATAAGAAGTTTCATGAGAAAGTTAGTGAATCTGTTAAGATGTGGAAAGAAACCATTGTAACTGGTGAGTTCGATCCCATAACACTTGAAGAACTAGCATCTGTGCTTTCAGATGTTCAGTCTGGAAATGCCGGCGGGTCTGACGACATAAATTATGAACACCTTAAGTGTGGTGGTACCACGATCAGGTTAGTCTTGGTTACGCTCTATAACTCAATGTTGACATTTGGTCACATCCCAGACAAATTAAAAGAAGGTCTGATAATTAGCGTTCTTAAGGGAGGAATTAAGAATAAAAGAGATCCCAACAATTATAGGGCGATAACGCTTCTTCCAGTTATTGTTAAAGTTTTCGAAAAGATTTGATTAAAAAGGTTACAAACTGATTTAAAATCCACTCAGTTTTCGATTAACTTACTGGGGGTGGGGTGGGGATGGGGCTTTCAGAAGGGGCTAGGTTGCAATATGACTTATTTTTTGGTCCATGAACTAATTGGTTATACTAATGAAAACCAAAGCAAATTATACGCAGCTTTTCTTGATACTGAGAAAGCTTTTGACAATGTATGGCATGACGGATTATTTTATAAATTATTTCAGATCGGTATAAATCACAGAATAATAATGGTGATTGTCAATCTATACACAAATATGTACAGCAGAGTTATCCTGTCAAGAAGAATTTCTAACAGATTTCCGGTGTTGAAAGGCACACGGCAAGGTGGAATATTATCCCCTTGGCTCTACATTGTATTTATCAATGAGTCGCTTGATCTTTTAACAACATGCAATTTTGGCTTTGTATTTCTCGACAATCAGTGCCCTTGTCCGACTGTAGCAGATGATATGCTTCTTCTGAGTATTTCAAAATTGGGCATGGATCACTTACTGAAGATATGTTCTCAGTACTCTATAAAGTGGGGATTCAGATACAATTCTCAAAAAAGTAATATGATTGTTTTTAATAAAAGTTCATCAGACTACAAAAGAAGATATAGGCATTGGTTCTTGGGATCTGAGGCTGTTCAAGAAACAGAATCTTGTAGACATTTAGGCATTAAGGCATCTAAATACAACAAAATTGATACTAAGATAAAAGAGGCTCATATTTACCCAACCGTATAAATGTTATCCATGTTGGATGAGCAGCGTTCACTCAACTTTGTTATCAATCGTATTTTGTGCTTAACATTTGTTATTTTCCTTTCTCAAATTACTACAAAGTTTACAGTTGTTCATTCTCTATGTATTTGTATGACTGATTGTACTCTTCGTAACACGGAGGAAATAAAGATAACAATCAATCAATCTACTTGTGTTGCCGTGCAGCAAAACACCAAACCATTTTTCCGGCTGTAAATGTATCAAGCAAAGATACACCGACTTCGATTAAGGGAGGTTATTCCAGGTTTCAACACACAGTTACTGAATACATTAGCCCAAATACTCTTATCACGTCTGACTTTCAATAGTTTGAGACGATGGTGAGTTGTATCATAACTAGTAATAAAGAAAGAATTTTCTATATTTAGTCTGAAGCCGTAACTTGTGTAATCCTGCAGCATATCTGATGAAAGTCCTCTTATCGTCATAAATGTAATCTAGGTGTCTAATTTGGGACCGACCGTTTAATTTTCTGAGGCAGGGTGCAGCCTGGGATTTTCCTTTCAACCAGTATACATTTTTTTTACTTCTTTTATCTGAAGATAATTTTTATTCTAACTAATATGATGGATCGATTTATTTTTTTTCTGTTTTCTTTTTTCTTTTCTATTTTTTCAGATCAGAGAAATATATATATATATATATATATATATATATATATATATATATATATATATATATATATATATATATATATATATATATATATATATATTTCAAGTTATGGCGGGGAGGGGGGAGAGGAGGCACTGGACATTATTTGTTAAATAAAAAAGATGGCCTAGGTTCCACCAGCCCCCCTCCCCCGTATCTTCCTGTCTTAAAAATAAAATGGTTGGTCCATTATTTGAAATCAGAATCGGTTATGTGCAAACAGGCTAACTGGATTTATGCATATTACAAAATGTTATGTATTGAGTAAACGAGCTGCTGAAACCTGGAATAACCTCCCTTAATCTAAAGTCAATGCATCTGCTATCCATACCACCCCGTTGAAAAGCATCCACGAGTAAAAGTTGAGATAGATTGTCTGACGCAACGCTCTAAAATGTATTCCTTTATTGATGGAGGGGATTGCTCATTTATATTGTTTATGAGGAAAATTGTTATACTATCATTATTATTTACTGAATACCAAGTTGTGTAACCGGTCCGATTGTCTACATTAGAATTCATATGATTGCCGAAACAGCGCCCAACAAACTGCATTCTAAACTGAAACGCCAAATCTATTTTGACTAAAGTGATTCCATGATCTAGTAACTTATAATCGGAGCAGAGAATTCACTCGGAATTAACACAAACCTCGACGATTTTTAATCCTAGAGTTTTGTGCACGAACTCCTCTGTATTTTATTTTAAGTGTGCAAGGATTAGGGCTACCTGTTGTAATTCTCTCGGAAAGAATGACATAACTACATATTTCCTTCCTCCTCTTTCTTCATTCCATCCTTACTAATCGAGTAAGTAAGTAAGTAAGCTACTGACAGCTGTCTGAACGATCTAATAAGACCCTCACTGAAATGCTAACTTACTGACTTGCTAACCGTCCAACCGACAAACTTAGCAACCAACAGAGTAAATCACTTACTAAGCAGAAGAGTAACGTGAATTTGGGTAGTGCAAGAAAAGAAAACTAATTTTGAGCACAGCACAGAGTTCTCCCTGAATTATGCTTTGATGAACTAACTAACTGAAACCTGACAGACCAACAAACTTACTAACTTACTGACCCAAAGAGAAACAAACTAATTGACTGAAAGACAGACAAGCAAACCAACAAACTAACTGGTTTACTGACATGACTGAAAAAACTAGTTAATTAATTGCCTAATTGTCATTATGTAAGTTAGTAGGTTAGTGAGAAACCAGGTAATTACATATATCTGACAAATTAACTGGCTGAATAACTTACCGACGCACAGACTAACTGTTTGTTCGACTAATACATTACAGGACTATCTATCTACCTAACCAATTAAGAGAGGATTGTCGAGTCTGACAGAACGTGGAAAACGGATTTAGCTCGTTACTATGGAGCTCACTCAATAATACACATTATATCAACAGTGGTCTTTGACATCTAATGTATGTGATCATAACCTTCTATATTTAAGAAAGGTCAATATGGTACTCATCCCTACTATTATCTATGGCAAACCAAATTTGTATTTATTTAAAGAAAAGAAAAAATGTCTCTGAAACTATATAAGAGGTCTTGTAAACCTTATTTAATATCTTAAATTTTATAAGATATTGTATAAAATAAATAAGATATTTTATAAACAGAGTTTTACGATACCTCATACTTTATAATATATCTTTATTAGGACATCAAGACAACAGTCATTGTCAATTGAAGGGTTCTTAAACACACTAATGCCATAAATAATTTCTTATAATCAAACTAAGGACCACATTCACGAGTCTCTAATTTTCAAAAACCCTTGATGGATTTACATCATACCTGGCATAAATCATTACGAAGCTAAAACCATTCATTCGGCGACATGTTCACTTGTCTCTTTGACCTTGGGGTCCAGGTCACAGTGATAGAAAATTTGCGTTTAGATTTCGGTTAAAGCTTTTTCGTTTGCTTCTATTTTTTTTATACCCATTTTAAAAGCTAAGATAGTTTGTTCTGCGACATTCTAGCTTGCCCCTTGAACCTTGGAGTCAAGGTAAAATTTATTGAAAAATTGTGTTACGGTTTTGCTTCAAATTTCTTTCTTTGTTTATATTTCCTAAAATGCTTGATTGATTTTTTACAAATATATTATATCAAATTATTAAGAAGCTGATGCAATTCATTCTGCAACACGCACATTTGCCCCGCTGATCATCGGGTAAAGGTCACATTCATAGAAAATTTGCGTTAAGGTTGTGGCTGAAGTTTTTCTTTCTTTATTTGCTTATATTCCTATATCTAAGTTCGTACTTAATATGAATCATTTTGAAGCTGAGGCGATTCATTCTGTAGCAATCTTGCTTAACCTTTTGACCTTGACTTAAAGATCAGGCTTTTACAGCAATGCTTCAATTGTGGACTCGATATGTGGGCTGTTGCTTTCTTGTTTTCTTCTTCTTGTTTTTGAATATGATTTTCTTTCTATGACTGACTTAAGTATTATATAAGTCGGCATGTTATATATACATGGAAAAATATGTGGAATGAAAACTATAGAAACAAGCTTCATAACATCAGACCCATCATTGGAAAGTGACATCCCTCAGATGGAACAAATCTATTTTGGGGAAACTTGGCAAAATATATATATCCACGAAATTGAAATGATTCAATATAGGGTTGTCAAATATGTTTGTAGCAGGGACAATTACACCAGGACCGTGACATCTATAGTAGATAAACCTCCAACACACGAGACCAGACGCAAAATAACTTAGCTTTGTATATGCCATAAAATTAGAAACAAGCTGTTAAAAATAGATTTTCAGTCCTTGCCCACATCACCAAAATGCAGTTTAGTATCCCCTGCTCCAAAACAGACCTTCACAAACACTCTCTTCCTTAGAACTGCTAGAATCTACAAAAAATTACCTCTTGAACTGGTAAATAGACCAAACCTCGCACCTTTCGAGACTGGTCTGCAATGATCCAGTCTATAATCATCCGTCATTAATCAGTTATTTCATCAGTCATTAATCGTTCATATAACTCAACCACCTACTTATTCACTCATCATTCTTCTTGTATCAATACGCAAGCATCGTTAATCTCGATCTCGACTTAATGGATTTATCACTCTTACTGCAGTTAAAATTCCAGCTAAGGCACTTTTACCTCTTTCGGCCTACCAGTTATTTTTTTTCAAAACAATAAGTTCGCTCTCAAAAATTTTGACTGCGCACTCCAGATAATATTCTATCAAGGGTTTTTTGAGTATTTGTCGAATACAGACAGAGAAATCGCAGAGATGAGGTTTTAATATATATTTCATGATGAGTTGTTGAAATATACCAGTTGGAGAAAAATTATATTGCCACAGTGGCGATACTACTTTTGTCGCCACAGTGGCTATATCACTTTTGGAACTACTTTCTTTACCCAGTTAGGAAATATATATACCCTTATGTATGTTATTCAAATTTATTTCCATATTTAGGCCTATTTCATTTTTTTTCTTCTGCTCTCTCTCTCTCTCTCTCTCTCTCTCTCTCTCTCTCTCTCTCTCTCTCTCTCTCTCTCAGGATAAACATACCTTATAATGCGTCAAGACTGTAGACCTTCTAGTATACATTTATTTAATCAACAAGGAGGCGCCATAAAAAAAATGCCTAAAAACGAACTCCAAACAGCAACAACTAGGCTTCAAGTATTAGTAGCAACAGGACTTGGTTTTCTTATCAGCAACATGTTGTAGTATCTGTGATAAAAAACGTGATGCTGATCGAGTACGTGATCACTGTCATATCACAGGTCTCTATCGGGGTGCGGCTCATGACCAATGTAACTTGCACTTTAAATTACCTGAATTTATTCCTGTTGTATTCCACAACCTTAGGGGATATGATTCTCACATCATAGTCCAAGCTTTTTGGAACTTTTAGTGAGTTAAAAATAACCTTCATCCCAAATAAATTTGAAAAGTACATGTCAATCACACTATGCAAACTGCGATTTATTGACAGTGTACAATTTATGGCTGCGTCATTGGAAGAGCTGGTTAAAGGCTGTAATGTCTTTGATAATCTAACAGAACATTTTGGTGAGGGGTCAAAGTTTCTAAAACAAAAAAGGAATTTATCCTTATGACTACATGGTCTCAAGGGATCGGTTTGCAGAAACTAGTTTGCCTGAACGAGAAAAGTTTTATTTATCGTTGAATCTTGAAGGAATTCGATAAAACGAATATAATCATGCCCAATTTATTTATAACGAATTCGGTTGTCAAAATCTTGTTCATTATCATGACCTTTAATTGAAAACAGATGTGTTGTTACTCGCTGATGTCTTTGAAGAATTTCGCGTAGTCTGTGGAAAAAATTATAAACGCGATCCTGCTTGGTATTTTTCATCACCAGGATTGTCTTGGGATGCGGCACTAAAGTTAAGGAAAGTTAAACTTGAACTGTTAACAGACCCTGAACAATTTTATTTCATTGAAAAAGGAATACGAGGTGGAATTTTTGTAATCACAAAAAAGCATGCGGTCGCTAAAAACAAATATCTGTCAAACTATGACCAGACTAAAGAATCAAATTACATTGTTTATATTTATCCAACAACCTTTATGGTTGGGCAATGAGCCAACCACTTCCTGTTGGTGGATTTCATTGGATTACCGTTGATAAATTTCTTGCGGAAACGGATACCAAAATTCCAGATAATGTTGGTTCCTTTGTAGAGTGTGATATTGATTATCCTGAAGAATTACATGTGTTGCATAATGATTACCCTTTTTGTCCTGAGTCGTTGTTAATTACCGACAACATGTTGTCACCAGAACAGCTGGCGTTTAAAGAGCGGCATGGAATCGGTCCTAGTACTGTTGAAATGTTGGTACCAAATTTATGTGATAAAAAGAGTTATGTTATTCATTATTGAGCACTGCTGCAGGCGCTTGATCATGGGCTTATCATTAATAAAATTCACCGTGTACTAAAATTTACGCAACATCCTTGGTTAAGCGAGTATATGGACTTTAACACGAAACAGCGAGCAATAGCAAAAGCAAATTTTGAAAAAGATTTCTTCCAGCTTATGAACAACAGCGTTTTTGGTAAAACAATGGAGAACATTAAAAAACGGGTTAATATTGAATTAATAAACAAAGTTGAAAGACGAAATAAAGTTGTTGCTGACAACACATTTGTCTCAATGAGAATTTTTAATGTAAACTCTTGTTGCGGTTCATAAAAGAAAAACAAATTTAAAGTTAAACAAACCTGTTTATGTTGGTGCAGCAATACTAGACCTGTCAAAATGTTTAATGTACGACTTTCATTACGGCTACATCAAAAAGAAATATCCAGATGCAGAGCTGTTATTCACTGATACTGACAGTTTGTGTTATAGTATTCGTACAGAAGACCTTTACAAGGATATGTTCAATGACAAACATTTATTTGACTTTTCTGAATACCCTCATAGCAGCGGATTTCAGTCGGATAAAAATAAAAAAGTAATAGGAAAGTTTAAGGATGAGACCAACTTTATTCCAATTACGGAGTTTATTGGGCTAAGAAATAAGATGTTCTGTGTTAAATTAACTGACAACAAACTTAAAAAAGAGCAAAAGGAGTCAAATGAAATATTGTCAGCAAGATTATTAACTTTGGTGATTATAAGGCTGCACTTGAGAGAACACGTGCTCATGTTGAGATGACAGCAATAAGATCTAAGAAACATAAAATTGAAACTGATATTGTAAACAAAATAGGATTGTGCAACTAAGATGATAAACATTACTGTGAAAATGGAATTGATATTCTTGCAATTGGTCATAAAATATACGACAACGAGAACAAAATGATATGGACCAATTTTTAGCTGAGTTAGGATTAATTTAAATTTTGTGTGAACTAATAAAATAATGAAAATAAATGTAACACAGAAAGTATTACCAGAAAAGAAAGTAAATGAAACACAGCAAGCAGTACCTGAAAATAACAACAATTTTTTTTTCACTAAATGCGGTTTAACAATAAAAATTTTTTTACTAAATGTGGTTCAACAATAAATTTTGTTTTTACCAAATGTGGTTCAGAAATAAAATGGCTTGTTGAAGAAAGTATATGCGATGAAGATATTGGAGGTATAATAGGCCTTATTCAAAGCGGTATTATGGTTTTTATTATTTTTGCTGTTCTTATTTGGTAAAAAAATACCCCAGTTACAGTAGTCATGTAAAATAGTGTATTCTGGATCATAGATCACCTTACACTATCAAACCATTGTCGACGAAGAGGAATCTCGAGCGGGTGGTGGCAGAGCCACACACGCGAGAGACTTCCGATGCGTCGCATTCAGATGGAGTCGGAGCGAGGATGAAACCCGAGCGACGATCACGGATCAATGAGATGGTTTGAAAGTGGAAGGTGAGCTATGAGCCAAAACTACTATTTTACATTACTACTATGATCTATCGCTATGGACTTTTTCAATGGCAGACTGGGACTAACTTGGGTCAAGGAAACGGACGTTTAAACACATTTTAGCTTTCCAAGAACAGTGGTTTAAACGGCTATTGCTAATGGCAAACACAGCGTCCGAACTGTGTACCGCAGATATCTTGCGCAATAATACCAATGTGAACAAGTCAACAAATAAAGTTCACTCTTATCCATAAGATTAACCGAGACGGACAAAATATAATGAAATAGTTCTCGATTCAACTTTGATTTAGAAGTGATTTTCCCTTCAGAAATAATAATCAAAATATGAATTTTAAAAAAATAATAATAATGACAAGTGCTTTCTCTGACTCGAAATTGGACTAAAGACGTCATACATGTAGCTAGGTCGATCAGCGCGAAACGGCCTGTTTGCGGGACACTTAAATTCAACCACTGCTGAAAAAATTCAGTGTAAACTTTAAATGACGTTTGAACACATTTTAGCTTTCAAAGAATAGCGGTTGAAACGGTTATGATAAAGGCAATACACATCGTTTGAATTGTGTATTGCAGATGGCTTGCGCAGTGGTACAAATGTGAACAGGTAAAAAAAAAAAATGTCCACTCTTATCCATAAGAATGATCGAGATAGACAAAAAATAATGAAATAGTCCTCGGTTCAGCTTTGATCTATAATTGATTTACCTCTCGGAAATAATAATGAGAAAAAGAATGTAACAAAATAAACGTTTACAACAACGACTATTTCAACTCGAATTTGCATTAAAGAAGTAACTACGTCTATCAGTACCAAACGGCCTGTTTGCGGGACACTTTAACCACAGATCGCTTTAGTACGTAAATGTGTTGCAATTAATGTTTATCTTATTTATTGTGAAAGAATGTTCAAATGAGTAAGAAAATCGAAGTGTTTGCTACTTTGTGTGCACTATGTTCGCAGTGGACGGTCAAAATCGTCCACGAGTCAGGATAAAGGTCCCGTGTGAGGCGGGATACAACTATCCAACACCGGTGTGCCACGCTAGAAAACACGATCATACTGACAGGAGTACCAGGATAAAATGCTTCCTGGTCAGTGCCAGCTAAGTAGTTCATATCTAAATTTAAAGGTTTTGTTTGGCTGTGTTTTTCATTGTGAAATAATCATGACAGTGACCGATTTTCACCATAGAATAATTGAAAAGGAGCCATTCTTTATTTTGACATGCATTTTATTGTGGTTGCGAAAGCAGAGTGATGGAAGTGCACACGTAAAGTAATTGTGAAGTATGGTTACAAACTATGTTTTGACGGACCCGGAAATGGAACCATGATCCCAGTAGGTTTTCATCAGCTGTTATTAGTTATATGCCCGCCCCCCGCCCCCCGTTGAAACTGTATTGAAGTGACACTTTCTACTAGTAGTAGCCTATGGTCACCTCACAGTGCATTGTAGTTGCCTCTTTGCCAGGGGGTTTATAAATATCTCCAAATATTGTAACCCAGAAGGAATCGTTAGCATAGTGTCTTGTATAACGCGGCAATAGTGCGCTCGCTTTGGACCGCTTCTGTCCCGAGTTCAATAGCTGGTGTCAATACGTACAAGGACAGGCCGTTGTTCATCCAAAGTTGATGGAATTTACCGGTTTCTTCCAACATGAAAGACCACATCATCTCAACCTCCTGAATCGTCGAGAGTGCATTTTTATAAGTTAGAAGAACTTCCTGTGAAAACACTGTAAAATAAAGTTTACATTTAAATCGTTCTATCAATTGATTTCTATGTTACTTAGGTTAATATACCCATATCGTAATTTTTATATATGTCACACATGACGCCATGTTATCTTGTAAGGCAAATGCGTGTCCTTATGTTTCTTAAAGCCCTTTCACGGCAATATTCTGCGATTTCGTAAAATAAAATTAGTATTATTCGTCATATGAAAAAGTATATAGAGAATATTTTCTTTCCCTACATTAATAGCGGATATATTTTGATGGTGTGGTACGAATAACGTTGATTTGAACAAGTGGCGAAGACAGTTAAAAATAATATATCGTTTTTGGTACCACAAGATGAAATATATCCGGTATTTACGAAGGAAAATAAAAAACTTCCTTTTATTATATACCAAACTAGTTACAGAAACGAAGCTTTGAAGATTAAACCCACTCTTCAAGCAAAACACCCCACCTCCCTTTTCCTGAATTCACATCACTTTCATAGGTCTATCATATCAAATATCAGTGGCTTATGAGAGCGGTAGGATTGGGATGACCTAATCTGTCGCAGTAAATTACATTTTTGATATTTTGTAAACTATTTGATCATATCGACCATAAAGCAAGTTCGATTCAGCAATGCATCACAGCGGGTTTATCATTGTTGTCAAGAAAGTAAGGGGAAATAACTTCATAGAGACGCGAACGGCGTTGAGTCAAATTTCTTCAGCAAAAAATATTTCCATGTCTGAAATGTTAGTACAGTCTCTATTTATTTGTTCTAGCTCACAAAGTGCTGCTCGCTTTTGTTTCTGCAGGTATAACTTCTGAAGGCACACACAATCAAGCGCCGCATGGCATGATGGGAAATCTTATATTTTCACATAGGCTATATTTTTCACATGTGAAAATATATGAATGAAAAAAATATGACAATTATTTCGCGAATAAGTTCTATATTTCACACTTAAGTATATAATAAATCCCTATATTTTCACATATTTTTCATCTTGTGGCTTCGTCACTCGTTAAAATATCATGTTTTTCGTATACGCGATGAAAATATATTCGGTATTAACGTAGGAAAAGAAAATAGCCTCTATATATTTTTCAAATTTAAAACATATGAAGGAAACACATATGAAATTATTTCGCTAATAATTGTCTATATTTCACACTTAAGTATATAATAAAATCTTTCATTTGTGCTCATTCTAAATATAGTTTACGAATAATTTCAATTTTTTCAAGTCTCGCAAAGATATGAAAAAAGTTATTCCGCCCCTTTAATAATTTCATTTCAAATGAGCACTCATGCAAAATCCTCCATATGCAAAGAAGAAAGACAACTCCTGCTTGGACTATTCCCTAATGTTACATATGCATAAGCTGTGATGCAAACTGGTGATATTTCCATATAATCAGTAGGGCAGCGATCTTTAGGAAAGTTCAAAATCAATAAAATTAGGCGACTGCTTAGTATGTTTTAAGGTTTGCTGACATATATCGATAAAATACGTTAAATTTGTGACCCAAATTTACAAAGTTTTATAATTATGTCGTGGATTATACTGCCGCGAATTTTGATGTTCAACCAATCACAAAGCGTGTTCCACCTGAAGATGTGCTACAAATATAAAATATACCTAATTTGTGTCTCACAAATATCAAATCTACAGGGTCCACCGTAGGAGGCGAAAAAGTCGCCCCTGAGTTGGTTATGTTGCAGAAACACGTCCAAAAAGCGAAGTTCACTTTACTGTGCAGTGATTTTACGCCATCCCCCACCCCCACCCTTTGTTTCAATGCTGTGCATTAAGAATAAAATAAAATTTTGGTGCCAATTTTCCCTTCGAAGAGGAAAGTGTTAAGTAAGAAGAAAAGGGAGTATTATGCTATGTAGTTAATTTTGTGGATAGTTTGATGATCATTGAAATGCCAAAACTTACATTGCTATCTACGGAATTTCCTCTGAAAATTCACACACGATCGTTGAAAAAACGAGTGCAAATTTTACTTTTTCTAACTCAGTCTGAGGCAAATTATAGCTCAGTGGACCTATCCAGGTCCATTACTAATAAGGTTAATAATTTTATCCAATATTTTATCCAACAAAGGTATGAAAAGATGCCGATTTATACAACTGTGGTAAATTAAAATAAGAAAAGTTTAAATATTATTAAGTTTTAATTGTAATTCATCAGTAATTTAATCTCCTGGCATGAACTTATACAAAAACAAACTTTTAAAGAGACTAGTTTGTGCGTTATACATTTTGAACTTTATACACTCACTTCCCACTATTTTCGCCAACGTCGCCCTATTCTGGCCGGACTGAAAAGTCATTTTGCCCAAATATTAGAGTTCAGCACGGACCATGCTATTAATTTCAAAAACTAAAGCGTATTTCGATTTTCTAAAATTAAGCAATATTTTAAAGGGGTGTCTACAGTCGTGAGCGTTTGTTGATTGAATTCAAGGCCAATTCCATGAAAATTTCATGCGATAGTGACATCTCTCATCATATGAGAAGAAGAATAAAGTGTTTATTTTGTCAGTTGTGTTGCATACAACATGGCCTGAGACGATGTGTTGCATACAAATTGGCCTGAGACGATGTGTTGTATACAAATTGGCTCCACAAGCAGCATTTTCTGATATCACATTGAGATCCAAATTAATATTTGATTCAGGATTTTCATACAGCGATTTGACAGCATCAAAAGGTATCTCTGAATGCTCCATGTTAACGTCCGTAATATAAAAAATTGTGTCTGACATGGTTTATAACGTTGTTTGATAAAAATGTATGATTCAGATTAAACCAAAGATGCCAGTGTCCGCGACTAGCGCAATTCAACGAGATATTTGACAGGTTTATCACCCTAAACTTGCCATGAAGACAGACATTTATCAAGTTTGATTATGTCTTCCAAAAATATTTCTGCTGCTAGGTCTGCCAGACAAGGCGCAATGTGCACGCCTGTTGCTAGCAACAACAAACAAACAAACATCCCCCCCCCCCAAACAAAACAAAAAAATTAAACAAACCAAAACAAACGAAACAAATATATTAGCAGAGTAGGACAGAATTATTTATCAACACTTGCCGTTGGAACCCAAGAATTAAAAGCATCAGAGTAGCCGCTTCATTACACAAGCGACTTGTTTTCGCGAGTTTTGATTACACTTGCTAGCTTGTGGAATTCGTCTGATATTATATCATCTTGGCTGGCTTTTTCTTTAGTGGCTGGTTTGCTGGCTTTTGTTTGATGACTTGGTTTGCTGGCTTTTGTTTGATGACTTGGTTTGCTGGCTTTTGTTTGACGATCTTTAGCCGATGGTTTGCTGGCTTTTTTAGCTGCTGGTTTTGTGCCAACTCCAAGATTATATTTGAGTCCGATGAATAATCTGACAAATGCTCTGTCAATACGTTCTGTCATCACTTTTGTTTTTATCGCGGCTAACTCATCAAGCATAATTTGCTTGCATCGGTTGTTTTCTTCTGGAGTATCTGTGTAGCAAATGTCATGCCGCATTGCTGTGGCATCTACTTAAATTCCAGTAAGATATCTAATGCGAAGTTTCCTTGGCAACGTGATCTGATAAAAAAATACAATAAAACCCACAAGCTGAACTATTCATATGCTGAATTTGTGTTGAGATATAAATGCAACCATTTTTAGTGCCAGAACATATTTTTTGATAGTCACAGGGTGGCAGACCAAACGAGTCGAAATATTCTACGTCGCTACTATCTGGCATGTTGACACCGGCAACCCAATGTGTTTCAGATGCATCAAAATAATTCTCTATGTTTATAACGCAGCTTTCCTTGGCTCTGATTTTTTTCTGGCATTTTATCTTTAGAAAAGACACCTCGAAAATGATTTTTATGTCTGTAAGCGCTTTCTCAATGTCGGCGCTGTGTTCCGGGTATTACAATCCTTGAGCTCTCCTTTTTTTTTTTTTTTTTTTTACAACCAACACATCTGTCAAAGAAACTGCCAAGAAGTGTAGATAAAAACATGCCAGCAGTACCAGCAGCAAGCATAGTTATAATCGGTAGAATTCCACCTTGTTTGTTAAGCTGCGATGCGGACAAATGAAGTATCAGACCTTTTTCTGCTGCGTTCTGATTTCTAATTTTTTTCATGTTGACGATTTGTTAGTAGCTTGTGGTTGCCAGATGACAACTGCTTGGCTGATAATCTTATTGACATTGGACTGCTTCTTGGAGCGGTCGCTGCAGTTTTTGCATTGAGCCTTAGACAGAGATAAACTAACTTGCTTGTACGGCATTTTCTATTTAAGATGATTAGACAAAACTCTTTCCAGAGGCCAAACAGCCGGTTAAGTGTCAGCAGGTTAAGTAAAACATTTCGTCCGCAAGTTAAGTAAACATTTTGTCAGCAACTTCAGCAAATGCTCTTCTATTTTTTCTACGTCTGAGTCCGCTGCCGAATGTTGCCTTTTGCGTAGCTCCAGATATTGCTCCAGTGGCCGCTCCCATTACTAGGGAGCCAAATAAAGATTATATTGTTGGTCAGTATGCTGTAAGAAGAGGTAAGATCGCTGGTAAAATGCCTCCCGTGCGAGACAAGTGCTTAGCAGATAATTTTAAAGTTAAGCCCTTGCCATTATGCTTAACAGTAATTAACTTTTGTTTTCTTGTAAGCGCAAGAACATGTTGTCCTTAATGCAGTTGGTTGTTTCCAAGGTTGACTGAGCCGCTAGCACGCTTTCCTTGAGCAGCTACAATTGCTTGCTGTTGCGACGGCGTCAAAATTACTTTTATTGAGTATCAGCTCATTTATATGATATCATTAGACAAAATATCTGAGATAATTTTCTTCTAGACGATTTCGGTCATCATGCCACTAAGAGCATCCAATGTAAAAATTCTGTCAGCAGTAATTACTACATACACATGATAGTTTGGTGATATAGGTTGAAGAGTCCACTTGACTTTAACATCTGCCATGTAATCGTTTGTGCGTTCAAAATGCTTAGAAACGTCAAAGTGATAAATAGCATACAGCCTTGCAAATTCATCTAGATATATCTGTGTTCTTGTATCATGTAAGAAATCAAAGGGAGGTAACAACTCATGTGTGACTAATATTTCAGCAATCAAGGAAGGTAACTCACGTGCCAAATATTTTGTTGAAGCTGTTTGGCAAGCATCATTTTTTTGGTCAAATCATTATAAAGAGGGTAAGAGGACGCGGTAAGTTTTTGTCTGCAATCAAAAGTTAGTGTAGTGTGTTTGATCGAGCAGGACCTTGAACGAACAGAACGAGCTCAGGAACTGAGAGGTTCCATACTTCCACATTAAGATACTTCAATCCAAACTATTTACTTATTCCAAAACTTATTTGATATCATTAAAAAAGTAATACAACAAAATATTTAAACTGTATAATTTAAATGCTGCCTCTCTTGTTATACAACATGCAGCATTTTTGAGTATTTTACTGTTAATTATATTAATTATCGATTACACCATCTTCTTCTAATTGTGTATTTTGTAAAAAATGATAATAACACATTATCATTACTGCCTTTTGTGACACTTAATTACACAGTGTTATCTTTTGGGGTTTATTATGTAATTCGTTAATTGTACTAATATATATTTTTCCTTTTTGAACCTCTTTTTATTTTACTTTATGGGTATACAATATTTCTTTCGTATTTATTATATATGAGCTATGCAATTTTTGGTACATTAACTGATACTAGTGATACATAATTGGATACTACTATATATGCAATGTTTGGTACATTAACTGATACTAGTGATACATAATTGGATACTACTAAATATGCAATTTTTATATACATTGACTGATACTAGTGATACATAATTGGATACTACTAAATATGCATTTTTTTGTACATTAACTGATACTAGTGATACATAATTGGATACTACTAAATATGCATTTTTTTACATTAACTGATACTAGTGATACATTGTTGGAGACTACTAAATATGCAACAAGAAATTAAGTTATTACTATTATGAATTGGATGAATACGTTCACCATACGTTGAGCTACAACCTGGATCATAGGAAATGTCACAAAATCTAAATATGAATAATCATAAGATTGTAAAATTAAGACTACCTGTTAGTGGAAGTGATACAGTAACAAACGAATATATTGATACTAATGTCAGCACTCTAATAACAGGTTTCATGGATAATCAGTTTCAAAAAGTGGATAAAGAATTACTAAAATTGGATGAAAAATTATTAAAATTTAATAAACTTTCTTTGGAGAAAAAAAAACTGGTGATATCATAAAAGTAGATTTATTAGTCAACTTCAGTGATGATGACTACAAAATAAGAACATTGGGATGTTCCAGTATAGCTTCTGGAAAGACTTTTGCATTCAATCTAGGAAACGAAAAAATATAATGACATACGATGATGAAAAGAATCCTGTACATTTCACACTTTTGATGGTTTACTAAACAAAATAAATGAGGAGCAAGTTGTTAGAGTTGGTGAAACTGGTAGTGGTTCCACAGGATTTTATAGCGATGTTAATATGAATTTTAAAAAATAAAATACAAATCTGGCTGATCCAACAAACGCCCAAGACTTTGCTATTAAACGCTTTGTGGATATTTTTACTAGCAATTATCGCGAGCAAAATGATAAAACTTTCCTTAACAAATCTGTTGATAAATTTTGGTGGTACATTAGATATGTGCGGGAATAAGATAACATCGAGCTATATGGCTATTGATGATTTGACTTGACAAAAAAAAAAATATGATGATGATGAAAAAAAATAGTTTATGTGAAGCATACACCTTCGTTAATTTATTCCCAAAAATTTTAAGTATATAATTTGGTTGATTACTTAGATGTTGTGAAACAAAAACAACTTCAATATCTTGGTTTAAACTGTGCAAAAAGAAGTGATACTGAAATCCAAATGGCATTACTACCTGTACCAGGAGATCTAAAGTCAGGATATTCTAACATGAAGTGATTACATGGCACATGCACAATATAATATATTATAAAAAAAAGCCAGAACTATGCAGTGATCCTAAGCAATAATTATGGTTAATGCATTGTGATTTGATTGGCGTGAATTTAGTGTTTGGTAATTATATAACACTGATGTGTGAAAAGTGTTGTCTGAATCATCTTTAGTGAATAATATACTGGTTCTGTTGCTAAAACAATGATAATTATAATTGTGTATAATGGTGAATTTGAGATTTTTGCATCAGTATCTGTCTTTGCCTTTGCAAACTAATGTAACATAATATTATAAATGTTAATTAAAACAAAACGTAACATTACAGAATTACATGATTAATATAACACGATTATGTTCTGCATATAGAAAGAGTTGTAAATTATATGGAAATCTCTCTCTCTCTCTCTCTCTCTCTCTCTCTCTATATATATATATATATATATATATATATATATATTTGTGTGTGTGTGCAAACTATGCTGATAACAACGCTCATATATATCATATATATATATATATATATATATATATATATATATATATATATATATATATATATATATATATATATATATATATATATACTGCAAGTATAGCGGCAATACCAGTAATTCCAATTTTGTGGTAATATTTGGTGTTATTCCTGCAAGAGCGACATCAATAAATAGTGCAATGAAATTGAATGATAAAAGGTCAAAATTAAAATTCAATCACCTATTTTCTAAGGGATGTATGTAAAATCTAATTTCGATGATGACAATAACAAAATCATAATATAACAAAGATATAAGTAAAATATCTGAAGCTCATTGTTCTGGAGACAGCAATAAACAACCTTTTGCATATATTTATAATAAATGCACAAGTGACTCACATTCTTTTATGGTCGTTAATAAAACATTTTCAAATACACCAGAGCGATATAGAAAAAGGATTCTATCAGTTTTATATTCCCCCCTCCCTTAATTCATCGCAAAATTTTTATCATAACCAGCAAAATATTGATTTCCCATCAATAGTCTTTTGGTCGTTATAAAATTGGAAATATAAAAAGGTTTTAAAAATACAAAATAAAAAAATGTTTAAAAAGATTTGAAAAATAAATTTATTATAATTTATAAAACCAATTTTCATGATCCTAGAAAAAGCTGGCTTCCTGGCTTTAAAAAAGTGAGTCAGAATAGACCTTTTCCCTACTACTCTCCTGTTTAGTATAAAGAGACAACTCAACTTCATAAAATGTTCCCTTAATTTATTCACCGTCTAAATTCTCTAATTTATACACAGTAGGAACTCCTAATACTACTCTATTAGTCTTAAAAACCTCTTCTATAAACTTCGGAAGATATCCTTTGCAGTTAAATATTAATTTATGTCTCAAAATCCTAACACTCCACCCCATTTTGAATTGATGTGTTCCAAAATTATCAGTTGTTAAGTATACTCTTGATCTATTTCTCTCTTTTATTGCTTTAACTGATATATATATATATATATATATATATATATATATATATATATGAAAAGTATTGTTATATCTATTAATTCAGTCTTAATTATCTATCCATTTCTAGCTTCGTATTTTGTAAATATTTTTCACATTCTAGTATTTAGTGTTCTATTAAATCTCTTTACTACTAATGCGTTCTCCTCTAAAAATGTGGAATACTTTTCAATATCTTCCTTTTGCATCTTTATTATAGGATTCTTGTCCTTCATCAAATTGTACTTTATCTGGGTTTTCTTCTGTAATATTGTTATAGCAGATCGTTCTTTTTCTTTTTTCTTTGTTTTTAATATTACAGCTCGAGCATATTTTGAAAATATACATATAACTGTAAATATAAATTTATATCCATTAAGTTCTTTTTATATGCTATATATCATCAATATCTGCTTGCGATTGATCATCAGTGTGTGTAACATTAACTTTTCTAAATGGAAATTTCTCTTTTGTCTGATTATTGTGTGTATATGTCTCTTGATATGTCAACCTTGTATATAATTCAGAGTATGTTATAATTTTTAATCATTTATTTATCTTAGTTTATAATTGTTTAATAGTTGTGTATGCAACTGGACTTTTCAGGTCGGATTAAAGAAAACTTAAATAACTCGTCATCCATTTATTTCAAATTATTGTTATATAAATAAAATGAGTATTGTTCTGAAGTCTAGAATATTGGATTGTCTTGTTTGTATTTTTATTTTTTATCTTGTTTGTATTTTTATTTTTTATCTTGTTTGTATTTTCATTTTTTATCTTGTTTGAATTTTTTTATTTAACTTCTGTGGTAATATCAGACACTAACGTTTGGTTATACACAGTCTTAGATGGTGTAAAATGTGATCTAGATTAATAATACTTAATAAAAACGGTAGGAAAAACAAACAAGTTTTTGAAAAAGTATAAATATTTTGATAAAAGAAATTTAAAAACAGAATTCCTTGTTTTAAAAGAATTGCAATTAATTTTTGTAAAAATTGCATAGAAGGTACATCACTGAATAAGAACGTAAAATTTTTAAAAGTATAAAGTATAAAAATGGTAATAATTTTGAATTTGATACAACAAATGATTTAAGGCTTCCAAATATACTTTGTGTTTTTAAATTTTTAAAAATCTAAACGACATTTTAACGTTTCATAAATCTACTAGTAATGATTTATCGAAAACGGAAATGGAATTTACATAAAATTCAGTCAGATTATATAAATTTCGAAGCTTGTATGAAGTACCTTCGATTAAGTCGGAAAGAAAAGAATTTGTAAGCAATGCTAAATTAATTATTTATATGAATCCCTTTTTGTAAATCTAGGAGGAATAAAGAAAGCGATATAAAGTATTTAATGATAGAGTAATAAAAACTATTGATTATTCTGGATTATTAATATCACCTTTATAACAGAATAAATTGTACTTATTTCATGTGTTTACATTATTTATATACTATTGTTTTCCTTTCTCTAAAACTGAAATTATTTGAAAATAGAATTAATTAGTTACTTTTTTGAGACTCCAGAGCTTTTAGTTTTGTATATAACCTAATAATCAATGATCTCTTCAATTTTGAAAGAACGTGTTTGCTTTGCTCTCTAAATTGTATTTTGAACTCTACTAAAAAAAATATGACTATATTTTAAAGAGGTAATCATATTCCAAGACGACTGCTTTTTAAGTTTTGAAATGGTGGGTGGGGAGAGGGGGTCACATATTGGTGAACCAGGGTTTTTCGTAAAAAATTGAAAACAGATTTTATGTGGCTGAGTAAACTAGGAATCATGGTATGTATCTACTTATACCATATGGAGTTACTTGCCCTAGGTATCAAGGGATAGGACTCCCAAATATTTGTTTTAGGTAATGCGATTAGGACGTGCTAAGTATATAGTTGATGGACTTGTCGAACTATTACTGGGGGCTTGAATAAGTTATTGAAATCGTCCAGTATAAGTTATATATTAGCTTACATGTTATAGAATTCTATATTTTTCATTTGCATCGCCCTTTCCACAAGGCAGTAAATCTAAGTTAACAGCTGGATATGGCACTGAGAGTCATTTTCTCGTCAATTCAGTTTGTTGCTGACTGTACTTGGGACAGAACATGGGGAAATGCAAGGTGGTTTCTATCCCATGGGAGGAACAAAAAGGGGTGTCAACAAGTTGAACGTGGTCGAGAGAAACTTTTAATTAGCTTACATTATGTTGCAATCTAGTATGGATTAGGTTCCATGACTAAAACTAGGCATTTTAGTGTATTCGATATTTGGACATGAACACTTTTTCAAACCACTGTAAGACATGCTACATTGGGTATCCTATTCAAGATTGTTCCACGAGGCCACTGTTGGAGGTATAAAAGATGATTTAGAACGATTTAGCTTGAAATTGCAAGTGATTATATTATCTGAATGTCGAAGGTTATAATTTGTTTGTTGGGACACCGGGGGGGGGGGGGGGAGTATTTCAATGAGGTAGTCCGGATGTCCGGAGTTTGTCCCGTTTTAATTTTACAGAGTACTAATAATATTTGTATCTTTCGTCTAGATTGCAGACTTTCCCACCCAGTTTCAAAATAAAGAGATTGCCTACTCGTGTATTTTGGAAGTCCTGTAACTATTCTTGCCGCTTCAAGCTGCAGTTTTTCAAGTTTTTCTCAATCTGTAAACGAACATCCATCCCAGACTACACAGGCATCTTCCAAAATGGGCGTGATATAAGTTATGTATAAGTTAGATAACATTTTCCTGCTAATTTTGTATTGTAGTTTTCGAAGATTGGCCATTTATGATGCTGTTTTCAGAATGCTATCAATATGACAAGTCCATTTGATATTTGATGAACGAAGTAATCCATGATGACGATGAGAATCCATATACTTAAGATCATTATTTTCAAAAACAAGTTCAGAAATATTTTTTTCTTTCTTTCTGGATACAAATTAAGGAGCCATCGTTTGGACCATTATGCAGTTCTATTCGATCATTATTCATGAGTAGTTATATTTCAGCACAATAAGGGGATGGATAATGCAGAGATGAGTCATCTGCAAAGATACGGGTGAGAGAACTCGTACTATCGATAATATCGTTTACGTAGATTAGAAACAAGAGAGGTCCAAGCACGGATCCTTGTTGCACACCGGCATTTAAAATCGTTTCTCGTGAATATGTATATTGCAAAAGGACCATTTGTTTTATATTACTTATATAGTTTCCAATCCATTTCAACAGATTACCTGAAATACCGTATTCGTAAAGTTTAAGCCTCTGTGCCAGACCCGATCAAAGCTAATGATAGATCAAATAATACAATACAAGAATCTTCATCATTATCATCTTTATTTCCTTCCGTAGAAGATTCAATGATATAATAATTAAGTACAATAAATCATCTGACCACAATCATTAAACTTTCGTAAAAATAAATAAGTACCGAAATAAAGAAATGAATACAAACAAACACTAGTAAAATTTTTCAAAAATTAAATTTTTTTTTTTGACAAACTGTGAATCCGGGTCTCCTGTGCAGAAAGTCATTATTAGGCCGTAGAAGCAACATCAATTATTTCGTGCATACTATAATGTCAAGAGATATATAGTGCGACTATCATAACACTGTTCGTCTATGGTATAAATAGAATATTAGACTCATAATCCTTACAGTATATCCATCATTATATTGTTCATCAGCTGCATAAGTTGCAAGTTTCAGTACCTTATTTGCAGAAGATAGCTGCACACTGCATGATAAAGTATGCTGCATACAGGACGAATAACTTGGAGTTTTCTTTGTCGATTACAAATGCTGGTAACCTTTTACCTAGAAGATATTGCAGTTGCAGCTCATCTTCTGCACTAAATAACGTAGCATGCAGGCTCAGTGGAAAGTTATCAGTCAGAAAATCCCAGAAAGAGTTCTGAAATTCGACATATATGGACATGCAACACAAATATGAAGTCTCAAGTCCGTATAAACATTCCCACATCGAATACACATATCGAGCTGTGCTTGAGGAACAGCAGACCATAGTTTAGCTATATATGTAAACACCTTACTGTGCTGTCCGGTTTTAGCTGACTGCCACACTGAGGCAGGTCGCAAGGATACGTGTATCGAAGAGAATCTGTCAAAATCTGCTTCATTAGACATACGAACTCTACAATTTGTTTCCAATTTTGTTTATCTGGAATTTCGGAACGCTGCAATAATCAGTTAGATACTCAAGCAAGTCAAACTTCTTTAACGTATCATATAGATTTGAAATTAACCCATAGCTCGACATGCATCCGCTCAAAATGAAGTGAAATAACGTAACGTTAAACACACCTTTAGTATGTATGTTATTAGGCATCAAACACAATCTGTGTAAAAACATCAATTTTCTTCTATCAATTTCGGACTGCGCTGATGTCCATTATATTATTCCCAGAGCGATGTCTTATCTTGTATGTGTTGGGAATCCTTGTAAATGTTTGGCAAAATACCTCAGAGTTTTATCCAATGAAGAGAGGTCACTTTTTGAAATATTACACCATAATTCACTGCCATAAAACATTGAAGGAAAAATTACCTTTTTGATCACATTTGCAGCAACCAACGGATTTAAACCATTCGGTTTAATGCCAATACCAAACAAACCGTAAAAAGAATTTTCCCCTTTCTTGCATGCATCGTGTATTGTGTCATGTGACTAAAGCTTTGAGTTAATCCGGTGTCCCAGGTGTGTTGCAGAATCAGTAACCGGCAAACATGACGACCCAAGATACCATTTCATATGGTTGAGTTTCCCACAGCTAAGGAACCAATCTTTGTTCCAAATCCACTATTCTCTAACTGTCAAAGTCATTTATAAATATTGTGTACATCAAGGTTGACAAAACACCCCCTTGTCTCACTCCTTGGCCAATTGAGAACCAGTCCGAAAATTGCCCATTGACAAGGACTTTACTCTGTAAATTTATATACATGTTAAAAAATATCAAAAGGGATTTACCCGTAATTCCCAACATGAATAATTTAAAAAGTAACCCTTTGTGCCACACGGTATAAAATGCCTTTTTTTGTATCAAGAAAAGCAGCAAAAACACGTGAACCCATGTTTATGTTATAATATACTGATTGCAACAGCGACAAACTCGCTGTTGTGCAGCCTAAACCTTTTTGGTAATGATGTTGTTGTGAACTGGGTATATTAGAATTAATATCTTTGAGCCAAGTTAGCAAACGTGCATGAATAATTTTCTCAAACGTTTTGTAGATACCAGGCAGTAATGTAACAGGCCTGTAACTTTCGAGGGAGTTCTTTGATTTTCTGTTACCTTTGTACAGTGGTATTACTAACCCTTTTTTACAGTCTACAGGTATGTAAGATTGATCAATTATCTGAGTAAATAAAATTGTCATACACTCTATGAGGTAATCGCTGCTATAGATCAAATGTTCATTGCAAATTCGATCATGGCCCGATGCTTTTGATTTCTTTAGACTATTAATGATTGCTTTAACTTCATTTATACTGATACTGGTCTGTAAGGCCTCGATATGGCTTGCTCCATCTTGCAGAGCCCGATTTAATTCTCTCTCTATAAATTCATACAAGTTTTCGTCAAAACTATGGCTAACATTTGGCGTGAGAATGTCCTCATAGTATCTGGCAAAGCCATTTGTAATGGAAGCATCATCACGGACACAAACTCCATCAATTGATAATTCCTGACAAAAATTGGTATTGTTCCCTATCGTAACATTGATAACTTTCCAAAAGTGCCTTACATCGCATTCATGTGCTTTTTCAATTTCTTCATATACCTCCCGCATATATTTTTCCATAGCTAGTTTTTGAAGGTTTCTAAAGTCTCTCTTCTTAGCTTTATATTCACTGTAAGAATTATATTGACTTCCCCTCGGTCTTCCCTCATTTATCCAAATATTTGAGTTCATTTGACCAGTATGGTTTAGCATGATAACTAAATTTGGACTTTGGAAGCGCGATGTCGCTTGACTGCTGTATTGCATTAATAATGCACCCATAAAATCTATCAACATTGTCCGAAGTAGTAATTATATCAAAAGTTTTCAGACGATGGTCCAGTTCAGTTTGATAATTTTTCAAAGTATCGTCGTCTAATTTATTCCACGCTATGTTATTTCTCTTCATAGACTGTCTGAAGTCTCTCCCACAGGTAAACTGTACGAAGGGAAGTGAGTATAGGGAGGTGGTCAGATATCACGTGCTCGTCGTGATCTGAAACAATGTGCACAATCCGTATGCTACCTATGCATTGATATGAAAGTACAAAATGATCAATCATCGTTCTTGCTGGGATGAATGTATAACGGGAACCAGTGCATATTATTAAATGTCCAGCACTCACTAGATTATTGTATCGTAAGAACTCATGAAATACCCTATCTTTACAATCTCTGAAAGTGTCTGGTTCAGCTACTGTATTGAAATCCCCAGTAAAATACACGTTACCCAGCTGTGAGTACTGATCATACAGATTTTGAATCAACTCAATTTGCGCCCTGTAAAAATCTATGCCATAAAATAGGGTCGGCATATATACAAAAAAATATATACATTTTGCATATCTGGAAATTTGAATTCTATGCCAACAATTCTGTCGCTATTAACGTCATCTATGAAGTTAGCATATCTCATGAAAGAGGTTTTGTAGAAGATTGCAACACCTCCTTTACCACATTTTGTTAACGTGCTATTAGAGAAAATACCCTCTGCCTTAACAATGCATTTATAATCAGAACGAATAGAATCGCGAAATGGAAGTATGTGCTGTAATAGTTCACAAAATACAATACAAGAATCTTGAGATTGTTCCAATGACTAACATATACTATGATAGAGTTTAATAAGTTGAAAAAACATTGGAGTGACTGAAATAGAATCCTGATAGATACTTGTCAAAAAGTTTTATGAAAATAGTTATACACATGCTTAAAACTGCATCTTCCAATCGTTTGGCCTACCATGATTGAGGGCACAGTTCTGTACCTTTTTCTTACCATTATTTTCAATTGGGAATCAAATCACGGCTTATCAGCTGGGCGAATCGTTACCGTTTTCGAAGGAATACACAAAACTGAGAATTCTAATAATTTGGTGGTGAATATACCAGTTGATGCATCAGTATCTCTTGGGGTTAGCAATAGATCTCTCCAGTTTGTTTCTGATATCGGAGCTTTGAATTGTTGAAATCAACTTTGCTGTAAATGCAAACACGGCGCTTATAGGCCGCGTTGAGGTTCGTGCTGACACTGGTTGATATATTAGGAGCAGCATCATGGTTACTAAATTCTATACAAATGTTTAAATTGTCAGTGTAAAGAATAGCTATAACGCTGCTTACAAAGATTGGATCAAGGAAGGATTTGGTAGTAGAAGCAATTCCGATAGGGTTTGTCATCACATTTCGTAGACATTATCTTGTCATAACATCAGTTACTTTTGCAGCAGTAGAAGATCAGAGTAGATCAATGGTATAGTCCGCCATAATAATAATAATAATAATAATAATAATAATAATAATAATGATAATAATAATAATAATATGCTTATACGTGTCTCTTATGATATAAATCGAAGTTAAAAAACTTTCCGAGAAATTAGTAGTAGAGTAGTTTGATCTATACCCTCCCCCTACGGATGCTTTGTACCATGGTAACGTAATCTCAGTCCACATAAGTTCAATGTCATGAGAGCCAAAGTTCGAATCCTTTAGATGTTTGCTAATTAGTTTATCGGAAACGTATACCATGATGCCACATCGTGACAGTTTCTGTTTTTATCTAAAAGGTTCTTTAACACCATCGAGTTTAAAACTAACCATATGGATGCTAGAATTTAAATGATTTTCACTAAAGCATAAAATTTAACAATCTTCAGCTATACTTTCCAAGTAATGAAGTTTGTCTCCGATGCTCCTAATATTTAAATGAAGCAAAGATGTTTCATTTTCCTGGCTAGGTTCTGGGTTTGTTTCAGTATCTCCACACAGAGTCAGAAAGAGAGAAGTTAATAAAACGAATATATATATATATATATATATATATATATATATATATATATATATATATATATATATATATATATATATATATATGTATGTATATATGAAAAACATGTTGGTTCTCTATGCGATAGACACAATTTTATTATTATTATTGTGGCACAACTTTTTATTATATCTCTTGTTGTAAATTTCCTCTGGTAATGTCAACATGTAGGAGTCCAGAATTTATTTTAGATTTTCTGTTTAATGCCCGTTTTGTATATGCAAGCTGACTATTCCCCTGACGAAGAGCTTTTTAGCTCGAAACGTTGGGAAACTGTTTTGCGTCGTTATCAATTTTTTTTCTTCTCTCTCTCTCTCTCTCTCTCTCTCTCTCTCTCTCTCTCTCTCTCTCTATATATATATAGATATATATATATATATATATATATATATATATATATATATATATATATATATATATATGCGCAAAACTGACAACGAACAGTGCAAAACTAGTTTTTTAACTAGCCTAAGCGCTTTCGACTATCATTGAGTCTTTTTCAAAGGCAAACACAAAACAGAGACAAGACAAACAATAAACACAAAAAACAGTTGAAATTACAAAACTATTTCTAAGGGAATTACAGCTTGAAAATGTTTGATGTGTCGTCTAGTTGACCTCGACTCGAATGATGTTTAAACTAGTTGGTACTGACCGACAAATGGAGGAGCCGTAGCGCCGTCTGTTTGTTTAAATGTAAATTGTTCTAACCGCAGATTATATCCCGGATATGTCATTGTTGCCGTAAGGCGAGTAATGGCCATAGCAATAATAATACCCGGAAGAACTATAAAAAAACAGTAGTAATTAAATGTGAGTGACTAATGAACAATATTAATGAATTATTTGATTTGAAAATGTGGTGGTTGTAAACAGAGAATATGGTTTTATTTGCGTGTGGTTGTCTTTTTTTATAGTCTTCTTGGTTTAATCCGCTTGGTTTCATTGTTCTAAGGCAGCGTATCCAGTAAGATTCTTTTTCTTTCCTGGTTTCGGAACTCTAGTTGGGGTTGTGAGCAATTGCAGTCAGTGTTACATCACTGAAAGTGTGGCCAGGGGAAGAGAAGTGTTGTGCATCTGAAGACAAAGATGCTGGACAGAGGTCCAGTTGTGGCATACTTCTCTTCACCCGGCCACACTTTCAGGGGAAGAGAAGTGTTCTGCAACTGGACTTCTGTCCAGCTGCTTTGTCTTGAATAAAATTTGAAATGCCGTGAAATAAAAACAATTATGGACATATCAAATACACACAAGGACAAACATAATTAATATAATTAGATAAATTCATAAATTTATGATTATGTATATTATGCATTCATGTTGGATATACTTACAATAATTAGGGCTTTTATTGTGGGTGGGGTGTGCATAGTCGAGACAGGGTAAGGTATATAGATGTCAAAAAGAAAAAGTGCGGTAGATTTTGTTTTTAAACATACAACCGGTGGAGTTTGAATATGAAGTTCACAAAGAGTACACAATCATTGGAAATCTTTTTCTTGTGTGTACCAGGTACAAATTGGATATTGCAGTCATTTGTGTTTTCACTAAATATGAATTTTGAGTGTCAGAGGACGATGCTGGGATGACTGATTCTGATTTTACATGAAATATCTCACTCCATCTACTTTCGTGAATGAAATATTGCCATGCCTTGTCCAAAAATAAAGGATTCTGTTCTTTTTCTTAAGTTCTCTCAGCTGTTGTTTAATTAGGCTATAACTATTCTTGGTTAGCTCATCAATAATGAATGTTTCATTTTCATTGCCTTTAAGGTCCCTTTTCTCCTGCTGAATAGTAGAGCGTGTGCGATATGACAAACTTTACAATTAATTGTGTCCTACGCGACTTCTTATCAATTGTTCCAAAAATGTGATAGCGGTCGATTGCATCAAGGGGCACATTAACTCCAAGTTTTTCTCTGAAGAAATAAGTGACCACAACATCTGTGTTAAATTCCTTTGGGTCAGCAGATGGGGACTGGAATATTTATGATACTGATGCTATTTCGCCTCGTACACTGCTCCAGATTGTCCAGCGCATGACTGCTGGTCTCAAGATCTTTAACCTGCTTAGAAATCGTCTGTTTAAATCTGTTAACCTCTTGGTCCTTCTCATCCAACTTCTGACTTCAAGATATAAGATGTTGTTGTATGGCTGCCTCAATAGCTGATGATACAGCATCGGCTACTACTACCATTATCACTGGCTTCAGGGCCTCTACGGTAGGTGGAAAAATAGAACTCACAAAATTCGTATTGTTCAATGCGTCCACGATGACCTTTGTTAAATCGAGATTGTAGGTTACACCTGTTGACTCCGTAGTGAGGGTCGATTGCTCAATTGTAGAAATGGCATTCGGTGAATCCATATCAGATAAAGCATTTGCATCTGACACTGACACAAAGAAAGCTCTATTACGCTTCGGGTCAGGAAAACGATCAGGAGAGTCCCATTGTTCAAATGTGATGGCAGCCAAGGAATGACGAAGTCGGTTAAAGGTAGAGTTTATTTCTTTAACGAAACGAAGAAAAATATACTAATGTTGAAAAAAGCGATTATGCAGCTTCGATTCGTTTAAGAGATTTATCTCGTCTTTATCGACTTCGGCATTCCTCAGCTCCCATGGCATTTCAACCAACTGAAATGTATGTCAACGGAACTTGAAAAATGCGTCCACTTGCTTGTGTCAGAATCTGAGTCCATCAGGAAAAGACATCAGAGTAAGTAGTGTCCGACTACTGTAATTAGACTTTAATTGGTGGAAAAGTGTCAATATGGGCTGCCAAGTGTGTGAGATATTTCTGAAAATGTGGCCTTTAGTTCCCCTGTCAGTCAACCGGGGATCACGCTACACAACGTCATTTATGTAAGTAGTAAGACGTAGCACCCAAGGATCATAAATATCAGGGTGGACGTCTTACATTGTAGGACAAGACGGTCCCTGCAACTTGTACTTAATAGTCACTTACGATCTGGGTCAAATTCCATGAACAGGGAGAGACACAATACACAAGATAAACTACTCAAAAGATAGCAAAAATAATAATCCTTTTCTCCAAATTTTCAAAGTACCCAACAGTCTGATTTCTGATAAAAGCCTTACGCATACAGAATTAACAACGACAAAACTAAATCACATCAACACAGTTGTTTTCTCCCAAAGATTTTCAGACCAGTTTACACACTTATTTTAGTTAAGAGTGAAAATAAATATAGCTTGTTGTTGCAGGCCTATAATCAATTAAGCGTTCAAATACACTGCGAATCATGGAAATATTTGCATAAATACTACTACTACTACTACTAATAATAATAATAATTATGACGATAATAATAATGATGATGATGATTATAATGAGGACTTAGTACAGCGCTTAATCTTTAGAAGCTCTAAGCGCTTTACAATATTATTTAACACATAAGGACGTGTATATATATATATATATATATATATATATATATATATATATATATAAGGGCATATATATTTATGTATATATATATGTATATATATATATATATATATATATATATATATATATATATATATATATATATAGAGAGAGAGAGAGAGAGAGAGAGAGAGAGAGAGATTGCAGTCGATATAGGTGAGTTTTAAGAGCACATTTAAGAGCACGATTAAGTTTAAGTATGACTTGAACCATAGTAAGGCTGTATCGTGAATGCCAAATGCATGCTGGAGACGGTGAAGTAATATATCATGGTCTATTTTGTCAAATGTTGCAGACAAGCCAGGAGGGTGATGACTGTAATCTTTCCATTATCCAAAGCAGAGAGAAGGTTGTTAATTACTTTCACAAGGGCAGTTTCGGTACTGTGGAGAGGGCTATATGAAGACTGTCAATTGCTAAAAAGACTATTTAAATTCAGATGAGATACCAGTTGGGACAGAACAACTTTTTCTAAGATTTTTGACATTAATGGGAGATTAGAAACAGGGCGGAAGTTTTTTTAAAATTCGTTAGGGTCAAGCGTTGGTTTCTTCAACAGAGGCTTTACAATTGCAGTTTTGAAAAATGATGGGAATTCCCCGGATGAGAGAGAGAGAGAGAGAGAGTATTAATAACATCGGTTAGTGACGTCAATATTGAATCTAAGCACTCAAGCAGCAGTGATGTCGGAATCAGATCAAGTTCACATGACTTTGGGGCGCTCTTCATCAGGACTGTACGTAAGAAATTCGTAGAGACAGGCTTAAAGGTCGCCTTTGAGATTCTGTATCACAACTGTGTGGTGACGATGAGTTGCTTGAAATTGTGTTGTCAAGATGATCTCTAATGTTTTGCACTTTGTCACGGAAGATATTTGCAAACAGGTCCGGAAGGTCGACCGTGGAGAAGGTTGTTGGAAGTGGTGTACATTTGTTCCTTGACATTAGCTTGTTAGTAATATATATCGAAGAGCTCTTTGCAACTCTGATCATATACATGGTGTCTAATCATAGATAAGTGAAATAGGTCCAGAATGAGAGATATATTTTAACTGTCCTTTCTTATCAGGTTACAGTGCCACATACCGTCTTTACACGACGACACATCTGTTTGGTTTTGGCTTTGAAGTTTGTTGGGATTCGTCTTCGGAGCCTGCATCAAAAAACGTCATTATGACGTAAACGTCCAACAGAAGATTCTGTGGACTAGATTTATCGGTGTTTTGCATACTGCTCGGTAAAAACAATTTCTGGGCGTTTCCGCTTGAATGCACACTTGCTCGTTGTATCTTGTACAAGCGCTTGGTTCTTGTTCTGAATTAAATTGGATTATAAATACAGATTTATAGTAATCTATTGCATTACATACCTAATTTATTTTAGACCTGTAATATGGCGTTCGATACGGATGCGTAATCCGTATTTCCATTCCGCACACGCCGTATATCCAGCACTTATTTACTACGTACAAGTATAAACCCTAATATTGATTAAACAATATTGTAAATTTTGCCGGTGTGCAAGCTTTTTTTAGGGGGTTGGGGGGAGAGGGGGGTAATATAGCAAATTTCTATTGCGTTTTTTAATTCAAGGAAAATTTGAAAATATACGTCTCCCGTTGTCAAAAAGAAGCAGGTGTTTTTTTATGAACGTTTACCCATCTTTGTTATAGATGTCCTAAGTCGAACATGCATACATTCTGTGTTTTAATTTAAACCATATATAATAGACATGGAAAAATAAAGAGAGGCCTTTAATTAAACGAAAACGTAAATGTTTTTCTATATTTCGAGTAAATAGAAGTCGATTTTTACATGGCGTAGTAATACGTCTGACTCTGACCACCAAATCAAATTAGTTCTTTCCGCCAACTTAGAGTACAACTCGTATACACTGGTGGTCTTGTATATTGGACATGCACAAATGCTAGCGTGTTGCTGGGCCCGTTTTGTAAATCCGTAAGTCGGTCAAACCAGGTAATAGATTAAATGACACTGTACTAATGAACAACAATTATACAACATTCAAAATAAAATGTTCAGAACATATTTTTTCTACCATCGTAGATTGTAAACGTTTAAGAAACTGATTCCATATGTAAATACATTTTTAGTATTTTAGGTTTAATCGGTACCATATAGCCAGCATTGCGCCGACGTGACGTTAAACACTACTACTACCATATTTGAACCTTGCAATTTTAACATGAAAACATTTTCATCCGTCAGTCTGCTTCTGGAGAAAGGTCAAGGTAGTTTATACACATCTTTGTCATTTATCACAAGAACTATTTAGAATCCATATTAAATTTTAAAAGTATATATTGATTGTCTAGAACCTGCCGATTGCTTGATTAGATGACCAGAGAGATATTTTTCCAAAATATAAGGGCGAACAAACTGAAATAAATAAAATCACGTTTGAAATTGTTTAAGAGAGACAGATAAGTAAATAGGTACACGGACCCTTGTACTTTGTTTTGCTTCAATAAAGATCTGAAAAAAGAAGAAAAACTATTTTCTAACAAATTTATTTCGAAAATTAAAGAAATACATCCTGTATAGAGATTGTATTAAATTTTGCATGTATGTTCTACAAGAAAATTTAGTTGAAAATCAAGGGCACACTTTTCTTAGAAAGAAGACCACGGATACCAGTACATTTGGGTTTCATTTGGACTATGGAAGACGGATAAAACCCGTATTTCTTGCTGGAGAATCTGCTAGCATTCGTCCATCCAAATGACATCCCATTCGTATTTGTGGGAATCTTTTGCTTAATACTTTGACCTACAATGGCAGGAAAAAGAAGATATAAGACTTTCTTAATGCTCAAATTTAGCTTAATAGTGTCGTGCGACTTTGACAGGCACTTTGTTCAGACGGTCATGACGATAGAAACAACAAGAAGAAGAAAAATAAGGAAGAGAACGAAAATTTGAAAGTGCTTTCTCGCCACCGGTAAGCACTTTGTAAATAAAGTCAACAGCTCAGAACGTCGTAGCAATCTTAGAATATATAATCAATACGATTCACAAAATCTGTTCAAACCATCGCCACGAAAATGTAATGGAATAAGAATAAAGAACAATCTTTCATTCTCTATTAAGTATAGCTCTGCTCCAGTGTCGATTGTATCATTCAAGAGAAAAACGTGTGATGAGTTTAACTGAATAAATAAACAATTTTGATTGTTCGATATCGAAGAACTTTAATACATATAACAGTAAGGAAACAAAAATTCAATAACGCAAAATAATACATTTCATGCGGACAAATTTTCTTACGAAACATAATACCCTGTTGTAAATCACTTAAATACCACATATGTACTTCAAGTAAATTGAACTACTCTTGAGAAAATTAATGAATCAAAATAGTTTGTCCTTCTCCTTGTATAACGCGCCCGTTATGAGCCGGCAGATCAGAATTAAATGTGTTTGCCTTATATCATATGTAGAATGAACAATATGACTAATCGTAAGCTGGCACGGTATGCACTGTCAGATCTGGGTTTGTGTTGTTCATAGGTATTATATATGGATAAATACGGTAATTAATTGTGTAACTCGAGAGTGTATTCAGTGTGTCACCTTGTCTAAGACTAAGCTCATCCTCAGTCTGTGCTTGAAAGGGTTTAACAACAACGACCCTGATGTGCATCTTAGATTTCAGCTGGACCAGGGATGCTGGATAAAACCCATATTGCTTCCGGGAGAACTTGCTAGGCCTTGTCCATCCATATGCCATTCCCATCGAATTCGCGGGCAATTTTTGCTTAATGGTTTGACCTACAGTGATAGGGAAAATAATATACAATGGCAACGTAATGTAGAGGCTCAATTATAGCTAAAATGAAAATAGACAGAAGAGAAAGAGGAGTAAGAAGGAGATGAAGACAGAGAAGAGGAGATGGAAGCGGAACAGGAATATACTATGAAGCCTTGTTGCTAAGAAGCAAATAGACAGAAGAATAAGAGGCAGTGAACGAGGAAAAGAGCGGAAGAGGAGTAGGAAGAAGAAAAACAGGAAAGAGGAGGAGGAAAAGATGAGAAGAAAGAAATAGCTAAAGGAAGTGAAATGGGTGAGAAGTGGAATATCTATGTTGTTCGCAGCTAGGTGCGTTTTATACACGGATAATTAATAGTGTAACTCGTGAATGTAATCAGAGTCTCACCTTTTCTAAGACTAAGCTCATCTGCAGTCTGTGCTAGATATGGTTCCAAAACAACGACCTTGACGTTTGCCAAAGGAGTGACGTCAGCTAAGGAAGGAGTATCCGAAAAATCAACGGTGTAAAAACTCTCTGATATTGTCCCTGCAGCTTCATCCTGTTCCTTCTCTTCACCAAGGTCTTCCCTTTGTAGTAGTAAGGTAGATTTAACATCTCTTTCATGATAATGGTGGATGGCAGAGTCTGTGAACCAAAACAAATAAATAAAATAATCGAATATATAGCAGCAAACAAGCAAGAAATTGAGGAGTTGCCTAAAATGGTGCCAAGATGTAAATGACGTATATGCATTAGATGGACATATATCAGACTGATGAAGCAGCAGCTAAAATAATTGAAAGATTTCTTGATTCTTCATAATAGTTTCCATATAAGGTTAAAAATGTTAATTACCTTTAGCCTACATTTAATTAAAAGATAAAGGAAAGAAAGAAGGAAAAAGTATGAGCATATACCAAGCCCACCACCGATTTTTTTAAAGAACAAAATAAAAAACTATGCTAACTATATTATTTTGCATCTGCTTATTGATATTGAATGGTGAATACATTATTGCTTAAACCGCTGGAAGCTGTAGGTGTGACGTCAATGTATCAGATGTAGTGGTACGTACTAGTACAGTGGCTTCAGAGAAATATGGTCTTCTTAAGCATTTCTGTATGTCAAGTTTAAGCTGACCTATAAGACAATTTGAAATTCCTTTCCGATTGTATTCTCAGCGCAAGAATGATTTTGCATTGGCCACTATTAGTTATGCAGGTTGATTGACGGGTATATATCATCTGTCTGGGATGTTATTTTTAATCCAGTTTGTGGTTTTAGTCCTTGTATAAGCGTCATCTAAAATTAACGATTGCACAATAACTTGGAGTCAGTATTACAAAGTTTAATATTAGTTCAATATTAATATATGGATATTAGTAGAATTATATGTACTTTATTATTTTTCAAGAAATGTATGCGCTACTAATTCAAGTGTGTGCCCAATTTGTCAAAACTTTTGAAAAAGGTATTTAAAAAAATTAATTTTCACCTTCGGCATTGGGTGGCTTCTGATCCTGTGATGGGTCTGATTCTGATTCCGATGTAAAAACATGATCCTTGGCATTGGAAACTGTCCTGTTGGTAAAGACAACAAATAAATGATCACATCTTTCTTAAACTAATTCATTAATATTCATTATGTCTGATATGCAACAAATCATTAAAAGGGTATTATTTTAATGTTTGGCGTGTCCCAAGGCGAATCTAGCTTTAGCGGTTGATTAAATTATGAGCCAATTGGTCTTATATGGTAAGGATAATATCAAATTTGTTGTTCTTTCGTATATATTTGAGAAAAACTTCAAATCATGTTTTTTTGAAGTACAACATAAAAAAATACAAAAACTATTCAGGCCACTTTATCATTTTTTTCTGTAAAGTGAGCAATCGTGTCATATAGTCTATATGTAGCTTCTTACGACATTGTGCTTTCCGCATTTCCTTGTTTTTAATTCTCATCCAACAACAAACAGCGCAGACCCAGATCTGCAAATACATAAACCACCGGCAGATCAGGGTCTACCGAGTTCATTCTTTAAGAGATTTCAAACAAACAGCACAGACCCTGATTTGCCGGCGCATTATGATCATGCTCTCTCATGTTCGCATTTGTACGTGCGTTACACACAGAGACATGCGGTACTATAATACTCACATTTCAAAACCTTCTTCACCATTGTCATCGCAATACATATCTCCACTCTTGTCATCGTTAGATAAAATAGTTATCTGTGTATCACCTGATCCTGATGTTGTTGGAAATTGTTCATTTTTTGCTTCCTTCTTTCTGAAGAAAGATTTCTTCCATGGAAATATTGTTCCAATGATAGCTCTATGTAGATTCGGACAGCTGAGGATGCCTTCATCAAATTCCTAAAGAAGTTTGAAAACACGTATAGGTTACCACAATAGGAAAGACTCTAATTTTATTAAATTACATTGCTCTCTCTGTCTCTCTGTGCCACTTGTGAAATCTTAGGTCAAATATTTATAAATCG
Organism: Margaritifera margaritifera; assembly: GCA_029931535.1. Classification (NCBI taxonomy): domain Eukaryota; kingdom Metazoa; phylum Mollusca; class Bivalvia; order Unionida; family Margaritiferidae; genus Margaritifera; species Margaritifera margaritifera. The sequence continues at coordinate 7,017,550 of JAQPZY010001677.1, read as the reverse complement.
GGGTGACAATTAAATTTCAATTTTAGCCAATGATCTGCATGAGCGACCATCCACTTTCTCCTAGCTGTACTGTTACCCTTTTTTCTTCTTGTCTCTTTTCATTTTTTTAAAAATGAACTCGTCATTTTTATTTATTGAACTTAATATATATATATATATATATATATATATATATATATATATATATATATATATATATATCGTCATGTGTATGTGCCTTTAACATTTAAACTTTTACCTTTATCATAAACTTCAGGGAATAGTTATATCTCAGATGAGATGATCAACCTAATACCCTAGCGCGAGGCCGCATTTTCAATGCGGATCTTTATATACTCTCCACGTGCGGACTTTGTGCTCCATAAATTATGAATTCTCTTAGACACTTTTTCTATATTTTGTTGTTATCATGTCCTGCGGCTCCTTGAACGCAAGCCCAGCATGAGATAAGCTCCTCTCTGACTTTTCTGACTTCCTGGGACATTTTTATTTGCGTTCATATGACAAATTTGGCTCGACTGTAATAGCCTATCTTTTTTATCATTGTGTCAAGAGGTTCTCATTTATGACCCCCACACATGATCAAGTCCTTCCTGGTGTCTTTTTTTACTACAATGGGTGCTTCATGCCGGCACATAACAAACTATCTCACATGTCTCTTTCTTGGCATGACTTGTAATTCTTTCGAACATTTAAAATTCTTTCCTAATCGCGGAGCTTGTCGCGGAGTGTTTTGGATCTACTTTTTATGTAGTGGCCTCTATAGAAAACCAGGTGATTCTCAATTATACAGAGGGAAAAAAATTCCCTCTTGCAAGATCCTAACTGCTGACTTGCTAGATCCGTAATCCAGCGCGATGGGCCTACACTAAGCGGCTTAGTTACTAACACACTGTAAGTTTTTTGCTCTCCAATATCTTTAAAGCCTGACTCGTCTAGTAGATTTTATTTTTTGAAATAATAATAATCCTCGAATCTGACTGCTTCAGTAATATTTCATTTTTATTTGTATGATCTAGTATCCTTCCCTATACGAGATGGTGATACAGACAAAATAAGAGTGATCTAATAATTTGCAATGACTTTCATACACACCCAATCTTGCTGGTAAAAACACCCCCAGTCTTGCTGGTAAAATGTTATTTTTTTAATGTTCTCGTACCCCATAAAGCAAAAATATAAGTGATCCAGAAATATTCACGTAACCCTCTATACCATATGGTGATAACAATATGAGTGGTCCAGAAATATTCTAGTGGCCCTATAGAAAATAGTGATAAGCAAAATTACAAGTGATCTAATGGTAAAAATTATGTTGTACCTCATAAACTGGGAATCGACTCCTCTGCAAGTATTTTTTAGTGAATATTGTTACTTCTTGGTTGACGTCAATTCTGGTTATTATATTCCTCACCTCTTGCAACATCCGCCTATGTTCAGCTCTGGGTATGGCAGAAAAAAGCAAGAGTAATCAATGTCTATAAAGACGAAAGTTCCGCGGAACGTGCTGTCTCACTTGTGAATGGTGTTATAATAAAGAACCCCGTGAGCTATCAAACTATATATTAATATTGCACTGAAGTTTCAGTCACATAGACCAATTGGTGTATAAGTTATCTGACTTTCAGAAACTTCGTATAGAATCTTGGCTCCGACAGAAAAGTGATAAATAAGGATCGCCATTTATAGGTTGACTGGCCAGCTGTGTTAAACAACCACCATATTGACTATGCGAAAAGTGGTGTAGGGAACCAGTCTACTGACAGGCGAGACAACATACTTAGTCCAAGAATATTGTGATAGAAGACGTAGGATGCCCTGACTCAGGGTTTATAAAGCATGTATGTATGCATGTATGTATGTATATATGTATGTATGTATGTATGTATGTATGTATGTATGTATGTATGTATGTATGTATGTATGTATGTATGTATGTATGTATGTATGTATGTATGTATGTATGTATGTATGTATGTATGTATGTATGTATGTATGCATGCATGCATGTATATATGTATGTATTTATGTATGTATGTATGTATGTATGTATGTATGTATGTATGTATGTATGTATGTATGTATGTATGCAATTTGTCTTCAAACTTGCAAAACGTTATGTTATTTTAAATCTTGTACCTTTAATTGAATTCTAGGAGGTTTTAGACAGCCCATCAAAATTCAAGGATTTTTCAAGGTGGTACAAACCATAAGCACGAGAACTATTTGTGAATGTAAAGAGTAAGAAGCAGAAAGTACCTTAGGTATCAAACTATTTTCTTAAATGATTTCATTAACACGGTTAAATATAGTAGCATGCTAAATAAAACCCCACTGACTTCATTTGCTAAATTTATTAGCTCACATTTTTATTCCTTCCCTTTTATAGTTGAATATTGTATTTTGACAAAGAAAACCTGTCTATCGTTACCTTTCAGCATCTAATATAGCCATTATGTTGAAGTATTTCTTCAGAGCCTCCTTTAGGGCTAAAATGCGGCTTTTCTCAAACCAGTCGAACAGTCTCTTTGCTTCACAGACATTCTGGGAAATAATAATAATAATAATAATAATAATAATAATAATAATAATAATAATAATAATAATAATGAGGATGATGGTGATGGTGATGACAACAACATATTAAAACACTCGAAAAGTGGAAGGAGAATAACAATTTTGGTCATTATCTGACTTGTCGATATGCATTATCTGACTTGTCGATATGCATTATCTGACTTGTCGATATGACTTGCGGTGTGTTTATATCCTGAATTTAAAAAAAAATAACAAAATATGTCCCTTACCGCTATATATGATTCACGGCCTTCTTTTTCTTTAGCCAAAAGGGCCAGGTATTGTTTTGTTGAGTTGATGGCTTTATCTGAGAGAAGAATGTATTTTCTTCGGAACTCATCCCCCCTTACTGTAGAACTGAGGTAAGGATGATTCTTCAAAAGTGCACGAATCTTTTCTAGCTGGTTCATTCTATATTGGTATGTCTGCAATAATAATAATAATAATAATAATAATAATAATAATTATTATTATTAATATTATTATTATTATTATTATTATTATTATTCGATGACTCGCATATTGCAATCAACCCCTATTCTCTGCTCCAGCGGGCAACTCCTGCACTATGTCTGCGAATATAAAGGTGGAGAGAAAGTATCTGAAAACGTGACTGTAATTGACATGTCTAGTACATTGGACCTTTGACCCCCTGCCAGGGACTGCAGGAAAGGAAGAGAAGACTGACATTTCTCTCGCAGCAGATGGCTACTACAGCGGCAACGTAAATACAAACGTCAGTACATATTACCTTACGATTCAAGAGATGTGTTATCAGACAGACGAACGGACGGATAGATGTAAGGTATCACAACATTGTAGTAGTAATAGTAGTAACAGCACCACTACTACAACTACTATAACAAACCTAGGGTCTGTGCTATTTGTATTTACGTCTCTCTTTATAGCTTTGTTTAATTTTAGTGACTTTTGTTTTGTTTGTTGATGGGGAACCGGTATTGGGAACATATTTCTAAAATCAAGTAATTACTCAATTATTAGGTACAGGCGTCATTATTACCGAACTGTATTTTCACGGGACTTTATGGTAGCATGGATTAGTTTGGTAAAATGGCCGCTCCCAAATTTCTTAATATAAGGAATTCTCATAGTATCCTCTCGTAAAAGTATTTAGTAATTTGACATAGAAATAATTATGTGTATTTGGCATCTGGGTCATGCTTAATAGTACATGACATAAAATACCGGTCTACGGCTTAGAAAAGAGTACTAATAAATCATACGAATGTGAAGTAAGAAAAGCCGTGCAAGACTGAAATTATAGTCTTATGAATGTGTGATTGTTGGTTTAATTAAAATAAAAATATTTGTGATTATTTGTGGTATTAGCACGTTTAATAACACTTTAGTTGATAAATACTGTTGTCTTGAGTTTCTTGGAAATAGGGGAAAAATCAAACTCAAGCCAGCCTCAGGTAGGTGTTCGACATTGTTTGTGTCTCTGCGTCGTAAGGTATTGTTAGCCGCCTGGCATGTTACAATGATAAACCGGTGTTGCTTTTGATATGTTATGGTGGAATAGCGGTGACATGCGATGGTGATGTGGTACAAATGAAATATTGCAAACTTCATCAGTCCGATGTACTCTCCTGCATGTCGTAAGAGGCGACTCATTGAGGCAGGAGCCACTGTGACTGACTGATCAGCGTGCTGGATTCGTTACCGAAAGGATGTGGGTTCAAGTCCTACCATATGATCAACCTGGGTCGGCTTCTGTGGTGCGTCCTTTGGTAAGGCACTATACTCCAATTGCCTCATCACTAAATAACCTACGTGTGTTGATGTGCCGTGAAAACACCAAAAACCAAACAACCAATCAAGTGTCGCAAACTCATTTCATGGCACGATTTTGACACTGTTTCTAAGGCAAAACTGATAAAACATAGTATCCATTTGTTTTCTTTGGTGAATGTTCAAACAGGTGCAAAATGTACCATCATGGCGACATGAATATCCTTTTCTATTTCTCTCTGTTTCCTATCAGCCTGATAATAAAGCTGAAGAGCATCATGTGGTACTGAAGATTCAGTCATACCCGCCAGCCACCTGAAACAAAAAAAGAGAGAGAGAGAGAGAAATCAAGTTCAGCTCCGCGAGAGTATGTCAGCGGTTGTAGTTATCGTTTGGTGACTCAAAGAGTGGTAATTGCGGGCCTTAAAATACATCAGACGTGATAAAAAATAGAAATACTTGCATTTTCTTTTGATGGAGATAAATCCCACTTCGCTCAGTGAATGAATGGATACATTGACTCAGTCACACATATCTGAACATGTTCTGTGATCCAATACATTCTACTATGAAATTTTAAAAACCACTTGTCTCGTAATCACAACACTGTCTGAGCACATATATTGAAGTAAGGCTCTAGTTTTAATAATTTTGTTCTGCTGTAACTTTTCTATTAGTCAGTCTAAAGTACGACATTTTATAGTTGTTTTTTTAAATTATTTTTTGTTTGTCTACATACATGATAAATTTCAATTATATTGATATCTTAGGGGGCGCTCTACAGATAATACATGCTTCTGAGAGAGTGACAGGTGTAAGATGAAGTATTTTGCATTTGCAACATGCACAATGGAGAGAATGTTGGCATACCTCTATGTTACTTTCATGTACTGTGGCTGAAATTTATTTACATATTGTACTTGTGGAAACTGGACATGATCTAAGCACACAGCAGACAAAATGGCCGCTCCAAAGTACTCGAAAAATCAGCCTGAATTAGTCAAAAGTGCACTATTTTCAGCAGTTTTTAAAATAGGGAAACTAATTTTGCCAGAGCAGACAATACCAGCCTCTGAAAGTACTATGAATGAATTACAAAATATCTAAAAAGTAAAAAAAGTTATCGACACTTTTTTTTATATATTTACCTTTGAAGTCCAGGAAGTGAAAATGACCAAGCGGAGCTAGCAGTTTTTTTAGAGAGGTGCACATCTTATGTAAGACCAAGCTGTATACTCTATAACCCAAATTTTACCCATCAATCATACACCAAAATAAAGGGAATTCAAAGTTCTTTTAACAATACCTAAGATATACAAGGTCTTTTTTAAATAGCCAGGACAGCCAGTGAGGAAAACCTGGGTAATTCTTTTTCTTTTAAAAATCAAACCCTATGCAAAGTACGAAACTGGAGAGTGCCACCTTAAGTAGGAATTCGAATTTTGGAGTTCTGAGTCTAAATTTAGTTTTGTTTGCTTAGTCAGTTGTGTGACTACATGGCCTGCTTTCATCATCTTGGACGACCGTTCATGACTACAGGGTCTGCTACCATCATCCTGGACGACCGTTCATGAATACAGGACCTGCTTCCATCATCCTGGACGACCCTTGACCCTTCATGAAATTGCACGAATCGCCTGTCCTGCATTGGATCAATTGAAGTTAAGTCTGGAGTAAAACTTAAGTTGAGAACCAAGCTATCTTACTGGATGAAATTTAAGTCTGACACATTACTTTGACCAGTCAAATTCTTTGAAAACATTGTTGGTGAAATAGGGTCCAGACATTGATGCAAACATCACGGAAGTAGGTTTATGTTACGTAGAAATAATTTAAAAAAAATAAAATAAAATAAAACAACGAACAAACAACAACTTTACCAAACCTTTGTAACAAGCATTTAGATTGGTTAAAATAACATTATGTAACCCAGAAAACTAGCTGTTATTAGTTCATAACACCAGAAAGGAACTACTCATGCATTCGTTATTATTTTATAAATATTTGTAATGTTAAGAATTGAACTTCATATGTTATACTTTTTATGAAGTCATGACGCTTGATAATACAATACACACTATTCATGAAGTGTATTCACTATACAGTACACACTATACATGTAGTGTATTCCCTATACAATACACACTGTACATGAAGTGTATTCGCTATACAATACACAGTATACATGAAGTGTATTTGCTATACAATACACACTTATACATGAAGTGTATTCGCTATACAATACAGACTATACACGAAGTGTATTCGATATACAATATACACTATACAAGAAGTGTATTCGCTATACAATACACACTATACATGAAGTGTATTCGCTGTGCTACGGCCATTCAAGTAGTGTGAAATCGGTTTTTAAGCTTTATGACTTCATGAATGCTGTAAAATATGAAGTTCAATTCTTACATTAAATTTATATGTTGTAATTACAAATTAGTATCTTCTAAATACGACTTAGTTATCTTTGTTAATTACGAGATGGAAGTTAGCTATCTTATAATTAATTACTAGATACAAAGTTGTAATTAGGAAATTAAAATCTGATTTTGACCCGGCACTAACCATTTACTTGCTTATATAATGTCAAAGTGACATCATATTAGATATGATACAAAAGTAGAGCCGACGTTGCCAAGAACTCCCACATAATATTTCAAAACCTTCTCAGGTTCGTCAGTAAACATAAGTCCAGGAGCATTTATCCATGCGAACCCTGACCGCTTATGGGCACCACTCACCTAGAATACCAATAAATTAATGTAGTACTGAATATACCACAGTGGTAAGTTAGGGAGGAAGCAACACCGATCGCGTACTAGTCTTGGCTTGTCCTGTAGTATAATCATGAAAGTCGAGGCAGGTTTGGTGACTAAAGGCAATCACATGTACAATGCGTAGTATTAGCAATAAATTCATTCTAGCAATGCTCAAGAAGTTGTCGATGAACAACATCCCCGCTCCAGTTTAACCATCGCTCTCCAGTATCACCCTGAACAATCTTATCAACTTTAACTGAATTACTTTTAACGGTTCTCGAGTTCTTTTGTTCTCTCTCTCTCACACACACACACACACACACACACACACACACACACACACACACACACACACACACACACACACACACACGAGAAGTAATTACATAACATGATACTATTTAGCGGGTAGTGTTCGTTGGGATTTTATTTTCGCTATAGTCGTTATCAACTCGTCCTTCGCGAAAATAAACCACCTGTGAAAATTTAATTAAAAAGTCTCATAGCAATAAAAAAAAAAAATAACAAACGGCGTTTGACGGATAGCAGTGCGAAATTAAAACGTCTCAAATATATCGTAATATTGGAAACACGAAATTTTGGCACGACGACAATAACGCGCGATTCAGACAATATGGATAGCTCACATGCGTAAAGTTTGCAGTGGTCCGTTCGAGTCCATCATCTCATTTCTCACTCTACTATGGATGTTGGCCTCCTCCATTGCTTCAAGGAGTAATCTGGCACACGCACGATAAACTGTACAACATTCAAAGTCTGAAAAACATAAGCATTGTTTTTAAACAAAAAATTTTGAATTTCTTTATTTAAATTTGCTTTGTCTGACAGGTAATGCGATGCTATGGTGATTAAAACATTAATTGAGTTTCATTTAATGGTACGAAACGCGATTTGAATATGGTAATGAATCAGATCAGGTACGTTACTGTTCGATTACTATATAATAGTATTTATCTGACATAAATCAGATAAATAAGGTATTATTCGATTGCCGTATACTAATTAGTTACACTGTCTTGTGACGCCTCGGGAAATAAGAAAGTTAGGAGGGTGGTACAGGTTTAGTTTAAACATATTTTATTTCATAAATTTGTATTTGGTGATTACAAGAAGTACAGTATAGAAGGTAAAGGATTAGAACGAAAGCCAATGGCTTATAATGTTCTTCTCCTTCTACCATACAAAAGTTTTTAAATTATATAAATATATGGTGGACGATATTAAGTTTAATGATTTTTTTTTTACATTATTGAACAGCCAAAGTGAGGAATCTATTTGTTAAACATTAGCATTTAGCCAATGTACATGAAGCAAGAGGATGAACAACGAGGGAGTAAGTGAGAGACAAGGATAAAGAAAAAGAAAGCAGTTTAAAGGAGAAATTGTTAATTAAAACGTGTCAAACATTGTGTAGAAAGTTGAGAAAATAGAAAGGAAAGGTGAGGAACAAAAATAAATAAATAAATAAATAAATAAATACATACATACATACATACATACATACATACATACATACATACATACATACATACATACATACATACATACATACATACATACATACATACATACATACATACATACATACATACGTACATACATACATACATACATAAAAGGAACAAAAAGCGATATTAAAAAGTGAACAATAATTCCTTCTAGAGCGAGTCGTTGCGGAGGCGATAGTGAATCATTTATAAAAATAGGGGAAATTACTGTTAAAGCTGTTCATGACCCGCAGAAGTGCATGCATGTTAGTAATAGTAATATGTGCACTTAAGTAAATCTTTTGACTTTTCAATAAATTTATGAACGACACCGAAAACACTAATGTTTACTTCATACGGAAGGATTGTATCACCATACAATAAGGTATTTAATGATAAATTACCATAGGTACGAGGGATTGAAACAGTTTGATGCGTTGCTCTTCGTAATAAACGTAAGGAAGAAAAAAAAGTGTTGTGTACTTTCTACAGATCCACATCTGCAAAGAGGTTACTGGATTATATTCTTTGTAAATAAATGTTGATTAAGTGAACTGCAATTTGTTCTCAGTCGGGTATGAAGAATTTGAAATTTCCTTCTACCCCAATAAAAATGTATGGGAACATGAGTATTGCGATTATTTAATGTGCTTTTGAAGTTGTTAATGTAGTCAATTTGACAAGTCTCAATAGATAATGTATTCCATTCTTGAATGACGGAAGGAAGAAACGAGTTATAATAAAGACTTATTCTAGTTTGTACTAATTGGACATTGTACACGGTACGATAAGTTATGACGACTAATATCATTAACCGGATGGTGGAATCAGAGAAGTGAGATAGGGAGGGCTAGAACCAGCTGTAATTTTATACAAGAGTGTAAGTTTGTGTTTTTGTCGTCTGGATTCAAGACTTTCCCATCCTATTTCTCGATGTAGCGCTTCAATAAATACTAATTCACCAGTCACAATTCTGGCTGCCTCATTTTGTATTTTTTCGAGTTCACTTTTCTCGAGTAATGTGCAGTTGTCCCAAACCACATTACCATATTCCAGAATAGGTCCTATAAAAGACGTGAATATAATTTTTAAAAATTTTCTGTCAAGTTTGAATTTGAGTTTATGCATTACATTAATTCTTGACCATGCCTTTTCCTTTATATGGTCTATTTGTTTGTGCCATGAGTAGTCATTCGAGAGAAATACACCAAAATGTTTGTGCGCATCAACTTCCTTAGTTCTATGGCTGAGCATATACAGGAGTGGATGGAAGGGTTTATTAATTTTCCTAGAAATTGTTAGGGATTCAGTTTTAGAAGGGTTGAAAGATATATGCCAATTATTTGCCCACTGAGACATTTTTTCCAAGTCAGAGTTGAGGTTATTAGCTGTTACGACGGGATTTTCTACGATTAGAAAGAGACATGTATCATCTGCAAATAAACTTATATTGGAGTGTATATTATATACAATATCATTTATATATATCAAGAAAAGTAAGGGACCTAAAACGGATCCTTGGGGTACACCAGCTGTAATACACCCCCAATCTGAAAACACGCCCGGAAGTATCACTCCTAGTATTCTGCTTTTTAGATAGCTAGAGTATCGTTTGATATGGCTTCCTGTGATACCAGTAAATTTGAATTTATGGATGTCTTTTATGCCACACTCGGTCAGACCCTTTACTTATGTCGCAAAACACAACTCTGATTTCCTTACCGGAATCTTTTGCGTTAAAGAACATATCATAGAGGTATGTTAATTGATTAACTGTGGAATCAACCGGAATAACGCCAGACTGGAAAGGTGTAAGAATGTTATTTTCACGGAAGTAATTAAATATGTGTTTAAAATCCAGTCTTTCAAAAACTTTGCCAACGGTATTGAGAAGCGACATTGGTCTGTAATTAGAAACGCTGGAAGGGTCACCTTTCTTTAAAATTGGACAAATGTTTGCTTCTTTCCAAGAGTCTGGAAAGGTTGATTCTCTAAGAGATCGGTTAAAAAGTGACAAAGTGGATGTGAGAGTTCATTGGCCTGCTCACGCAGATTACGGTTACTTAGACCATCGGGACCAGAAGCCTTACCAAGAGGAAGACTTTTGAGAACATTTTGTACTTAGTCAGGCATTAGTTCTATAGAACTTAAACTTAAATCCGTATATAAGGGTATATCTAGAAGGTTAACATTTGCTTCATCTAGTACAGTTTGCTTTATAAAAAAAAATCGTTTAATAATTCAGCTTTGTCAGCTTCATCAGTGATTATCGAACGGTTATGTTGAAGGTATGGATTTGAATGTGTATGATGAACGTTGATGAATACCTTAAGGGCTGACCACCAATCTTTGGATGATGTAGTGCATGATTTCAGCTTTTGTGCTAATATGTCAGTATGTAGCTGTTTGGCTTCTTTAATCATACAGATTGGTTTGTTCAGCAGTGAACGAAATTTAGTCCAATGAGATGGTAGGTTAGATTGCTTGGCTTTTCGATAGGTTCTCCCACGTTTGCGTATTGACCTTTCGATTGCCGTTGTGATCCATGCAGGTTCTGATGGTTTAACTTTAACAGTTCTGTTTGGAATGCATTGGTCAGATATCAAGATTATATAGTCAGTGATATTTTTTGCATATTTGTCAATATCGTCACATTTCAAGCAATCCCAGTCGGTTGTGGATACTTTATGTCTTAAGAGATTATAGTCGCCTTGACCGTATATCCATGTATGCCTCGGAAACGAATTACGCTTTGGTTTTCTGTAGTTAAATATTCCATAAATAGGGCAAAGATATCTAATATCTTGATGTAGGAAAGGATCTCCAACCCCGCTAAGAATTAAACTCTCATTATTCATTATAAGTAACAGATCTATCAACATTGAGGAGTTTTCAGTGAAATTAATGGGTTGAATAATGCATTCGTGAATGGAAAGCTCATCACATAGTAATTTCATTTTTTGACCTTAGAGTGGATGTAGCATATTGAAGTTAAAGTCGCCTGTTACAATTATATCTCTAATCCCCGTCTCAACAGCAAGGTGTGTGGAGTCTTCTATCATTGATGTATACACTTTAAGATGTGTGGAGTCTTCTATCATTGATGTATACGCTTTAAGGTGTGTGGAGTCTTCTATCATTGATGTATGCGCTTAAAGGTGTGTGGGGTCTTCTATCATTGATGTACACGCTTTAAGGTGTGTGGAATCTTCTATTATTGATGTACACGCTTTAAGGTGTGTGGAGTCTTCTATCATTGATGTATACGCTTTAAGGTGTGTGGAGTCTTCTATCATTGATGTATACGCTTTGTTTGTATTTGGAGGTCTATATAATAAGCGTATCAGAATTTGTCAAAGTGAAAATTCAATCCATAAGCACTCGAAAGCATTTAGTTCAAAATCATGTCGTCTTTCGAAATAAAGTGACTCTTTCACGTATATCATGACACCACCGTGAGTATCACCTCACGATCTTTCCTAACTGGGTTGTGGTAAAATTGGAGGGAAAGATAATCAAAAGAAATGGAGGGATTAAGTCAAGTTTCAGTGAAGGCCAAAATATAAAATTCCTGCAATTCTGCATACAATGTATCGAATTTAGGCAAAATACTTTGAACATTATAATGCGTAATGGAGAGGTGGTGTGAAAAGTCAAGTAGATTACGAGAAGAAACAGATGAGCTAGATGTGTCGTATGAGGAACTACTAACGGAGGCTGTAGAATCTGGTCCCTGATAAGAATGTATGTCACCGGCTATTATGAGTAAGTTCAGCAACCAGTTGGTCGAAACTAGGGTAGATAGAACGCGTACAAGAAAAAAGGTGAAACTGATATTACTCAGATAAGAATTGTTTGCTAGAGCACGTCTAGAGTTACCTATCAGTTTGATCCTATATGAGATCAGTGAGAACTTGCGCACTTCAAACAAAATAGATGCAGTACTATCATCTCATTTTTGGATCATGAACATCATGAAAACATAAAGCAGTAGTGTACATTTGAGATTAGGACGATAGAACCGCATGATGGCAACAAGGATGTTTGGTACAGGTTTGGTTTGGTGATCAACGGCAATCACAGTGTAACGAATTTATTACCCCTTATAGCTCTTTTTCCCCCTTCCCCAACGTAGCAGTAAACAAAAACTATTGGCATGACTTAAATTTAACAGCAAAATTTCATAGACCACGCCTAAAATTCAGTACACCTTATGAGAACTGAAACTAACGTATCCTATGTATTTTTATGGACCAATCAAATACCTAGAAATTTCTCTTAAGGGGTAATAACGGATTTTATTTGTGTATAACGCTGGCCATGGATCAGATCTGGTAATGTACTATTCGATTACTGTATAGATACTACTGTATAGTACTTTATAAAGTATTGGTTGTTATCAAGCTCACCCAAATGAAAATAGCATGGGCGCATATCTGATATTGCGCCGGCAGATCAGCATCTGTGTTGTTTGTTTGACTTCGTAAGTTGAAAGAATAGAATAGACCCTGATTTGCCAGCGTAGCATTGATACGACAGTTAAGTGTTGTATGGGCCATTGGTAATGGTGATGATGTAGATATGTTGATAAAAGTTGTTATGATAGTGATGTTAGTAGTAGTAGTAGAAGTAGTTATTGGTGTTATCATTGTTGTTGTTGTAAAGGAGGACGAGATTACCAGACAAAAGTGGTACTGGTGGACAACAAAATGATATTCATTACTTTATAAAGGATTGGTTGTTAGACAGAATTGGTGACACTTCAAAACTACTGCTTGCCTAAAGTCGAGCCTCTTCTATAATAATTACAAACTTTTACCAAGCATTTGTAACAAGTATTTAGATTGGTTTAAAGCGCATCATGTGACACATAAAACTAGAAGCTTTTAGTTTATAACACCGGAACGGAACTTTTTATGTATTCATACGCCCTTCCTGTGTGCTTTGAAAATATTTGCAAACAATGGTTAAAATATAGTTATGGCATTTATTCCTTGAGATTCGTTATTATTGTTATTATTTTTTTAAATTGAACTTGATATTTACAGGATTCATGAAGTCATTAGGCTTAAAAATCTATTACAGACAATGCATGAACGGCCTTCTTCTCTTCGCTACAACCGTTAATGCAGTGTGCAAAATATGAAAGTCAAGTCTTAAACAGTTACTGAAAAAATTCCAAAATTGACGGAAAAGATAGGAATAAAATATTATATACAATATAAACCGCCTTAGTGGCCCCCTCCCCCTTCTTTTCCATATAATCAGGGAGCTGTAGTAGCCCAGTTGGTAGAGAATAAGACTCCAAGTGTCGCAGATTCGATACCCGACCAGGTCAGCACGGGACGGCTGCAACGTTGTGTCCTTGGGAAAAGCACTTAGATCCCATTTATGCTATAGTCATATAAAGTGCTGAAAGTGCCATTCAGAACCAACCACCACCACCACCAACCGTCCATATAAAGAATACTTCTCTTTAAGGCAAAATTTATAAACCCGTTTTCTTAAGTTAACTTGCACTTTTTACCTCAATGTATGGTACAACAAACAACAAAGAGGCACATTTTTCAGTCCCTTTTGAGTCTTTTATAGACATATGGTATGTAGGAAATCAGTATCTGTTAAACTCTAAATGTGTATCTTTAGAATTTCGTTGGCAAGGAAATCTATATAATCTTCTTTAATGAATAAAAAAAACGACCTTCTTCTCCAAACAAAGCAAAATCTGCAAACTTCTTCGACCATCTGCAGGAAAATTCCTGTAACATCTTCGCCCTTTTGAGTTCCACGATAAGTCGACCCTCTACGATGTCCACTAGGATACAGACGGACCTGTAAGAATGCAGAAAACATGGATAAAATACACAGGCTATGTGTTGCATTTGCGGCCACGCTAATGTAGATATTGTTTCGCTTTGTGAGGTGTGAGTGTCGATAGCCAAGCGAGTTAGAATGTTGGATTACAAGGAATATCTCTCAATGCCGTTGGCCTGAGTTTATATGGCAGCGACGTATTTGTTTTCTTCTCCATTGTCTTTTTGTAAAAGGAGTTTCATCATCGTCATCATCATCAACAACAACAACAACAACTACAACATTAACCAGGACCACCTAACAAACCTGCGTGTCAGCAGCTAAAATGCATAGATTACAAAGTGCATGTTAGAATATAATAATAATAATGAGAGACTATATGTAATATGCACTTTTTATAAATAAGCACGCAGATTAGAGGTTATAGGATACCGTTGACATAATTTGTAATACTCGCATAACTTTGATCGTGACTACCTGCACCACGGTGTATAGGTAAATCCAACATAATAAGAAACATATGTTTTATGCTAGACAAAAAATAAATAAATATTAAAGGATATTTCTCAGAGACACCCCTGTCCACAAATATTTAGTATGATATGTAGCCATATCCAGCATACAAAAGGTAAATGGCTAATAATTATTCATGGCGGCCATTGATGATTAAAAGTAATTTTTATCAGGTAATTATTGTTTTGTATCGATTTTCTACCTTTTATATCAATGCGTTTATCTAAACGAAAAAATTATCGATGCATCGATGAAACAGCAATTCTTTCTGTATTTATTTGGTTAGTTATATAGTTATATAGAGATTTAATTAGTTAGTTAAATGTTTTGTTCGTTAGTAAGTAAAGTAGCTAGCTAGTTAGAAAGAGAACCAGTTAGTTAGTCAGTTAGTGCGTACCTAGTTGTAAGTCAGTCATTTTGTAAGTTAAGCAAGGCCTTTTCAAAGGGAACCTTCTGTACTGTACTGAAACTCAACATTTTTTTTTTCTTGTCTTACCAGAAAAAGAAAAAACAAACAAAACCAAAAACAAAACAAAAAAGCAAACAGAAGAAAAATAAAAAATAAATACAACGTTACCGGTACTCTTAGTTAGTGGGTTCGTTAGATATTTGGTCGGTTGGTTGATTGGCTTGTTTGTAAATATGTCAATTATATATTTGGTTGGTCAGTCAGTAAGATCGTAAGCTGCAATTAGTCGCACGAGTTGGCTAGAAGGTTTGTTGGTTGCTTGTGTTACGGAATTATGTATCATCTTTTAAATTATAATAGTTTTCATTTGGGTTTATAACCATTGCATTATAATTCCTTAATTCAGTAGCCTATGCTATTGTAAAAGTACACATGTACATCAACAATGTCCAGGGAAAATCAATAATTATATCGGTCAAGTTAACATAACAATGAGTCACGTGGGTGGCGCGTGCTGAATCAACATCTTGTTGATTTGAGATTGGGGTAATGTTATTGTAGTGCGAGAGTACTTTTAAGGTATCATGCGTGACCTGGTTTCTGATTGGTTAGAATAAGTTGTTTACTGGATAGTGCTAGAACATAGTTTCCGAGTCAGGGGTTATTCTCTCATACGCAGTAGCAGGCTATATAATAATATTTAATCGCTGCGTTCCTCATTCTTATACAGTTACATCAGATATAAAGAGAGAGGAGAATTATTTATTGTTTGAGGAAGATCGTTTATTGTTTGTAAATTCAGCTTAGTGAAAAATCTATTCTATACATAGTACAATTTGGATTTAAGTACTATTGTTTAAGGAACTTAACAATACTCTACATTCACAGGAGTTTACCTGGGATTATTAATATTTTGGATTTAGAACTGAAAAGCATTGGTATATCATAACATTATAGATTCATTCATTCGGAACAATCTTTAATTCGGAACATTCATTAACTCGGAACATTCATTCATTCGGAATAATTTGGATTAACTTCGGGATTGTTGAAGTGTATAGGACAATTTAGGACTAATATAGGAAATTCTAAACTGTAAGATATTTTTAATTCTTTCGCTTTGTTTGTTTAAAATATTTTATATTTTAGGAAATTAAATTTGTATTTTAGAAATTGTGAAAGCTTGTTTGAATCGTTCCTTGTTTTGTTACATTAACCCCTAGACGTAACACTTGGAAATTGTTTGGAATCTAGATTGCAGTTTTGCAGGCGCTATTTCGTTAATTTTTAATGTTTAAAAAACAATGGGATTGATCATATATCTTAACATGTGATGAATGATATTTATAGTAAAGTAATTTTCATAAGAAATATGTGTATATATATATATATATATATATATATATATATATATATATAGAGAGAGAGAGAGAGAGAGAGAGAGAGAGAGAGAGAGTGAGAGAGAGAGAGAGAGAGAGAGAGAGAGAGCTGGAGCACCGTGAAAATAAAATTAGAACAAACTATTGAGTGTGGCTTTGCCAACGCACAATAAATGAATAATAAATGACCACACTGAGTAATTCTAATGCTTTGTTTGACGAAATGTATAAATATAACCGTCTACATGTATCGACATTGGATTTTACGCCTCACTGACACCTTGGTGTATTGTTATCCTTCTCTTTTTTTCCGGGCCGTACCCCAAAAAAATTATTGCATTCCGAATCATGTGTGTATTGGCTGCAAAATGCATTCCTGTTACGTTCTCCAGAAGAGAGAAATGAGAAGCACTTCTTTCTGGAAATCGTCTTATTCACTCAACACAATAGAAAGAACGATGCACGCAAAAGGGATTTTCAATTCATCTGCTGCACAGTAACCGAGATGTATTCTCATTTGAATATCAGTCAAAATACTGTTATGAATCTGTGTAATTTCACGTATTTATCTGTGAAACATCTGGTAGTTGCTTTATTACTCGGAAATGACAGATGTTATGCCGATTGATTCGCGAAAGTGACTCTTTTGCGAGACGCTTATATCCATTAATCGCTTTACATTAGTTTATTGGGAGCGCGCGCCGGCCCATAAAAGAATTAAGTAAAGCCAACATACAGTTTCAGTGCATTCACTATGCATTTATATCTGAAAATGTTCAATATTGTCTTTTTATGTAAGAATAGCGATCATACATATTATTGTTCTGGTATAAACGTTCGCCAAAGACCTCGGATGCGTTGAAACCCTCACCCTTCGGGATCGGGTTATTTCAACCCCCACAAGATTCGGCGAACGTTTATGCCAGAAAAAAAAAAAAAAACATGTGTGAAAGAAACATGTTTGATTCCAATATTTCATCTCTCTAAATATGTATCTACTCTAGCTCTAGCGCAAAAGAATCTAAGATATATGGCTCAACTGCATAACTCAATAAATGACGCATCACTAAAGCAAGCTATTGTTGTGTGCTCAGTCACGCGAGCCAATAGTGGTGTGATACATTACGTCCATGTTTTATCAGCCTAACAACGGAATATCGCATATCAGTAATTTAGAGTAATGTATAAATATACACTGCTAGACCGCAGTGGAATCTAAAACAACTGTAGATATTATTTACGCATAGGTTTCACTCACAAGCAATATATAGCGACTACATTTTGAAATTCCAATTTCGGAACTGTCTTTATTTACAACTCTAACACAACCGTTGCTATAGTCCTATTGAAATCGTACTACTACAATAAACACAGCTAGTAAAGTACTGCTATGCTACAATACTAACATAAAAATTAAAATGTAATAATTGCTTGAATATTTCAATACACCAGAATAATGATCAGTAGAGAAACTATAGATAACTTAATAGACAGAATGCCTGAATAGATTCTAATGTAAAACTGAATGCTACCATCGTCAATTAAAAGTTACACATGCTATTTAGTGTGATTTCGAAAGTATCATCGTACCCGGAGGTGTGAAGTACAAAGTCGTGCCAAGGACGACTTGCACCGCAGATGCAGTCTGAGCAAAGCACCAGTATGGACGGTGGAGCTGGCATAACAGGGTCCGAAAATCAGCCTCGTCGCCGGAGGGACATTGTCCCAGAGGGACAACACAGAAGGATAACACAGAATGCATGGTACAATCCAGGACAATATTACAACCAAACAAAGTGTATTAGGGTTCTGTTTGTACATCAAGGAATATGAACACATAGTTTACAGAGGTACTGATTGTACTGAGGTATTTTACGATGCATTGGTTGAGATTGGAAACTAGTTTATGAAGAATTAAGATCGAAAAATACAAAACCTGGTGTTCACTGAGGAAGATGAAAACATTTTAATTTAAGAAACGCGTGTTACATTTATGAGATAAAAGTAACGGGTCAAAACGAAGTTAGTACTCGTGAAGTTCGCAACCGCGATCGCTTGAGAGCCAAGTATAGAGATCCCGCACATAACTAATGTAATTTGAATTTTGAATATACATAATATTTACTATTGTTCATTCATAATTTGTCTGGTTATTACATTCATCTTTTCATTAGAACATTTGCTAAAAATGATTTATATGAAGAGGTAAATATCATATCGAACCGCGCGATAATATATTTTTTTTTTTCAAAAAGGATTTCATAGCTGATAGGTTCATGAAAGTAAGAAAAGAAATAACAGTAGAAGGGACTGCTGGATTCATATATATAACTTTAGATTCATGAGACACGGTATAGAACAGATGGCTAAACATTTTAGTGAAGAATTTACAGAAACACTTAAAAATTTTAGAGACATTAAATGTAAATCTATGAGGAAAGACATTAACCCATATGAGTACATGGATTTCTTTGAAGAGTATGACCATGCCACCAATATAAAAATTATTTTCACATTTCAATAATTCAAGCATATTAAATAACGAGTATCAATATGCGCATGATGAAATGGAGCATTTCAACCTTTAAATACACGGATACTTTGAGAATATGTGACATTGTTTAGAAATTTCATGATGTATGTATGAAAGATTACAAACTAAACTCAGCTCTTTATTACAGTGCACCAGGACTAGCTCCTGATGTCAATTAAAAGATATCGGGTGTATAATTGAAACTTTAGACAGATTATGTTTCTGATTATTGAGAGCGGAACACGAGTGGAAATAGCATGACACCGCACGTATACGCCGAAGAAAGTCGTGAATATTAGTCAGACAAAGATGGTAAGATGAAAAATGTTGGTGAGTTCGAAAAGTCAAGATCATTCATTCTGTACCAACAATATTTATGAATGGTGAATGTCTCAATACATGACAGCAAAAGGAAAAACTTTTTTAAATTGGCAACTGATAAACACATGAGATGGGTAAAGTAAAATTTGTCTGAAATAGCCGATGACTTGATACTGATTGTATTTTACAAGTGAATTTATAAATTCCATTACATCTCCATTTCAATGTCTTGGACTAACCACTGGTTACAGAGACATTAATTCCAGATATGAATGATTTATAAGAGTTGCAGAAGAAGTTGGTCAATAATTACAAGGATACAAAACAAACGATATCAAAACTATTATTTACATTGAAAAACAAAGAAATCTGTGAATCACTACAGACGTTTTATGCTCTACGTACAATTGGGTTTAAAATGTAAGAAGGATATACGGTTTTGTCTTGTTTGATCAACAGCCATGGTTACAATCATACATAATAAATAAAAAATTGAGACAAAATGCAATAATGATTTTGAGAATGTCTTTTTCAAATTGATGAACAACGCGGTATTCGGAAAACAGACCGAAAATATCAGAAAGAGAACAGCTAAATTATGTACAGACAAAAATAAAAAGTTTCAAATGCCAGAAAGCTTTCATGTTGCTATGGGTACGACTGAGGTATTTTACTCTATGTTCTGTAAACTTGTAAGCAAATTCACATCTTGATACCGACATTGTTGCTTTCCTCTTAAACTCGTGAAATATTTCTGTAACCTCTCTAAAAAACTGTTAAATTCAATACAATGTACAATGTCTCCGTTTTCCACTGTTTATGATGTGTAAATATAATTGAAAATATTCAATGTTGCATCAGCCATTTTGCTGTGTTATGATAACCTTATTAGTCTATTTGCAGTAGCACCAGTACACACACACACACACACACACACACACACACACACACACACACACACACACACACACATATATATATATATATATATATATATATATATATATATATATATATATATATATATATATATATATATATATAAATGATTCTGCCATACAGAGACTTCTGAATGAAAGACATCGGTTACAGAAGCCTATTCAGAAGACAGCACTTCGTCACATAAGAAGGCAGTCTTTAACAACATCAAGAGGATTGTCCAATGCAAACTTAGAGAGCTGCAAGACTCATGGCTGAGCAATAAAGCAGATGAAATTCAGTCCTACGCAGACAGGAATGACAAGAAGAACTTATATGATGCTTTTGAAGACAATCTACGGGCCACAGTCATCAGGAACATCTCCACTACTGACTGCTGACAATGACACTCTGCTCACTGACAAAGAAAAGATACTTCAAAGATGGGCAGAACACTTCAACAACACCCTCAAACAACATTCATCTATCAGCGATGAGGCAATTGATCGACTTGTCCAAGTGAAAATCAACATATCGCTTGCTGACCCGCCCCCAACGCTGACTGAAACTGTGAAAGCAATTGACCTGCTGTCAAATTGCACAGCACCTGGAGCAGATGCTGTACCAACAGAAGTCTACAAAGCCGGAGGCTCGCACATGGCATAGAAATTGACTGAACTATTCCAGTCAACGTGGATTCGGGGAACTATACCCCAGGAGTACAAGAATTCATCCATCGTCCACTTGTACAAACGGAAAGGCAACAGACAATCATGCGACAGCCGCCGGGCATATCCTTGCTGTCAATACCAGGCAAAATCCTTTGCAAAATTCTTCTGAATCGTCTTGTGCATCACATCGATCAAGGCTCCTGCCAGTGAGTCAGTGTGACTTTAGGAAAGGACGAGGGACCACAGACATGATGTTTGCAGCTCGTGAACTCCAGGAGAAATGCCAGGAACAAAACTCCAACCTGTACACGACATTTATCGACCTGACAAAAGCCGTTGACACAGTCACCCGCGGAGGCTTTGGAAAATCATGGCAAAATTTGGTTGCCCAGAGAAATTTATTTTGATGGTTCGGTAATTCCATGATGGCATGCTTGCTCGTGTCGTTGATGACGGCGAGTCATCTGAACCATTCCCAATCACCAATAGAGTCAAGCAAGTCTATGTGTTGGCCCCAAACTTCTTCAGTATGATGTTCTCCATGCTTACTGATGCCTTTCATGACTATGATACTGGGATCGACATCAGATACCGGACTGCAGGCACGCTCTTCAATCTGAAGAGACTACAGGCCAAGACGAAGGTACAGGAAGTGACTGTTCGCGCTCTACTATTTGCTGATGACTGTTCCCTGAATGCCAACTCTGAGTCTGACATGCAACAGAGCATGGACTATTTCTCTTCAGCTTGTGACAACTTTGGTCTCACAGCCAGTATCAAGAAGACAGAGGTGATGCACCAACCTGCACCAGGAAAGCCTTACACAGAGCCTACCATCAGAGTAAAAGTGGTCAAACCCTTATGGCAGTGGACAAGTGCACCTTTCTTAGCAGCACACATCGATGATGAAACCAACGCCCGAATTGCTAAATCAATTGTGGCCTTCGGCAGACTACGTGCAAATTTGTGGGAACGCAGAGGCATCAGTCTACAAACAACACTGAAGGTCTACAAAGCCATTCTGTTGCCGACCCTGCTGTGTGCTTGCGAAACCTGGACAGTGTACAAACGCCATGCCAAGAAGCTGAAATGTTTTCACATTGGCTGCCTGAGGAAACTAAATGAGGATAAGATGTCAGGACAGGGTCCCAGATACTGAAGTTCTCACACGGACAGAAATTCCAAGCATCCACACTCTGCTCATGAAATTACAGTTGAGATGGGCAGGTCGCGTCACCAGGATGTCAGACGAGCGCCTACGAAAGAAGATCTTCTACGGCGAGCTGAAGGAGGGAAAGGAATCTCAGGGTGGTCAGAAGAAACGCTTCAAACATTCCCCCAAGTCATTCTTGAAACACTTCAACATTGACCCTGAGTCTTGGGAAGATCTCGCAGAGGATCGCTCCACCTGGAGGAGTCTCATCCATACTGTGGCTTCTGACTTCGAACAGAGGAGAGTTGAAGAGGCAAAATTGCGGCACATCCTATACTGATCAAGCAAACCCAAGCGTCATCTCCTGTCCAATGTGCCAGAGACAGTGCAAAGCACAAATTGGCCTGATCAGCCACCCTCGCACTAACAAAAACGAAATCAGTTAGTGACGTCATGGTCATCTTCAAATGATCTATGTGATCATTGTGTTGTCATTTTTCTGCGAGTGCAAAGCCCACGAGTAACAAAATCGAACTTCTTTTTATCGATGTAGTAAAGCAGCCATTAATGGCATCAACTCAAAATGAGGAAAAATCCATGCAAGTCGAAGGTTTTTGCCTTAAAAATATATAATAAAAAGAAAATCTACGTTTTTTGAGTAGATATAAAGAAATATTTCACAATTGAAGTAGAAATATTGTATTGTCACGAGTGGTGTAAATTTTCTTTTTATTATACATTTTTGAAGGCAAAAATCTTCGATTTGCATGGATTTTTCTCTATTCTGTGTCTATGCGATTAACGGCTGCATTACTACATCGATCAAAGAGAAGTTCTGAAATTTTATAATAATTTTAGAACAGCGACTTTTTAAAAAATGTTGTTCCTATTTTTATGTTTGTTTTAATTTCTGCATTAAGAAATGAATTTTTGTGTGTTGGCAAGCGTGCAGTCTATTTCGGTAGCAGACGCTGCACCCAACTTTTGATTGTCACTTAATTTCGGTTTGCAATTGACACTAAGCAATGCCTGATTTTTCCATCGTTTTCAGACATGAGTATGATTATGATGACAGTTAAAATTACTACTTAAACAATTTTATTAATATATGTAATCAATAGTTTTTCTTAAAAATGTGCAACGTTTGTCGCTCAGTGTAACAGGTATATGATATTGTATGGGTGACGGGGAATATCGAATAGCAACAGGTCATGTAAGTTCAGTAACTGACAATTTGCATGATTCACGTGTAAACCTAATTATAAAAAAATTAGTACCTCAAGCCTGCATTTTGTTGTTTGGGATTCATTTTTAGGTATTTTTGACGGCGCCTTCTCATTGATTACATACATGCATAACCAGAGGGTCAACAGTCATAACAGAGTTTAAGATCTATTCATCATGAGAGAGAGAGAGAGAGAGAGAGAGAGAGAGAGAGAGAGAGAGAGAGAGAGAGAGAGAGAGAGAGAGAGAGAGAAGAAAAATGAAATAGGCCTAAATATGGAAATGCAGGTCTGAATAACATGCATAAAGGCAGATATACTTCCTAAATCGAAAAAGAAAGTTACAAAAGTGATATCACCCCTGTGGCGATAAAAATGGTATCGCCACTGTGGCAATATCATTTTCTCACACTGATATATTTACATATCTCATTATGAAATATATAATAAAAACAGTATCAAAGAAGCAAATCATTTTACGTGGGTTGAGTCTAGCAAGTCTGCTTTATTAATTTACGTATGTCCAGGGGAGTTGGTGGGTGGGTTGGGCAATACATCGGCCGATCGGAGAGTCTAAAGACGCCAAAATAGGATTTTTAAAGAACACGATGATATCCTGGTATGTAAACAGGGGGCTATGATATTACATTTTAGTGCTGATAGGTGATTAAAGAAAGCTCTGACAAAAAAATCCAATCGACGATAAATAAATAAAACAAACAGAAATTTTCCCTTTTATTGGATGTGTAGCGGAAATAACCCAGTTATCGATTGTCATGCAACTTTATAACTCACATGAACTTGACTCGCCTCGCGAACAACAACTTGTTTCGAGTGCATTCTTGTTTATAACATCATTTATAAAGTCTAAATTTCCAAACCCTATCCTGGACTCCGTTGATCTTTGGTTCTGTGTCCTCCATGTTGGAAGTTTGACATCCTTTTTATTCATTATTCACCCATCTTTTGTAAATCATTTTCTGACTGGTTTCTGCAAGAGGTGAGACAAGTGTATTTTTCTGGACAAGTATAAAAGCCGCATCATCGGTCAGTTTGGGCTGCTTGCATACTGAAGGTGAGATCGGTCAGTTTGGGCTGCTTGCATACTGAAGGTGAGTCTTCCTTCGCCGGAGCATTCCTAGCCGTACGCCAGTAGAGTTGAGATTATGATCTTTCTTTTTCTAGTTTTAGGCCTTGACAAAGATTTGAATTATTTCGTCAAGTGTGTTTTATTTAACCCTCTTCTCCCATGTGTACATTTCAAGTCAGATATAGTTTAGAGGAGTAAGTTTGCAATATTTTTCATGGGGAGAAAGTTATGATATGTTTCTCATTTTTTTTCTGAGGATATTTATGCTCAGAGTTAGTTCACACAACGGTAGCTGACCCAAGCTGGTCCGATGTTACGATTTATTGCATAAACTAGCGTTCACATGTTTTGTACCTGCATTCTGATAAATTCCAAATAAACAGTACTCTATCTTTGTCAGTTTTCTGCATTTAACCCCATTGTTTGGAGTTGCCAGTCTCTATCTAGATTTAAACTAAAAAGTCAACTCGTGCCTTAACAAGAGCAGAATAAATCCATCCTGTTACGAGCTGCGGTGGCTCAGTGGATTACGTGCCGGAATCATGACCGAAAGGGTGCGGGTTCAAATCCTATCATCGGACCAGCCTGGGTCAGCTACCGTGGTGTGTCCTTGGGCAAGACACTTTACTCTCATTGCCTCGGCACTAAATAACCTACTTGTGCTGCTGTGTCGTAAAGCACCAGACCAAACCAAACCTAACCATCCTGTTACAAGGGATGCTTGTTTCCAGGCCAGCCTGCCATTGGAAAAGGCACATAGCTATTATTTCCTCAACATGACATAGCTTAATACGGATTTTGACTGCATTGTTCGATTGACCCAGTTGCCACTTATTGTTATGAATTGTGATCGACGATGTATAGCAAGTGATTTCGTGAGCACACTCACTAACGTGCCTTATTTGTTGATGTCCAAGAGTGTCGAGAACCCCTTTCTTTTTATGTGTGTGTGTGTGTGTGTGTGTGTGAGAGAGAGAGAGAGAGAGAGAGAGAAAAAAATTATATTCTGCACAAGTTTGCATTATCTCTCTTCCCTCTTTATCTAAAAAAAACCCATATTAAATGCAGTTTTTGACATGTGATTTAAAACTTAAATGTCTCTCAAGAAGGCGAACATAAATCTCTCTCTCTCTCTCTCTCTCTCTCACACACACACACACACACACACACACACACACACACACATAAAGAGAACGAGATTCTCGACAGTCGTACAGTAGTCAACGTAGTGATGTAGGCGCCTTAACTGATCTTAAATAACATATTGATTGTTGTTCTAAACCTAAATACTAAAGTAGCTTTAGCAAAGTCTGTTCATTGCACTTTAGTTGTAGTCACAAAACTTCCAGATGAAAATTATCGATCACTATGGACTTTTACAATGGCAAACTAGCACTAAATTGGGTCAGAAAAAAATAATTTCGGGTCTAATCATTCACAGTACAGGGGGTAGTTTAGATTTTTTCCAATACCAATCTGACTTACACTGAATCACACCTCTTGGTTGTCCATATGTTATTGTGTGGACGTACTTAAATATTGTATGTATTTCTCGGGGCGTTCGTATAATGCTCAACCAAGGAATAATGAAAGATGAAGAGCAAAATAAAGTGTATAATTACCATTAAAAGGCATGTGTAATGAAATTCTCAAAAATGACACCTATCGCTGAAATAGTTAGTACCGAACGTCTACAAGATCTGCATGATTTGTACTTTACACATATACAAATAAGGCAAATTAGTAGGAGTGCACAGAAAATCACTTGCTATAAACACCCTCGACAGTGGTGTTATAAATAGATCATAGGAAGATTGCATTGGCTACTGGCACACGTTGTATGTCTGCTAGTTACCTGCCAGCAGGGAAGAACATCGTCAGTCACAATTCATAATTTAAAGAGGCAACCGAGTCAATTGGACATTGCAATCGAAATCCGTAGTAACAGTTCCGTTAATACCTGTCAGCCAACCAACGAACCGTCTTATTACAAATGCACACAAAGTCAGCATTTATAAAATTGAATACGTGATAGTTTGGGAATAAATGTTAACTTTTAAATTACAATTTTTGATAAGTCATTGCAAGCTTAGGTTGTACGGGATGACGTTGGAGTCTAGTTAATTTTGTAAAGTAACGGGAAAATATATTAAGTGGCAGTGCAAACTTGCGACTTTCCATATGTTTTTTATGTGTTCTCTCTTTACTTACCTAAGTCCTTCCTGAAACCTCAGCCCGCTGTAGTCTATTAATTCAAGACATCCTTCTTGATGACCTGGATCTTCTGATTCATCCTCTGATGACATATCCTTTAATATAATTGCCATTTCGTTTGCCTCGTCAGCCATTTCCGATGCGAATAGTAACAAAGATTATAGAAAGGTACAACACTATAGTAACGTTATGACATAATGAGAGACGACGTCATTATATGGCAACGACGTCGTTGCCACTCGCAGATTCTCATGTGAACGAAAAAACAGCTACGATGCTTAAATTACCCAAGCATGCGCAATGCTTCAACGAATCAAAGCATTTTAAAACTCGATATACTTTTGTACTCATATCCTTGTACTAATTTTAATCATGCATGTTTTTTTTATTGACAATTATATTCTGCATACTGTTATCTATTTTAATAGTATCGCTTTAGGGAAACACCAAGTCCCGTTACACACGCTGTAAAACAGTCCTTTATTTTCTCTGGCAGTAAACATAAATATGTTTGGTGTCAATAAATATTGTCGATTCTAGGAAGGTTGTTTCGTAACTTTGTTCCAATCCACTCTTTGACCTTTTTTAAAGTGTGATGTTGGTTTTTGTCTGGAATACAAGTGATGAACTTTTATGGTTTGCAACATTGCCCAATTTTTTAAAAATTCTTTCAATTATAAATTTTTAACGTTTGCAGTATTTTAACTTAAAACATGAAAGCCAATTTAAAAAACAAATAAACATAAAAGCAACAATAACAACAGAAAAGCAACAACAATAAGAAAAAACTAACCGAAAAAAAGGAAAAGAAAAAACGTTAATAATGGTGCCTAAAACAAATCTGTGAATTGGCTAGAGGGAATCCAAAGGTTCGCTGTTGAAGAAATTACACCCCCGAATTAATCATTAGCGTTTGGGTCAACATGATGTTTATGGAAATTTAACTTCAGCGTTTAGATCACTAATGAGTCAATGGGAATGTAACATTAAATTTGGGACGGTGTCATTATGGAGTCTACGGCAATTTCACATTACGTTTGGGTCGATATGGAGTGTATGGGACTTTAACATTACGGTTTAATTACAGAAAACAACCACACTGACATTCAGTAATATTTTGCCGTCTGCTCTACTGTACTGTTGATACATTTTTGTCAAAACAAGGTTACAAGTTATACATTTGCCGTCATGTGTATGTTCTTTTCATATCGAAGGAGAATTACAATATTTGGGGTTGGGGACTGCAAAACAAAAGTAGGTCTACATTGTTGATTTTTCATTATTAAGATATCAGGCGAAGAGTGTCTGTACTTGTAAAGAAAAAAAATAAATTGAATCGTAGCTGGGTAAAACAGAAAGTAACGAATAATATCGCCCTCGCATTCCCTATTTTAACACTGTTATTTTTTTTAGAGATAAATAATTTAATTATAGATAACTGTGTTAATAAATGAATAAATGGAAAAAATTAATGAATGAGGAAACCAAGGAAGATAATTATTGTGTCATTAAACCTAATCAAAGGGAAATAAAGGTTGTGAGATGTTGTGATGATAAATACACTTATACTTACAATTCATCAATCACACCTACAAAGAAAACAATGAGTGGTGTATGGAGAATGGTGTACAATGATTAATATGACACACTATGACACACTAAACATCCACAAACTTACAAACAAACTTATCAGGGCAAAGGCTAAGGGTGAAATAGTTTTTTTTCCTTTTTGTACAAGCACAATCACACAATGATACTTACACACAAATTAATATGGGAAGGATGTGTAATCGGGGTACTTTTTCATACAAACACACTATCATACAATGATTCTTACAAACAAATTGATAAGGGAAGGGGCAGGGGAAATAGGAGTATTTTTCATACAAACAAACGATCACACAATGATGCTTAGAAACAAACAAGTTGATAAGGGAAGGAGAAAACACAATAATACTTAGAAACAAACAAGTTGATAAGGGAAGAAGTCATAGACAAAGATCTTTCAAGGGTGAAAGTCGCTCTGTAGCACCCGGAGATTAATTCTATATTCAGCCTGTGAGCAAGACTTCCAGAAAATTGTGAACGACAGCACACACTAATACTATCAGAGTTATGGATTTTAGGTCAGAAGTCACCATAGACAAAGCGGTTACGTTTATTACTGACTTGTTTGAGTCTTTGTTAGACGATTTGAAATGACAGTGCCAGGCTGAGGATCTAGATCACTTGCGATTTTCTATGAGACATGACAGTTTCAAATTCCCCGTATGGATCGAATTTAGCAGATTTGCTGAATTAACGACTTCCAGATCATGGACAATACCCAGAACATGTAGCATTCCAGAGACGAGTTTGACATCTGGAATGGAAAAGCGACCGTGTACTTAACTAACGTTTCGTCTCCTACAGGTGTGACTTCGTGATTACAGCACTGTACCTTACGACTACCGTCGAGTATAAGAAAGGTAGAGTTGAAGGGGTGAGACCGTTTTTACCAGAGACCTAGACAAAGAAAGAACAAACTCTTTTTTAAAAAAGACGATTGCTACATAGACAAATTACGAATGTTATTCTCTACCCTACGACAAGAACGATGCAAGGTCTTGTACCATAGAGAGTGGCGATGTCACCGTGCCAAACTCTGTAAGAGCATATTTACAGTTTTACTTTTATAGCTACGAGAATGTATTTACATTATTGGGTAGGGATTCAGTTGCAACGCAAAAGACAGTTGCATCAAAAGCGTCATGAAATGGATAACTCAATTGGTCTCTACATGCAAAAGTAAGACTGTTTGAAGAAATGTGTAGCATATATATATATATATATATATATATATATATATATATATATATATATATATATATATATATATATTGGCACTGATGCTTTAGAAGAGAACATTTAGAATCTAGCTTTGGAACCAAGAGAACTCATTTACAAACATTTTACAAGAATTCAAATAAAACACAAAGAATAACTTCATCCTTAATGGCATAGACATTTTAATCATTAACATCTGAATAGTATAAGAAGGATGATTGCCGCGAAAGCAATTAAATGATTAAACTATGGAAAACATTGAAATGATTAGACTATGGAAAACATTGAAATGATTAGATTATGGAAAATTATTATACAATGGAAAACTGCGAGCAGATTATATGAAACTTGATAGCAGGACTCTTACACAAAGTGTTACTCCGAATTCCGTGCTAGAATGGCAGTCAAATTTATTCAGGACTTAGACCATTTAGAAGAATTATTTCCCCAGGACTATACATCTTTGAACTTGCGACGACTCGTGTGTGTGTGTCTTTGAGCACTTTTATAATTCAATGAATATATTAAATAATCTCTCTCTGACTGATGGTAAGGTCGAAGTTGAAAAATGTCGACTAATCATGGTATATATAAAGATAGGTCATATGACAGAATGTTCTAGAAAATTATATGCTGTATGTGACTTTTAACACATAATTCTTAACGGAAATTCTAGTTTTATCTGTACAGAAAATCAACCCTGACATCAAATTGAATCAACAACTTGTTTACTAAAACCGTCCTTGAACTCAAATACTAAGTAAACAATCTAATTCAAGGACAATAGCTAAACACGGAAACCTAATATATAACATTAAAGTTTGAGCAAATATTAAAGTCAAGAAACATTTATAATTTTCTTGAGATATTTATAATATTATATAAATATCATACATAACAATATAATATTATGAAATGAAAACAGGAGAACATGACCCTAAGTAATTGATACAGAAAACACACAACCAATTGTTCTGAGATTCAGTGGTAGGGGGTTACTCACAATATAGGTGCTTTTTTGGATAATCTTCTATTCTAATTTCATCTGATATGGTGTATTCAGTTTAGAAACATCAGCATGTAATGGAGTTTAAACCATTCTAGAATTGGGTATGGGTGTGAAACCTGAAGAGTATAACAGCACCATCATCACCACAGCCGGAAACAAATGTAATAGATACATAAAATAACTGGTAATACAGCTGGAAGTACAACACAAAACTCTGTGGTATGTGTGTCGTAGGCTCCGTGAGTACTGTGTCAAAATCAATTTTGAAACTCCGGATTTTTTTTCTTTTTTTTTGTCCATTGACTAGGACCGCGCTTGAAAATTGAGCGTTTTCATAAAATCTAGGACGCTGTGCTCACAATGTCTCTCAAATAGTTGAACAAAATACAGAATTATTTACAATGAATAAAATTAAATTTTTCTTATATTTATAGAAGTTCAAAATTAGGATGAAACTATAAAAAAAACACGTCCCTCCGCAAAATTTCCCCTCTTAGATATCTTTTTCGACAGAATTTGAATATGAAACTTATATGGAAATATGCAACAATATTGGTCTTTAATAATCCAACTACTTTTATAATAGCCATTTGTCTGTTAAATGCCTAAACACGAAGAAGCATCCACCCACCGTAATGTAGTTTCCTGTTGGCAATCCCATTAACTCGTTCGTTGTTTTTGTTGACAATAACATTGACTCGTTCGAAGCTTCCTGTTGACAATAACATACTCTTCCATAGTTTCCTGTTGACAAAAACAGACTCGTCGGTAGATTCCTATTGATGATAACATTGCCTCGTCCGCGGTTTCCTATTGACAATAACATTGACTCGTTCTAAGTTTCCAGTTGAAAATAACATTAACACGTCCGTAGTTTCCCGTTGACAACAACCTTAACTGGACCCTAATTTCCAGTTGACAAAACATTGACGCGTCCATAGTTTCCTGTTAACGATAACATCGACAGGTTTGTAGTTTCCTTTTGACAATAACATTAACTCGTCCATAGTTTCCTGTTGACACAAACATGAACTCGTCCATATTTGAAAACAGTGGATGGTCATATCTGTGCGGATAAGATCGGATAAAAGAAAATCAACAAATTCATTTTGAGATCTCTAGGAGTTAAAGCGAGCACTTTGAAGATAAGAACTTAAGATGAACGACTATTTTTGGATTTAACTCATTACAGTTGACTAGAAAATTAACCAGATTTGAATGGTAAGTTATGACTTTGGGTGCTACACATATATGTGCAATGGTGGATTCATCTTTGGGTGTCCTTTAAGAAAGTTTTAACCACCTATATCCTCAGACAACCAGAATATTTCGTATGCCATCATTTCGGTTGTATTTGCAAACTCATTTGGACAGAACATTATAGCGTCTTTTTCTCGTTTTTTAAAAAAAAATATTTGACCCCAATGATTGCTTTTTCTTCCATAAAATCACATATTAACCAGCAACATCTTTGATGAATTATTTTAGATATATTTTAAACATTTACCTAAAATCGCGATGAAAAGTAACTAATTGGACTTGGAGTTCTATTAAAGTATGAAGTATTTACATTAAAAGAATTTGATAAAGAACTATTTTGGCATGGTACGAGGTATATTTCATTAAGTCGTGTTCAGTAGTGGCAACAAAACCAATGCATACTTCCCTTGCCAGGGACAACAACTTTAAATTCTGACCCATGCATAATGTTTAATCTCTGTGACACACACTACCACATAACATACAGAAAGATCAAGTTGAAATTCCATCATTTTCCAATCAGCTATATGTTAGAAGTTTATGTGAAGAGTATTTGTATTTTCTTCTATTCATCCTTTAAACGGCATTGAACAAAACGATACATTAAGAGATAAGTCACTAATTTTTGTGGCCTTGACATATGGACGTTCCTTAAATAAGTATTCCAACAAACTGCATTATGTTGAGGTTTAATGTCCAATGAATACAGATTTAGGATTGTATTTTACTAGATGTATCTACCTACCGATATATATATATATATATATATATATATATATATATATATATATATATATATATATATATATTTTTTTTTCTTTTTTAAAGGGCACAATACTGGCTACATATTGCGAAATAAAATTTATGTTTTCAAATGAGAAGATATAGATCTCCACACAAAATTAGGAAGCTAAATCACTCCAAATAAACGTAAAAATGTACTTCTGTAAGATAAAAGTTTAAAGGTAAACCGTATAAAATCCTTAGAATATAGAGTCAAAATTTGGTATTGTCACAAGGATAGACCGAGTGTGAAGAGGCCAAGACCAGGTATGGAAATTATATATATTCATTTGACAATGTATATAGAATGGAAATAAACCCCGACTTACTATAACATGCCCAGTTCGGACATCACCTTACTAAACGGTCAAATATTGATCTAGTGCACAATTTAGGTCACACAGATAATCTTTTCATGCATGACCTAAATACTACTATTTCTAATTCCAAATGAAATATAAAGAAGTGATCCGCATGTTAGCTATTACACAATACCCAATATCTTGTGCACATAACAAACATGGGTAATATAATACTATTCTGCTAACATAACATCTATAAAATTGGTACATTCACTTTGTCAGATATGAAACTTTTCTATTCAATTAATACAATTATCTATGTTGATATCATGCAATTACGAAACTATGATATTCACATATGAGACACGAATCTACGAAATTGTAATGTTTACATAAACATATGATTATATTGTTATGTATATTTAATCTATTGTGTGCCTAACTTTGTCTAGTATAGTAAGGTTGTACTTAATTGTACATTATATTACGGTTACTTGTTAACAGGATGTTTAACAGCATTTGAGTTCAAGGCCAATCTTGTCTACAATTGGACTGTTTTTTTCCATTAGGATGACTCACGTCCGGTTATGATGTGGGTCATTAGAAGACGTGTATATAATAGAGACTTGGTACATATTAAATTCATTCCTGTTTTAGACCAGTCTGTGAGAATCCATTTGTGATCAGAATTTACGCTGTGCCGCAGACATCAGATATAATTCGAGATGAATTATTTATTTAATATACAATCATTCGAATTATTAAAGTGCTCATTGACTTTCGAATTAAGAGATTACTTTGGACTTTTCTGAACTCATTCAAAGACATTCTGGATTGTATCATTGTGGTATATCAGGACATTCAAGACTATTGCAACTCATTCGGAATATTCTATATTGTTGGACTTGTGATTAGGATTATTTGAAATTGTATTAATAATATTGTAAGTATCTTTTGAATTTCACTTTGTATTATAGGGAAGTTAATTGCTTGTTGATATTACTTACATTGTTGGTTTCACTTTCTTTCTGTTACATATTTTTAAGACCTAGAGTCATAACAATACGAATACATGAAAATACACCGTTCAACAACTAACTTGCAGGCGTGTTACCATGTCAGTCATATAAGAAACAGTTATGGAAATACACCGTTCAACAACAGATATAACGTCTTGCCCTATATCACTATAATAGGGCGTACAGTAGGACCCCACTTCCCCTCCCCCCCCCTTTCCGCGCAGACGCAGGATGAATCATGAACCGTTGACCCTCAACGCTGATCCGGGCAAACACCACTGGTTCCAACCACTACAACCGGAGTCAGTTATAAGTAGACACAATTGAACCGTGTAATACATGAACCATAAACTCAAATGTGTTTTAGTATAAACTACATATGTTATGTATGCGTACACAAGAAAAGACCTGGTTAAACGTTACAACTGTTCTCTGGTTAGAACGACTATATGGATTACATATTAATTATGTTCCTACATGAATCTATCTACAACAAGCAACAAGAACAATCACACGTGATTAAATAGAAGATACAATGCTTCTATTCATTTACTATACACAACATACATAATTCAACCCAACTTGTCCATTCAGATAAAAATACGACAGTACAGATTATAATAAATTTGATAAGATTTTGTTCCATGAAACACAGACAATAGAAAGAATGAGCACATACCTCTACAGTTGAAAGATAGCTACCGTGAAAAAGACAGCTTCCTGACAAGACAGCAATGCAATGTACTATAGACAAAAAAAAATAACCCTCTCTCTCAATTGGCAGTCGTCACACACACACACACACATACACACACACACACATATATATGAGAGAGAGAGAGAGAGAGAGGGAGGGAGAAACAAAATCCAGAACCAAAAACAAACAACTTGGGAAGGGTTACGAGGTGTACGAGGTATCATGAAGCGGGTTATCTTGTCGGCTTTACCGCATGTCGCCGTGATCAATGCGCAGCTTATGTTCCATAGAGCAGGAGGCATTCAAGTTTATCACGACTGGAAGGTCAGGTCTTTCATATAGCACCCTTTCATTTCACCCCTGTCTGACCAGATTTCAGTATTCTACGGTGCTGCAACAATGAAATTTGAAATATTTCTTATTCTTTCTGTTATTGCAGACCTTGGTAAGTCGTTCAATATATATACGTATGTCTAAACTTTAACTATATATCTACCCTACCACTGGAGGGAGGGGGCAAAAGCCAAAACCAAAGAGACGAGCCTTCAAAGTGATGCCAGTTGGGTGAAGGGGAGAGACAAGCTCCCACAGTCGGATTTGGGTGGTTTAATATTTTGGGGGTTTGTTTAAATCTTATTTCAGGCTTGCATCGATAATGCACAATGGATTTTTAAAGATACATAAAGACAGAAAGATTAGCTTTAAACACATTATAACAAGGTATGGGCTTTGTCTAAAAGCCTTTATACCGCATTCATTAGATACTAATAATGTATAGTGCCCATGTAGACTGGACTATTATATTTATTTTTCATAATTTCATTGTCTCAAAAACCTGTAAAAACATAATATGGAGAGAGAGAGAGAGAGAGACAGAGAGAGACAGAGAGACAGATACAGAGAGAGAGAGACAGACAGACAGAGACAGAGACAGAGAGATAACGAGAACTCTAAAATGTATCTTTAGTCTAAACATCGTTAATTTCCAAATATAGGACGTAAATCCAACTGCCAACGATATAAAAACAGCCCTTCGGCCTAGAGGAAAAAATACATGTAATAGCAAATTACAGAGCAGTATTCGCTAATTCTTACTTCTTTTGATATTTCGTCATTTTTAAAAATAATTTTCAATGTTTTAAGTGGAGTAGGTAGATGTATTTATCGGAGATATAATGAGGGAGGTGAGTATACAAAAGATATATTGGAACTGCGGGCTGGCATATGGCGGTAGGCAGGGATTGCGTTACAACAAGGGATTTAAAGAACGAGGGAATCTGTTTTAGTCCTTTTTGGAGATAAGAGAAAGTGGGGATATTACTCGTGGTGTTACAGTGGGTGTAGGAGGTATAGACTGTTTATATTTCTCCGAATGAACGCCTGTACCACTTTTTTTTCTTTCTATCCCTTAATGCAAACCTCCCAAAAATAACATACACTGAATTTTTTTTATCAGACGTCATAATATACAACCGAAAGTGCAAACATACTTATTTACTAGTATGTATTTATTCTCTCTGGTAATAGTTTACTTCGATATGAATATATGAAATTTAAATTTCCCAAACAGACCTAATTTATTCACATTCAGTAACGGATTTTAGCGCTTTGAAATTCTTTTACTTCTTTTTCGCCAAAGTGGGATAGATTTGAATTAGAAAGTTTTTTTTACACAGTTTTCTCGTTCAATTTTCCAGGAGAGACCCAACTAAACCCCTGTAATGCCTATCAGACTCTGGCAGAGAACTACCGAAGCATGGATTACCAGCCAGGGGCTACTGATCAACTGCTATGTGATCGGCTACTAAAGCGAGGATGGTATCGATTTACAAGAGGAGGTAAGTAGTGTGTATTGCAAGTTGTGAAGCAGTTTTGAAAACTTCTTGCTAAAAATTTAAAATAAAGAAACAGAAAAAAACACAACCTCCTGCAACCTTGTACAATCGATGCGGGAATATATAGGAAAAATTCCCTCTAAACAATTTCTGTTAAAAACCCCAGGAGGACAGAGATAATTCCGGCAACAAAGAACGTTACATTTTGCACAAATGATGCTTATCTGTCATCAATTATGGTCTTTATTATAAAAGTTTAAGTATTTGAACGAGTTTTCGTCAAATACTGCTAAACAGAGATGAATTAATTAAATTAGACAGAGGATAATGACATTAAAACATTTCGGTTTTGTACAAATCATTCCGAATTCCAATTAAATAAAGCCACCGTTCACATGAAAGCATTAAAATGTCATCTCCTCAAGAACGGACCAACATAATTACTTCAACATTGACAAAGAAAGTTCTGAAGTTCTGGAATATAGACATCTTAAGTTCGCAAAAATGATGTTTATTCACAGTAACCTATGAGCGTCTTTTACACCCCCCACCACCAGAAAAAAAAGCCTGCAAAAAGCAAACAAACAAAAAAAACAAACCCAAAAAACAACAAACAAAAAAACAAAAAACAAAAAAACAAAAAAAAATCAAGTTAGTTGAAAGCATCTCAATATAATTGGAAGAAATTGGACAGATGGCTGTTAGCATTCAGGCTATTTGATTTTATACAAATGCTGCCATTCAGTCATACAATATGCCCAAACAATTTCCTCTCTAAAACAGTTAGAAATTATTTGATCACAATAGAGAATGCCATGGTATTAAAACTTTTCAAAAATTTCTTTAATTTGAAGAAAGAAAAAACTAGTTGAACTAAGTTAGACCAATTTTCATGGAAAGCCCTTGTGGCAGGGAATCTTTTCAACTGAGTACCAGTAATGCCAATTTGCCATTAAATATTGCTGCCAGTGCTAAAAACAACAACTTAAACAATTTTCATACAGTTCAGTGGATCATCATGGCATCAAAATCTTTCAGCATAGAGTACACGTGCTTTTGTTTACTTTTAAGCTGATGATGCAAACTTGGTAAGCGATATCCAAGCCTAGTTGGGATTCTTCTTTTGTCCTTTATTCTGGAATACACCCCACCCCCATACCTATTATCTAAATCGACTGTAAAGACTTTTCAAGACGTTTCCAGCTGTTATTTGTTTCATGTCTGAAAATGCATTATCTATTTATCTGCTAAAATACAGGAAACATGATAGCATCTTAAAAAAGAGGGCCAAAGACATGGATGTCTTATGATTTAAATTACTAGCTCGCCCAATCCCTTGTTGGAGTTATGTTTGTGCTATAGATAAGATTTTTGGATGAGATGTACTAGGGTATTCTTGCCTTCTTAGGTGGAACGATGCCAACATCATGTGTTCAAAAGTATCACTGTGGTACGCATGCGCCGATCTCGATGAATGGGTCACATCCTGTAGTGAATGAAGGGATCGTCAGTCGCTGGGTCTGTATCAACACGGGGGCTCCTAGCAGCGGCTGCTGCCGAGGAAATAAATATACAGGTATGTGTCATGACTTTACTAAGAAGTTTACGTAGGAGTCTGAGAATTATCCAACTGTGATATTTAGGGGAGATTAGCTGATTTCAGTCACGTGACCACAATCTTATAGTCCAAGAGGGTACGACTCACAGTCCTAAGGAAGAGATTTCAGTATTACCTTGTGGACGACCAGTTAATAACAATTGAATTCGTTTCTTTTAGCTCACATACAAAATCAAGAAAGATAAAAAAGCTTGATTTTAAAAACACTGATTGACCTCTTTAGTAAGTACATCGCCTGTTACTGTCAGGTTATGCTTTAACCTACTTATTAGCGTATACACTTTTGAATTAAACACTTTTGAAGTTAACACTTTTGTTCTGAAAATTTGCACACGTACATCAACGACATTGATGGGTAACTACTTCACTACAGGAACGTTTGTCTAAATAGAGCAAACAAGAATAAAGTTATAAAAAAAGCAAGAAAAAAAAAAAAATAACAATAAATAAAAAACAAACAATAAAACCCCAAAACAAAGAAACAAACAAACAAACAAAAACAGCCAATTATTTGATTGGATAATTTAATTGTTTGATAACTGTCAGTTGGCTCGAAATATATTGGTCTGCGGTCCACTTGGATCACAGAGAAGCAGTAACTGATTGACAGTTGTCGGTAGGTCAATTACTAGACCATTTGCTTTTGAGAGTATGGGCCGTACCCAAATTTGAACCAGTTCAAACGTAGCGAGATTGTAGAATTTCATAAAGACTGTTTAGCAGACTATGGGATAAAACAGATGATACATTTAAAGAAAAAGAAATATTATTTCATTTTATCATATACTACATTCTGTCACAAAAGTATTTGGGAGCCACTGAAAAGCGTTATAGCCCAGAAGGTTATTATTTATCATTGCTTCCACATTATTTTGTCTTCCATACTAGAAAGGTTACTGTGACATAAAATTTGGTCTTGTCTTTTTTTTCCTTTCTTCTGCAAACTATCTCAAAAGTAACATGAAAGCCAGAATAAAAGAGCAAACGCCTGTCAAATTATGACACGTCCAGAATTACACCTACATCCTTTAGTTCAGAGAAATTACATTTAGGGAAAGCTTAATATCTATAAATAATTCGTGTGTCGATGGTGTTTCTGCTTCCTGTACGAAATCTGACAAAGTAATATTGTACATTTATGATTTATTCATAGATATAAATAACATATAGATATAAAATACATTGATCTTTTCAAACACCACAGAGAAATGTCTGACTAAATTGATGTACATTATTTCTCTCATATTTATAAATTGCTACAAAAGAGAAAACAAAGAAAAAAAAAAGAAAAGGGAAACGGGTTCAAAACATGCAGACGTGCCTTAGCATGCTCTCTTGGGTCCCACCATTCCTTGTTTAAAAATTAAACATTATGAATATAATTGCTTTTTAAAATGCTTATTTAAAAGATTTTAGTGACTGTCTTATATTTGCTTGTTTCACTTTCACTTTATTGAGAGGAATTTTTATGACAAGGTTTAGGTCATGTTTCTGCTTTCACTTTCTCAGGACCTGCGGTGGCTCATTGGTTAAGACGTTTTACTCATGACCTGAAGGGTGCGGGTTCAATTCCCACCATCGGATCAGCCCAGATCGGTTACCGTAATGTGTATACTTGGGCAAGGCACTTTATTTGTCACCTAATAATGATATAATCTTCAAAGTGTTGCTTTGCCGTTAACTACCTCGCCCACCAAAACAAAAACAACAACAACCCCCCCAAACAAATACAGAACAAAACAAAGCCAACTACTGTCACAGAAACACACACAGACACACACACACACAAAATACACACGCACACTGCGACAGAGTGTTCCAAGTGAATATATTTTGGCAACAACCTCTCATAATCTTTGGTAGGTATAGATGGTGCTAGCCTCGATGTGTCGTTCTCAATGTAAATATATGCTTTCCTCTACTGTAGTTAGTTCGTCACTGAATGGTTAAATGACAATAAGTGTTGACTGTGCTCTCTTTTTCGTAAGTCAGTACTCAATCGTGCTGTTGTCATTTTATAAAGGAATTTATAGACCCCAAAACGTCTTGTTAGGAGCGCAGTTACAAAACAGTTTGACAACGATTCGAGCTAATCAAGCCTTTCGTCAGAGGAAGAAACAACTTACATCAACAAGACCAACACGTAACACAAAAGCCTAGAGAAAACCTGAACTATATACGCGTTTAAACGACAGGAGAATTCTTCAGAAAAATAATAGGGCAATTAAAAAAAATCAAATAAAAAACAATTTCAAAGTGTCCAAACTACATGTATATTTTGTGCTGAGGTCAGAATACCAAAATTATTACAAAATAATGAACGGCAGGGGGATCCGCATAAATGCGTGTTGTTAGTAAAGGGAACGAAATCGCTGTGGCAATATTCCAGGAAAAAGACACTAGCACGGAAACCACGCGTATATATATATATATATATATATATATATATATATATATATATATATATATATATATATATATATATATATCATGTTTTCGTATTTCTTTTCAAGTCAGGTGCTTTCTATGTTTATTATCTGATGCCCGCTTGCCCGCTCCTGGATGCTCCATGGCTTACTGCGCTGGTATATTTCTTTCATCATTTATTGTAATACAGTGCTACAAGATCCATCGAGTAGGATTCCACTTTTCTTTCTTATACACATCTTGGGACTGATAATAATTTTACGAAAATTAAAGTACACCACTCTTTTATTGAACACAATTAATGGTGTACAATTGTTGACTTTTGCTGAGGTGAATATGGGGTTTAATGAGCCAGTAAACCTCACATTGACCGACTGATTTACTGGTTCGTGAAACTTCACATTTACCCCAAGAAGGGTCTATAACTGTTTTTATTGCATCGTTTAGTTGAAAGTAGCAATTTTATTTGCATTGCGCAGGTAAAACGGTTTTTATATGTATCACATCACAAATGAAGAGGACCTCAAATGGGTAATGATTTAATATTAAATTTATTAAACGAGTTGAATAATTTCCGGCTTTTGCGGGCCTTGGCAAGCAATAGCTGGAAATTATTCAACGAGTTTCATAATCTTAATATTAAATCATTACCCATTTGAGATTCTGTTTATCACATAGTTTTTATTTTAATGGGATTAGTTTAAAGATAAAGAAGAAGAAATAACTGCGTTTCTTCTGGTTCAGACGCTGCACCTTTCAGTTGTTGTGCGTACAAAAATAGTACCAGACGCTAGTTGAATTATTAATACGCAGTTCTATAACCAGTAACATTTAAAAGTAGATTTTTTTTACAAGTTATAAGTCAAAGAGCAATTCTCCTTCCAAATCAATAGAACATTTGACATGGACAACATAATTTTTGAACACTGGATCTCTGATGCAAATTCTTGCTTGATGTCACATAGTTCACTCGAGTTAGGTTAAAAACGCCATTTTTGATCTATGTCTATGAGAATGTTTACAATGTTTCCAACTAAAGTGTATCCACTGCTATGGATGCAGTATTGTATACGGTAGACCAACAAGTTGTTCTCCGACTTTTTTTCTGACATGCCAGGTTAACTTGTTGTTCTATGTATACAGCAGAAAAAGTAGCATTACAGTTGTTGGATATTCATGTGAAGGGACGATTACTAGATGCAGAAATTGTGATAAATCTAGATTAAAGATGTTGGTGAGTAGTAATTCCAGATTAAATGTATTTGTGACCGGATATTTACATTATTTGATGTGGTTTACAAACTTTATGTCAGTTGGGAGACCGACATTTCACATTCTTCTCTAAACAGAGGTGAGTTTATTTACTTCTATAGGTTTACATTTAAACCACTCTTGTTATAGGGTGGGATCCCTGTTACAGGTTTATACCCCCCCCCCCAGTAATTGACCGATACCCTTTATTTTATCTGTAACGAGACCCTGTGGGGTAAATTGGGCTTATTCCGACAGACGTAACCTTTTTTCTCAATGCCCCTTGGGCAATCGATTGGAAACATGGCCGCCAAAATGTTGATAGTAATAGTAAAAACAAAAGTTCCAGAAGGCGGGGTAAAGAAAAGTCTACGGTCGCAGCCAATTAGTAAAGAGAATACTGAGCAAGAATTTCATGGGCTTGTTTGGACCAATCAGATTCACATAAAGTGATATGTTAACATGTTAACATATAAAAAATATTAAACTCCACACACTATATGTAAAGTGTACCAACTATGTGATAAATGAATTTATGACGTGAAATACTAGTTAATAACGTCATGACCATACGATAAGAATATGTTATTGAGTATTGAAAAATATTGTGTCAGAGGTCAATTGGCGCAGGATGCCTGAACTTGTGAGAGCATTACGCCACATGAACAAGGGTCCAATTTTGTAATACTCAGTCAATAACCTTTTTATTATATACTTAAAAAAAACAAGAATATTAATCATTCTGTTATGCTATAGGAATAACACAGTTGCAAGAACAAATTATTTCAACGTTTTATTGAACATTTTACATATCGTTCATTTAATGTGATTGTCTCAATGTTGCTATCATGGTGGCGAGTAAATTTGAAAGTGCAACGAGCGTCATGGTTGTTGCCAGGGTACTGCGGACCATCAGTCTTGGATACTACCTAAAAAAAGGATATAGATTTATTTTGGAGTCGCTTGTGTTTCACTAATGTCTTAGTACAGGATAACACAATGCTATTTAGAGTGGATAAAATGCACTGTTTTAATGAAATAGAAAATGTTGACTAATACATTGTATCAAAGGACAGTTGCCTCTCCCTCTCTCTCTCTCTCTCTAGCAGCAGCAACTAGCGATCACTAGCCGTCCATTTTCAATATTTGTATAACTCATATTTAATCGTTCTTTTTTTCTCACTGAAATGTAAGTCTTTGGGTGTATTCAGATTTTCTATATTTAATTTTGATAATAGATATGTTTCTGCAGATGACAGCTAGATGTACTAATTCTAAAGCATTAGTGTCAGGAGAAAGGGTTACATTCATTGTCGGTCTTTGGTGTCAGGAAGAAAGGGTTACATTCATTGTCGGTCTTTGGTGTCAGGAAGAAAGGGTTACATTCATTGTCGGTCTTTGGTGTCAGGAAGAAAGGGTTACATTCATTGTCGGTCTTTGGTGTCAGGAAGAAAGGGTTACATTCATTGTCGGTCTTTGGTGTCAGGAAGAAAGGGTTACATTCATTGTCGGTCTCTGGTGCCCATCAGATTTATGACGTGGTCAGCGTTCCACATTTCCATCGCCATTTTTATTTAGTCGTAGCCAGAAGGAGTTCATGGAATGCAGCCATGTGTACCATATAAGGAAGCTGTGAATATCTTGACTTAACTGTGATCAATATCGCTGGTTATTGACCGATAGCAACAACGTTGGGCTGGTTATTGACCGATAGCAACAACGTTGGGCTGGTTATTGACCGATAGCAACAACGTTGGGCTAATGCGACTGTTTATAAAGTCTATAATAAACAGATACTCTCAAAAGGGTAATGATTTAATATTGAATTTATGAAACGAGTTGAATAATTTACAGCTTTCATGAATTCAATATTAAAAATCATTGCCTATTTGAAATTCTGTTTATCACATAGGTTTATTTTGAGAAGAAAATTAGTCTAGATGGAAAGAAGGACACATAATTTGGGGCATTTCATTTATTTCTGGTTCAGACGCTGCACTTTTCAATTCTTGCTTGTGCAAATTTAAAAAAAAAAAAAAAAAAAAAAAAAAAAAGGCCCAGATGCGAGCTGAAGCAATATTGCACCATTCGATCACCAATAACATTTAAAAGTAGATCTATTTTTTTTCTTTTCTTCAAATTAAAATTCACAGAGGAACTATCCTTCCAATCAATAAAACATTTGATACGGATAAAATCACTTTTCAACACTGTACCTTCGATTTAAATTCATGTGCAATGTCACACAGTTCACTCGGTCATGTC
The DNA here is from genome assembly GCA_029931535.1 of Margaritifera margaritifera. Lineage (NCBI taxonomy): Eukaryota > Metazoa > Mollusca > Bivalvia > Unionida > Margaritiferidae > Margaritifera > Margaritifera margaritifera. The sequence continues at coordinate 6,973,409 of JAQPZY010001677.1, read as the reverse complement.
AGCTGCAGTTGTTGATTTCGATGAGACTGTTGACAACATTTCCACCGAAAAGAGTGTCGATTCCACCAAGGACATTCACCACAGATGCAGTATTGGGTATGTCAGAAGAAATATCATTTCATTTGATGGATATTTTTCTGAAGAGACGATTACTGGATGCTCAAAATAGCACTAAACTTAAAGGTGTTATGCCGTTGCCGGTTTCCATTCAAATGGCTCTGTAGTGATTCCCAGATTTAATGTTTTTTGTGACCGGATATTTGAATTATTTGATTTATAACAATGCTGTGATTGCATAACTTTTTGCCAGTCGAAAGACCAGCCTTAGTCGAAATTCTCTTAATAAGAGAGGCGAGTTTATTTGCTCCTTTAGGTTGACATTTAAATCAAGTTTGATTTGAGATCGGAAAGTTTAATTTCCAAATATTTGTATACAAGAGATTGGACAATAGAATGTGTGATTCCAAACTATCTGGACCTTGGAAATACGATTATAAAATACCCTAATATTTTCATAATGGATGTTGAATATTCGAATGTCAAATAAACAAATATTTCGATACTGAAAATTTTAGATTTGAATTTTCAAATATGGAAATGGTTGAATATTGGATATTTATGTCCAATATTCAAAATCCAATATCCCACTATCTTCGTTGTGTGTAAGTCATTTTTTTTTTTGGACAAGTTATGCTGCACCTATGAATCACATATTGGACAATTGGTCAATTTCCAATCCAAATGTAACAGAGTGTTACACGTGCATTTGATACTTGAAAGCAATGCAAATATGATACCTGATGTAATGAAAAGTACAAACGTATTTTTTTACATGCAGGTACCGGAATGCCCTGTAGACCTAACCAATATTCCCCCACAGGATTTCAACCATGCCAAGGTAAGGCAACACACATATCATTCGTATATAGAATGTTGACTAATTTACTGTTCTTGTTATTTCGTGTATGACAAACGTTGGTCATACCGTCAGTCGCCTGTTGTTTTTTTTTCTCCGTAAGTTGCTGTAAGTTGCCTGGAGTCTACTAAAACGAATTGCTGGTTATTTACAGTATTTTGACACAGTTTCATAGTATGTTAGCATACGTTATATATGTTTAACAGAGGGCTTGTTTACAATTTAAAAATGGGGCCTCTGTAAAACGTACATGCTGTGCAAAAATATCAAGAAGCAAAGTTTGGACCGAATCAGGTATGGACAGATTATTTGGTATTCTCAGATTAGTTCTGTACTCTACGAGTCACCTCTGCTGTTTACATATACAAATTTAGTATATTAGTACAAACGTGCCATGGAAAATAGAACAACTACAGATTTACGATAGTCACCAGTCTCAAAATAGAATTTAGTCTTGACCAAATGTCTTCTACTGTTTTCTGAGCAGGCCTTAAGCTAGTTTGGACCAAACTCATGAATTAAGAACAAATATACTTAATATCTAGTTAGGTCCGGACTTCAGTACTGACCAAAATTAAGTCCATACTTTTTCTGATATGCAAACGTTGTCAATTAGGAATTGAACTTCATATTTTACAGCATCCATGTAGTCATGAGAGATTGAAACTCGATTGCACACTGCATGCATTTGTGTGTGATCAATTTTCAAGCCTCATGACTTCATGAATCGTGTAAAATATGACGTTCAATTCTTATAATTACAAATATTTGTCTGCAAATATTGCCAAAGCAAACAAGAAGGGCGTATGAATACCTTAGTAGCTCCGTTTCTGATGTTATAAACTAATAACTTTTAGTTTTCTTTGTCACAAGATGCGATTTTAACCAATCTAAATGCTTATTACGGAGACGTGGTAAAATTTGTAATTAAATACTTGTACATATTTCAGGTAGTTTGGAACAGAAAGAAGTTGTTGCAAAATACTCAGTTCTGTTTAACTGGATTGTACTACTTTTGAAGTTAAAGTTGGTACACAATAGTTCATCAAAATATTTGCATACAAATACGTGCTCCTACTAGTCACAGAGACAAAGAATGCAATATTTTACAAATATACACCTTTCTTAAGGTGCAAATGGAGTTTTATGAATCGGCAAATCTTGTATTGAACGACGCGAAGCGAAAGTCAGTATGACAGGTTCATATTCACCTCAACAATGGTTTAGAATTGTTTTATTAAACGATTGAGTGCAAACTTTTTAAATGTAATTGATTCCTGAGTAGTGAAATTTCCATTTCAGCTGAATGACACCACAAAATTATGTAGTTATACTTTTCCATAAAAGTCAATAAAGTAACAACGGAGCAGTGTGATAAATTATTGAAGATCACATAATGTCCTGTCAGCCAATGAAAACGCATCTTTCACAAGAATCAAGTAGCATACTATTTATAATAAAAATGAGCTGGACCAGTTGTTGTGTGCAACAAAAATTTGTCGAAATTGGTGAAAATGCAATTCACACTAAACATTGATTTTCCAATTCAGTCTCCATTAAATATTTGCATTATCAGATGCTTTTCCTGGATCCATTCAAAATCCAACACTCACCAAGCCAATAGTAAAGCAAGACACCTTTGAATTCCACTGTCTTAATAACTATATTCCCATGGATAATGACGTGGAGTTTGAGGTCACGTGGTATTTTGATGGCAGACGGGATCCCTAAATTCCTGTGATGACAGTTGCGGCAAATTTCAGAGAGGCTGTTCTGGACCAGCATTATCTTCAAGGTCACCTAGGCACCTCTGTAAGATCCTTAATATTACGTAAATGACACTGCTTTTTTACACTACCTCTACTACCACTAGTATGATTACATCAACAGGTACAAAATAACAAAGAACAGCAACAACAACTGCTACTATTATTAAGCACTGCAATTAATACTACTTCTACTGCTCTTTCTGCTACACTACTTCTAATACTATTACGATGATGACAACGAAAGTGACGACGATAACAACAATAACAACAGAACCAGCACCACCACCAAAACAACAGCAACAACCCCCCTCACACCAAACAACATCTACTGCTACTATATCATCAACAATAACAACAACAACTAATACTACTACCACGTCACAACTACGTCAGAATAATTGAGGTTGTTGTTGTTACCAATTCGACCAACGTAGTTTCTTTCTCTATCAAACTTTATGCTAGTAAATTGATGTTACAAAGAAATTGTTATCCTTTCTGTTTTAAAGATTTCACTAAATGAATGATGTATATGTTTTTGCTTTTCAAGCTGAGCTGTGGAGTGAGCTTCTACTTTAAAAACGATCCCCTGAGAGAAAGTCCGATCTTGACAAGCCGAGAGTATTGGATGGGAATACGGGTAAGAACAATTCTTTTTAAAATGTTGCTTTTAGATCCTGAATCTCTGATTATTTTAAACATAATAATGACAACGTTTGACTGTCCTTGTCCAAATTTGATTCGCAAGCGATTCTTTGAAAGGTTCTAACCGAGATAGTTTTTCGTGGTATCGATCTTCTGCAAAAATACGATTGCCATAACTTGATTATAATCTTTTCAATTTCTTGATAGTGTTGAACAGTTAAATTAAAATCTCTTCCATTTCCTCCTCCCCACATGCAAGTGTTCTGAAAAAAAGTGAGACCTTAAAATATTCAGCTATGTGTGCAAATGCACGAACAACACATTAACTGGCATTACAGCTGTTTGTATTTTGTACGCATTTAAAGAGCTCTGAAAAGAAGAGGGCACATACTTGCAAGATGTCTGTAGTAATTACTGTTATTTGATTTTAGGAAACTATGACACCGACCTTGATTGTGAAGTTTACTTAAGAAAGATTAAGTGATACAGAACTCTCAAGCTATATACTACTGTGAATTATGTGGTTTAAAAAACAATAATTTGTCATTAATTTTCAGACAGAGCCTTCGTCCGTTACAGTTAGCGAGAATGACAAACCTAAAACCGTGCAGCTGGTTTCCACTCTGCCTATAGTTTGTCAACAAGCCAGCCCTCTGCCGTGTCAACTGCAGCTTGTCCTTTATACGGACAACAGTAAGTATGGTTTGTGTACATGCAGTCAAACCTAATTTGGTGTTGATCTCTTTATCAAGGTCACATGCTCATATTAGTCAGATTCACTCGGTCCAATCACTTTTTTTCCTCTACCAATGCTCTGTATATAGCACCCACCTTATATGTCTATCATCTATGATTCCAAACGCATCCAGGTTAGTATATATACAAGTCAAGTTAGCATAAATCCATGAATCGTTTATGTCTATGGCGTTGAGAGCTTCGAATTTATTGCATTGTTTTGGAAACAAAACAAAACAACACATCATAACAAAAACAATAAAACATGCCTATTATCTCCTTTCTTTACTCAGAAAGAGTCCATTACTTGAGTTGATTAGCATAAAATAGCAGTGGACAGTTTGCATCACCTGGGGACCAATTTTGACTCCGGTTCCAAAAGTCGGAGATTTTCTCCAGCTTGTCCGGTTGCCTGCCTCAGTCCCCTGGAGTATACACACCAACACTCAAGTCTTTGAGAGAACACAAAAATAATTCTTTAGAAATGTTGAAACAATATAGACAAAAGTTAACAGAGAAGTTCAATCCAAAGTTTAGGTTATATCGTGTCGAGGCAGTTGCCAGATGACAGACCAAGGTAGACGACCACAACTGATCCAATGGCAGGGTTCAAACCCTTCTGGAGGCAGGTTCAGCACACTAGTCAGTGTTCCACCGCGGCTCTAGTTCACCAAATATAAATGTTGTAAAAGCAAAACCACGAGCATACTTGCGAACGCCTAAAGGGTTTTGCAAGTCTGATATAATTTGGAATCTTTACTATGTCGAGATGATCAGCTTATAATTCAATCCATCATATGATAACAAAGTCATTGAAAAACTAAAAAGATAAAAGCGAATGCCATCATAGGAAAATGGAACGTTTAAGGATGCTAAGTGTAGAACCTGAGATACATTGCTTAAAAATAAACAGGATAATAAGAATCAATACTGCACCAGCAGCAGCAACAACAGAAGAAGAAAAAAAAGAAAAAAGAAGAAGTGATTGGAGGGATCCCGCCTTTGAAATGCAATAGTTAAGCTAGTTTATTTATTCCAAAATACCGTCACAAAGAAAGCTTTATGTTTTTGTTGAACTTCAGAACTCAATTATTCTTAACTATAAACTCTGATATTTCAGATAACGTACTACAATCAAGCTGTGAACAAGCTCTAAAACCATTGAACTGGAACCCAACAACAGGGGAAGCCGTGACGATGTTTCAAGTTATAGCACAGCGAGATTTTAAAAAGGACGGAGACAAAATTGTTCAATTAAGCTTCAGTCCAATCGCCGGGAATAATATACCAGTTTGGAATAACTATCGACCAGCACCCATGTCCGTGGGTATTGATTTACATTGAAATATAACAACGTTTTTCTGCTGCGTTTTCAAAGCCCTTCTGCTGACTATTTGGAGTATGTATGTATGTATGTATGTATGTATGTATGTATGTATGTATGTATGTATGTATGTATGTATGTATGTATGTATGTATGTATGTATGTATGTATGTATGTATGTATGTATGTATGCATACGTGCGTGCGTGCATGCATGCATGCATGTATGTATGTTTGCATGTATGTATGTGTGTATGTGTGTGTGTGTGTTGTCGTATGTAGGGAGACAGTCAGACAGAGACAGATATAGAAAATAGGCGTAAAACGTGGATGTGTACTAATGGATTCTTCCTCTTTTAGAGGTATGTGAAAAAGAATAGGATATATTTTCGTCCAAGAATAAAACGTTACGTGAATGTTTGTTGGTTTATAGTAAAAACAAAGAAACATGATGCTATCAGAAGCAGGCAAGGATCAAAGCCGATTATAAAGTAAAATAAATCAGTGTTTCTACTAAAAGCTGGGCATTATTTCTGGGCAGAGTAATGGGTCAACTCACTCGCTTGGCATCTCTGTGACCCATAGTTTGATCTCTAGAGCTTCAGCCTACTGGAACCAAACTTGGGCCAAGACGACTTACCTTGGACGCATTATAAGACCAATAGAAAAACGCAGCAACATAAAATAGTACAAACTGATGATTCTTCATGTCCTTTATGCTGTATGTTACATAATATTGTACACTTCTCATATGCCAATTCTTTAATTATAATCAGCCTTTTGGTACTTTTTTCATCAGATAATTGCCAGAGATAAGTCCACCTCTAGGTGTGCCTGCACGGGAGATCCGCATTGCCTCACGTTGGATATGCAGCAAAAATATGGAGATGTGTGGTAAGATATGATTTATATGCAGGATTCCCCCCCCACCACCACCACCAAACAATAAAATAATAATAATTATTAAAGAAAAAAAAACAACACAAAAAACACAAGAATCGAAACAACAACAGTAACAACAAACCCAAACAATTTGCTAGTTTCATTCATTTCATTTTGTAATAGAAACGAAATAGTAGTTCTAACAAATACCGATAAATACACAGAGACCATCACGAGTTTACTGTACATGTAAATACAATATCAAAACAGGCTGGGAATATTTGCAAAATATTTGCCCTAGAGAACTATAAAGTAGTTTCTGAAAAGGATTTCTTGTTTCGTTGCTCTAGGTGCAGATATTACCATCACTATGAACTGGGAGAGTTTACCATGTACAAAAGCACTGTGCCAGGGAGGGAGTTTGAGGTGCGCTTTCCTAACTTCATATTTGATGATCTCTTACACATCCTTCCATAAACAATATCCATCTTTATGTTTGTCTATGACTTTATAATTATTAAATATGCAGGGTCTTCTTATTTCATTCTTTCATGACGCATTATTTATACAAAGTCATCATTAATACAACAGGTTCTTGATAATTATTTCGTAAAAAATAACTTGCATATTGTGATTCTTTTACGTCGGTCTTTCAACCTGTCTGTTCTTCAGTCTTTATTCTTTTAAATTGTTGGTCGGTAATACATACAATTTGTCTTTTTCCATCAGATGAATGCGAAGTGTAAGAATAATAATAGCACATCTGACCCTGCTCTGGGAATCTAAGATGATTTACAAAGCAGAACACTTAACTAAATATTTATTGAAGATTTTTCAACAGAGATATGTGTATGCTAGCATGAATGGAAGATTTTTAAAAATACTTGGACAAAATTTTGATCACAATTTCAAGATCATGTCCTTGTAGGCTGGTAATAAACTGTGGTTGGTATCAAAAGGTATGTTTTTTCACAGATGTACTTCGTTGCCTTCCAAACTAAAGATGCCATGGAAAGATAAATATAAAACTGTAAATCTTACAACCTACATCTGAAATGTACATGTAAAACGTGAGAATTTGCAATGGCGCACATTCATTATTTTAATGATGATGTTGTTGTTGTTATTATTGTTATCTCTTTTCTTCTTCTTCTTGAATTACCCCTTTTCTTATTGCAGGTACAAGTTAGAACCAAAACATGTCACGCCCCAGGGATTTCGTGCATATGAGCAGTATCCGCACGTGAAGGAAATGACGTTGTCACCATTGATATGTGCAATGACCGCTGGGGGTTGAGTCAGAGTTAATAGGCCAATTTCAAATTTAGCGACGATACAAAGAGATGGATCTGGGAAGAACTTTGTTGTTAGTTTCATCTGTTGACGAAAATCTGTAGTCACAGAACGAATTCTTTCTTCCCCTTTCCGCAAATCGTTCTTTATTACTGTGCTTTGTATGTTTCTCTCGCGCAAAACACTATACTCTTTAAACAATGATGCTATTCTACTATAATATGCCCAGCATATTAGAAATAATACCTCTGACAATACAGAGACAACCACATAAATGTCGCTTTTTATCAAAACAACATAACAATTTTATCGTCATTTAGAATTAAATGATTGAAAAAAATGACACAATGACAAATGAGTCTTACATTCAACCTCATCATATTTTGACGATTATTTTATGCCAAACAAATGTTGTAATGTTCAAAGTTCCAAGACCAGTTCATTGTGTTCCCTACTTTTATCGATGGCATTTTGTTTTTGTTGTAGATAACTTTCCCGTCGGGAGCCTGGGTGAAGATACAAGAGCTTCACACCGGAGAGGAACTCAACGTTTATGTCCATGCTCCTGAGGATGACTTTGCCGCAACGGCAGGTCTCTGTGGAACTCTAGATGGGAACAAGGACAATGATTTTACAGCTCCAGATGGTCGACAGTACCCGCTGTCTTCAGTTCCAAAAGATTTTATTAATTCTTGGAGGTTAGTGTTCAGAATAATTTTCTCGAGATCGGGGTGACTATACTAAACAGGACAAGAAGATATGAATATCCAAATAACTAGAAAGTATGACTATATAGATAAGAACAAGGTATGAATGTCTAAGTAATAAGAAGGTATGCATTTCTGAATAACAAGAACGTAAGGCTATAACAAATAACACAAAGGTATGAATGTCTACGTAATAAGAAGGTATGAATATCCAAATATCAAAAAGGCATGAATATCTAACTAACAAAAATGCATGAACATCTACATAACAAAACACATCAACATGTAAATAACATGTTTCTGTTGATAAAAATATTGATAGGTTTGGATGCATTACATACCGATCAAATGCACATGATGCCTTAAACATGGTATCGAAACAATCATGTAGGATACAGTTTGGTTTACTATGTTCTAATTAATGACTTAAAAAAATGATTTTGCTTAAGTTTTATACTGATTATTTATTTATTGTTGATAACTTGCAGTCTGTCTTTATCCGTGATTTTTTTAAGATTACCAATTATTTCATTTTTTTTCCGTGGGATACATCCATTTCACAATTGTAACTTTTTTTAAATTATGAATTAAAATAAACTTACAGCGTAAAAGACTACACACTTATATTTTTGCTTTCATTTGCATGCTTTCCCTGAGGAACCTTTACATGCAAAATGAAAATTAAATTAAAAAAATAAACCGTAGTTAATACTTGCAAAGATTTCCACATACTCTTGTCAGAAAGAAACAAAAACGATTATAACATCCATCAAACAAACTTCACTTAATGAAGCTTCCGAAATAGTCTTTCTTGAAACTCACACCTTTAAGGCTGTGATCGATCAATCCGGGGAGTTGAAAAATAAAATACAGCTAAAACTTGTTTTCAGAATTCCAACGGGCACAAGCTTTTTCGACCAGCATATTACCATTGATCCAAAGTATGATCATAATACGGTGTTCTGCAATTGCGATCAGAATAAGACAATGGTCGACTGTAGTCAAAATGCTAAAGTTAATCATCCAGCCGCTCACGTGAGTATTTTGTCATATATATGGACTTATTGATTCTAGATTCAGAGAATCAGCAATAATGCAGAATAAATCCCATATAACTAGTGACTTATTTATTATTTTAGACCAGTAGTGGCTTAATAGATTGCTCAATTTTAAGATCAATTATACTGGCAAACTTGGATAAGCAAAATGTTAATTGTTTCATTTTAGAAGGACGTTGACTTACTTATAGTTTGATTGCATGATTTATGTTTCCGGTAAGATACATGTATTCGTCACTACACATCACTAGTATCTCCACAGCATGTCCGGATGGATAATCTTGTGTTCTGAAATAAATCATGTATTAGAAGAGCATTTGCAGGATAATTTTATTATATTTCCCAACACACAAAAGACTGCTTAAGTTAACAAAATAGAAAATTAAAATGGGTTTGCCAATTTAAAAATCTTGAAAATTTATTTCCAATATAGATTTCTGTCTCTTTTTATTTTTCTTCGGAATCACCGATTATCCGCGTATCTTAGCTTAGAAATGCTGTTTTCATTAAATGTACACGAACGTCCTTTCTTATACTCTTTCACATTTTAAAACAATATCGGAAGATTTAAAAATAATGTGGTGTTAATGTATCCACTATGCCGTCTTGATTTGTGCCAAAACCAATTTGTAAGTTGCACATTAAAATTACACAGAAAATGTTCACGTAAAAAGTTATATATTTTTTAGATACTTTACTGTCATTAAAGTAAATTAGAAGAAGCACATCGCCATCCATAATGTAAAAATCTTTGTTGCAAAATCAATTAATGCTGCGAATATTGCATGTTTGTTCTGTAGAGTATGTTCTAGGTTTGGATAGTGTCCTCGCATGATTCTCCTGGTATGAGATCATTCCCTTGATTTTCAAGCATTTTCTTTTCCTTCTGAATAAAAATCATTCTTTTATTCAGAAGGGTGTACAATTTTGAAGCTCAGTAGTAAATAAACCCTCTTCCCTTTGTGTCTTATAAAGCGTATTGGGTTCATTTTTGTTTATAAGAACTCGTCCGAGGTTAGCGTGACTTTCATCCATTAGTTTGTGTCTTCAGCAGAGATATAATGGACGTTTTATTATTTTTTACTGACATCCGTCAGCGCATTTTATACCACCATCATGGCTATTAGTATTTGTATTGCGATCGTCGCATATTAGTGCATGCGCGGTTGAGTTTACAAAATATAATCACACGTGCGTGCGTGTGTGCAATTGTTTTGTAAGCGGGCTGTTACGGAAACAGTTACTTGACTTTTACCGTCTGCAAATCCACTACGAGGTTGCGTATCTGTGCGCGGAGTTGCCTGTGGTTTTCAATTTCCACCAACACGGTCTCGAACTCTGCTGCGCTAATGATTTTATCTTCAATAGCCGATGAGTACGGTCACGAACACGACCAATACCACGATCACAGTCACGGTCACTTCCATGATTATTTATTATGATTATGATTTGCATTAACGTTCGCGTGGTATTATTGGTTTCTCAACAGCCTATTAACTTCAAATATGAGTTTTTGCATATGCTTGGCCGAACTAGTTAAGCGCTATAATTACAATCACAAGATTGCATGTTCGAGTAACAGTCGCGGAAAATGTTTTTGTTAATAATTGAGGAGACGTCGATGCTTAGGTTGGTTGTAGATGAAAAAGTGAAAGTCAATTTGATGACGATAGGTTGATATTAATTACAAGTACGTGTTTGAAAAATCATACATCTTTTGAGCCTCTTTAACAAACCTATATGATGCAATTAAACGAAACAACGATTTAACCTTTTCTGTAACGTTTAACATAGTCCATTGGTCTGGTAAAATGATGTCGTAATTGTTTATATCCATAAACCCTTTTAAAATACTATACATGTCAATTTGTAAATTTTGCGCCATTATATATATATATATATATATATATATATATATATATATATATATATATATATATATATATATATATATATACCGCGGTAATTGTTTAATATAAAAGGAGCTATCTCTGCTTGGGTTGTGCTTGTCAACAGGTATTCTTTGAGATTATAAGCACGCTGCCTATTTTAATCTGTCATACACGAAATTCTTATAGTCAACCGATGTATGCAGTTCATATTAATTACAGCAGTTTGAATTTGCAACCCCACACGAGTCCCTAGCTTGCCACGTATCCGGTGCATCTTGATAAATTAATCAACTTAGGAATTATTTTGGAAAAACAGCGATGCCTACTTGGATACAAATATAACAAGCAACCTCAAAAACATGTATTTGATATTGTGCAAGAAAACAATAAAGTCTCTAACGTTGATTAGACCACCAAGTACGGATAGCGAACGAGCGAATACTATAATGACGATGACATTGAAATATCAAGTTAATATTCTAGCAATAGCGAAGATCACCAAGAACAAATTTATTAGAGAAATGCTTTTGTATTTATATATGGCATCACCAAAGATATGTTTTTGTAAATCTGTGAAACGTTTAAAGAAGGCTTATAAGAGTAGGTTTATAAGAGATTCTCATGCAAAGACACGAAAACTATGGCATCAATATACATAAAACAGTACACGACATTTTACGTTATCGGATGCCATTGTGCATGCAGCGGTCATTTATGAGTTGATATAGTATTTCCGTGTACTGATGAGTGATTTGGCCAAATGCTGAATTGAAGAAAATTGTATTTGAACACAAAGATCCAAATAGATCCTCTGTGGTACAGCCTGGTGAACGAATTTGTTTACGTCGCACTGCCAAGAATATACAAATTACAATGAGAGATGAAAAGTCTTTGACAGCAAAGGGTCGTACAATTAAATACTATCCACTGCGAGCAACTGCACAATCTATTGTAATCGTGCAGAGTACATACGCCTTAAGTTACGCACACCATCAATCGAAAACATAGATGATTATATGCAGGGCTGTCGCAAGTTTCCGCTGGACGAAACGGCGCACCGGGCGAGCGTCGCCTTTTTGTGCCCCCATTCAGAAAAAATACCGCAAACGGCGTCCCCCCCCCCGACTTGGCGCCCTGGGCGGTGGCCCGTATCGCCCACCCCTTACGACGGCCCTAATTATATCTATGAAAACACAGATAATTATGTCTATTAGAATATACAATTTGTAAATATATAAGAAATTCAATGGCATTAGGACGAAAGAAACGCAAAGGTGTGTGCCTTCGAAAACGTGAACTCTGCGGCAGAAAATGTCATTATGAATACTGTAAATCACATTTGCTCGCGTTACGTGTTGGTCCGGGTGTTCGACCATGTCTGAAATGTGGAGTCTCGTAACCAGCTTTGCCGACGATGCGGATCTGTTCGCGAGTATTATCGTGCACACCGTCAAAGATCCACATGCGCAACAGCCATATAACCTATTGCGGAAATACCCAACGTTAACAAGCCCGACGACGTTGATGAAAACGATACAGAAGTAAATGAAATAATAGCCATGACTGAGGCAATTGCCGTTTCCAAAGCCTGGTAAAGTAAAAATTGTGAAACAATTTATGGACGGAATTTACAATTAGGCAAATATTTCCCCTTATATAACAGTATGCCGACTGTGAATCAACTAAGGCAATCCGCGCAACAGCGTCGGTTATGAACACCTAGCCGTTTGCGAAAAGCTGACATACTTACGTTATTAGGACACGTAACTGAACCACAACCGCAACAACCAGTTACACCGGCAACAGCAGCGTATGTTTATGAACAAGAAGTCCCCGAGTTTTTAGTTATACAAACATAAGGCTTATTATGGTGATTACCGTGCAATTATTTTAAACACGTATGCGCCAAGCAAAGACATTATAAAACTTTTATCGAATATGCGCTCGGAAGTCGTTTCAAAGTTACAACGCTACGACACCCCCAGTATTAAAGCGGATATTCTTGTCCATGCGCATTTGACTATGGATGGATTTAAAACCACAACCGTGTGGCTTCATGCTGATCCACTTATAATCATAAACCGCAACGACGCCAAATATATCAATGAAGCAATCGATGAAGGTACTGAAAATATCCTCCACACGTTTGAAAAACGGACCAACACTGGTTCGGAAACGACTCTTAAGAGAAGTGCATAAGTTCAACTGTATATGTCCCCAAACATGCCAATTCGCTGATCAAATTATATACTAACGCCAGACTATGTTCCGCCGTGGTCAGTAATAAATGTAAAAAACTACGACAATCGATGTTTTGAATGGGCGCTCTTATCCAAGTTACATCCCGCGAGTGATACTACAGATCAGCCGCGGAAATACCAGCAATATTTGGGTGAACTTGGTTTTAGCGACATTGAATTTCCGGTGCAGGTTACCATGGCAATATTCAAAAAGTTTGAAGAACTTAACCCTGGTATCGCCGTTAACGTGTACACTTGGGACAGTCTTTTATTCGCTTGCACTATCCCCACATGAACAAAACGAAAATTGGCAGTTTCGGACCAAGTTGATAATCGGATGAAAGGTTATGAGTTGTTGTCTCATTACTTATGGAAAAAAAATCTTTCCAGGTTGCTTAACCGACACAGCCAACACCACGGTAACGTTGCCTGCATTTAGTTAGCACCCACCAGGGGCTTGACAACCTGACTTTACAGCGGTGGAATCAGTGAAAAAACCTCAGCGTACAATTATGCCAGAACCCGACAAAAACTTTTGACATTCACCGCGGTGCAGCAAAAGATGAAAGTACTGTATATCATTTATGCGGACTTTGAATGTTTTAATGTTCCACTGAATGCTCCTGAGGTTATAACAAATACGACACAAGTTGCGGAACAAATCCAATGCGGGTTTAGTTACATTTTTGTCCGATGCGACGGAGCAAGGGAGCCACCAATATTATATCGTGGGCAAAACTCGCTTGAGCTGTTTCTTAAATCGCTCGAGGTTACAGTGAAGTGGATCCGGAAACAGCTCTATTCGCTCGAAGAGATGATCATGACCTGCGATGATATTGATAGGTTTATCGCGGTCAACAATTACTGGATCTGCGATGGTACTTTCAGTTTCAGTGATGCGAAGGTCCATGATTACCGTCATATCACTGGCACGTACCGAGGAGCCCCACATAATGCATGCAATTTAAAGCTGCGACTTTGCCCAAATAAGATAATAATTTCTGTGGTGCTTCAGAACCTGCGTGGGTATGATGGCCACCTGATTTTACAGGCAATAGACATAGCATGGAATACACCAATAAGTGTAATCCCCAACAACATGAAAATATACAATGGGTCAGAGGCAGTTCATTGATTCCCGCTGCAGCTTTTTAATTACATCTTGGACACGCTAGTTAGCTACCTTGCGGTGGAATGCTTCAAAATCACCAGTCGATATGGTGCCACCGCTGACAAGTTGAAGATGATAAGACAAAAAGGAGTGTACCCATGAGTGGATGGGAAAAGTTTGCCGAAACTCAGTTGCCACTGATCGAGGCATTTTATTCGTCGTTTTTTTGCAAAGATTTTCCACCAACATGCAAACGAGGTTTTGGTCCCCATTCGAATGTAAAAAGCTCGGTGTCTATCACGATTTGTATTTGCGCACCGTTGTGTTGCAGCTCGCGGATGTGTTTGAAGCATTTCGCGATACCACCATAAGACTATACAAGCTCGACCCCGCGCACTACTTGTCGTCACCAGGAATGTCCTGGGATGCATTGCTGTTAATGACAAAAGTAGCTCACCGATATTTATATGCATCTGTTATTTTGAGCGTACTATTCGCTGCGGGATTTCTTTGGTGAGTCATCGTCGCGCTCGCGCGAATAACTCGAGCGTGGACGGATATGACCCTGCTGTCCCAAACAGTTACATCATATATCTTTACGCCAACAATCTTTACCTTGGGCGATGATGCAGCCCCTGCCTGTTGGTGGGTTTTCGTGGATTAATCCCGCGGATGTGGACGTACATAAACATTTACACGAATACGACAGCAACAGTGACCACGGATACTTCTTAGAAGTTGATCTGGAATATCCAGATGAGCGTCATCAAACCGACAAGGACAACCCGCTGGCACCGGAAGCGCTGTCGATGCCCCGCGAATGCCCGTCCCCGTATCAGTGTATGATCGTGGGCGACTCCGGACGCAATTTTACCGAATGCACTAAGCATATCCTGAATATTCGGCGGAAGACCAACTATTCAGTTCACGCACGAAGCCTGCAGTTCTATAATTATGCGATTGGGAATGCGTATAAGCAAATGTCATCGGATGCTTGGATGTTGCCAACACGCTTGGATTACTCCTTATATCCAGATAAGTACGAATCTGCGAAAGAATGCTAAAAATGATTCTGATAAAGAATCCTTCAAAATAATGAACAATTCCGTCCGGCAAACCGTTGACCTTGTCGGTGATACCGAACAAGACAAGCTTCGAAGGCTCATCGCGGACCCAACATTCGAATCCCGAAAGATCTTCGATGGTGGACTCATTGCCGTACATAGTAAAAAATCTAATCTAAAGCTGACAAAGCCTATTTACGTTGGCGCGTCGAGGTTTGATCTTTCAAAGTTGCTCATGTATGAGTTTTACTATGACAAAATTAAACCGTTTTACCCGGATCGTATCAAGATGCTTTACACAGACACAGTCTCGCTGCTGATGCATATAACCACCGATGATGTGTACACAGACATAACTGAGCAAAATCTGAAAAACGAATTGGACAACATCATTTTTTTCCGAAAGTGCACCCGTTGTTTAGCGGCACCAACAGCAAAGATGTTGGAAAATTCAGAGACTAGTGCGCGGGTAATCCAATTGAAGAGTGCGTGGGACTTGTACCCCGAAATGTACTCGATCTTGGTCGGGACTGAAAGCAAAAGGAGGCCAAAATGAATTCCCCGTGTTATTGTTGAAAAAGATCTCACACACGAGATGTATAAGGACTGTCTTCGCGAGCGACTCAAATACACACATGCGGTCAACATGATTCGGTCGCGGAAACATCGCATGGGTGTATACCGATGCACCAAGGTGAGTTTGTCTCCGCTTGATACCAAACGATGAATATTTCCCGACGGAATTACCACTTACGCGTACGGGCATCATGCGATTGCAAATCCGCTTAGGACTGGCATTGGTACGCATGCGCACTGATGCAATGCATTAGCGAAAAATATATCTTAGTGGCAAATCTGTATTCGCGGGAACGACTTAAAATTACTCTCGCACAAATGTTCTACTTGGTGGTTGGACCGCAGAGCGGTCTCGCGCTTGTTCATCCACAGGCGTCAAATGATAACGTGTTGGCTGTTTGGAAAATCAAACCGATCAACGATTGCAAATACATCGATGGACCATACTGGGTCAGTAGCACGACGTTGCCTACTTTCTAACTCCCCAGGTGCTTACTGATACCAAACAAATGTGTTTACGAGTAATTCTAACGGTGGTGGTTGTGTAATTATTTTCACAACGGTGACATTCTTTTATCGAATCGCATCAGCGGCTTTTAATCCAATCGCGCGTGTGATTTCATTATTCAGCGCTGTTATGACTTAACGAAGCCGTGTTACCCATTCGTGAGATCGCTCTGTGATCCGAGACCTCATTAACAATTCTTGCGCGTTCTGATGTCCGAATAATCGTCCCGCAAGTGTGCGATTAAATCGTTCCACAATAGCTTGGTCACGATGTATATTAACATGTCCAACACAAACCCGCACACGGTGTTTTGCCAACAACGCAACAACGGATTCGAGAGATTCTTTAACTGGATCCACTTGTAATAATCGTGATCATGTTAGTTGTCCGCGTATGTAAATACTTTTAATAGCATCTGCGACAACAGCCGAATTTGTAGATGTCAACGGCTCCGCTTCTTTGTATCTGCTAGCGATATCTACAATGTTTAGCGCATATTTATAAGTACGCCCACGTACCCGATCATGTGGAAGAAATAAAAGATCAGCCTGGTGAACTTCGTTAGGTGTTTGGACATCAAACCAACCATGAGAAATCTTTCTTTGCGCAGATAAGTACATTTGCCTCAGCGCATTCAAGCCATGGATGAGATCTACATCGGTATATTGACGCGCACGAATATGATTTGATGCTTTGTAAGCAAGATCATGTCAGTAACATGCAGCATCGACGTGGTTTACGGGTGCTTCCCCGGACGCTGGTCGATTGTTAGAATTAAGTCGTATACCCAGCCGTGTTCCACGCCTACAGTAATTGTATCCGGGAATATGATTTTCACCAGGATATTTACTCCATGGTGTCCCGGGTAGTTTCGCTAACGCGGCAGCGACATCACCGCCAATTTTTTTTTAAAGCCCTGCGTGTTTGCATCCGCCAATGGAACAGGAAGTGAGACGGCTTTGCCGTCCGCCAAAGAATGTATTTTTTTTGCTCCACATCGAACACAAGTTTCAGCGATCGCGGTTTTACCAATACGTCAAAACTAAAAAAATAAAATAAAAAAAAAAAGCGCAAGAGCAACAAACAAAGGAAGGAAAAGGACTTGGTGGACCGGGTGACCCTGACCTCGCGCGCTGCACCAATTGCTAAACAAGTTGCAATGTGAGCCGTTGATATCATCAAAAACGTTTCTGCGGATCGGATCGGTTAAAACATCTTGGATTGCAAGTGGTTCAATCGATTCGAGATCGACTACGACGATTAGTGACTCGAGCACGGCGGGTAGAACCAAAACCAATTACACTTCCATCGACAGAAGCAATGCCAGCCCAGGTCGGTAAAATCATCAATGAAGCTGCTCAACAACGTATCGCTGAATCATCGATTGTGAATTTCGCAATGGGTAGTGGATTACGGGTGTAGACGGGACCTGGACGCGAGTGGCCAAGCCACCAACATAGTCTCACAAAAGGTATTAGACGAACCAATTAATGTATAAGTGTAAACAATGGCCCGATTCAAAGATACACCCGATCCCGCGTTTGACATGGACGCGCCAGTGTTGGTGGATCGAAGTAAAAAAGATTTTCAGTAATATTCGTTCCCAGTTAGGGGTCCCAATGACGAATTACAGGTGCAGGACACGTCTAGGTTTTTTCTTTCGCGTGAGGTTTCTTTGGAAATTGAGGGAAAACTTGTAGAAGACGTTACCAGTAACAATTATCCCGCCAATGTCCAATTCGGTTTTGTCAACAACAGCATCATAGCGTTGCTTAACAACGCAAAATATTCCATTCATGGAAAGGAAATAAAAACAATTCTCGACCACGTTGACATTGTCATGACAATATTGGGACTCGCCAGATACAGTGATGATTACGCGAGATCCGCTGGCCCGTCTGTGTTTTATAAGGATTTGTCCAATAATACAGATCATAGCTGTTTTTTTATCATGATTCTTTTGAGCCGCACGCTGGTGCTTACACCGTCGTAGTCCTTGGCCCCGACCCAAATTACAACCTTGGATTTGCACAGCGTCGAGCACAACTTCACGGAGACTCATTGAGGTTTTCCTGTGCGATTCCTTAGTCACATATTTGGGTTTTGCAGAGATGTTCGAAAGACTTTTTTTGGAGCCTAACACACAGTTATTTTAAACTGAAAGGGTCACGATGCAATGTGACGTGATGGTGGTAACGCTGCAAAGTTGAGTTATTTAAATTGACATTGTGGATGCATTAGTCCTCAATAATGACGCCAACGATGCGATTAGGCGTACACCAGGTAATGCCGGCCAAGTTGTGTTGTCAACATTAACATTATGGATGCCTGTAATAACCCCTACATTTTCCACAGAAGACCGTTTGTTGTCGTTTATGAGTTCTGGAACCAAGTCAACGCTGTCGTTTCTCGCGCACACAACAGACTCGCACCCAACAAGCAATATTTAGAGACAGTTTACATGGCAAATAACGCACACACGCATGCACGTGTAATTATATTTTGCAAACCCAACCGCGCATGCACTAATATGCGACGATTGCGATACAAATACTAATAGCCATGGGGCTTGGTATAAAAGGCGCTGACGAATGTCAGTAAATAAAATATAAACGTCCATTATACCTCTACTTCTTTCTTCTGTCAATGTTTACTCTGATAATGGATAGAGACATAATAACATTTCTGCCTAAGCCATAGTTTCGACCTATATGAATCAACTGATGTTCTTCATACAGACTCGATGCATGAACTGTTATGACATAACGCATCTAGTACAACAGAGGAGTAGACGAAAACGGGCAAACTCAGATAGTTCATTCATGGGCAGTTATGATGACGATGGGAATGACGATAATTATATTTTTGATTATAGCTATGGTAAGTTTTACTGTACTATATTATTATATGTGTCTAATTGCTGTATTATATTTTACCCGTCATTTTGAGCTTTTCCCTGAAACTAACGAGAATTGTTGCATAATTCTAAAATCATATTTTAAAGACCCCAATCCATGCATCAGTGATCAATTTGGTTTAATAGAAAGTACTGGAGTTGAAGAGCACTCCACGATTTCTAGCTATCTATATAGTAAACGTTGGCACATTGCGTATTCTGTCATGCCCATGTCTTGTCCAAGATACAAGGACGTGAAGAACATGTTTATATTTCCATAACTTCTATTCGGCAAGACTAGAGTTTTATAAAATTATCTAGACTGCATTCCTAATTTGTGTCATAAAATTTTGAATATTGTGCAAGATGTAGTTCACCATGCTATATTAGCGTTTGTGTTGCACCCTTTTGTTATCAGTAAAAGCATGAGAAACAAGAAGAAGAGTCTATTAATTAAGTTGCAGTCAAAATTACATTTATGGGTACTTTGAAGATTCGGTCATCATCAGATCAGGACATAACCCAGTAGATGGTTACTAATATTAGTGCCTTGGTTAAATAGGTAATTGCTTAAGATAACATGGCTTCCATGGTTTGCTGGCATGTTGGGAAATATTATGAACTCTGCAATAGATTGTAGTTGTGGCACACATATTGTTAGAAAAAAAGCACAAAGTCAGTACATACACCGACAATAAAGATTTTCGAGAAAAAAAAATCGGAAAAGCGGAAAAGCTAGCTGTGCATAGTTTTTCGTCTTAGAAATTCGTGTGCTCTTTATGCCTGTTCACCTAGAAACATCCAGTAATGTAAGTTTGTTCATATACGATAGAAGTTCATACTGACCAGGTCGAAACAAAAGTTATACTGTTTTTAGATATACAACATGTAGACTTCTCACGATGATTCCAGATAAGTCATCCCAAAAGACATGCTTTGAAACATAATCTGAATAGAGCAGTGAATAAGCTGTCGTGATTTTAAGAAATGTGGAGAAAATTCCATAGAGCGATGCACAGTAAAATATCACATTTTTTCCTCGGTGGACTTGCGTTGTTTATGTAGAGGTTTCAATGTGGAAATAAAATAAAAATAATTTGTTAGTAGAGGTTCTTTATATGGAGATATTCTCTGAAAAAGGCTTCACTTTTCATTGTTATATATTGTTTTTTTACTCAATCACATGTCACTTTTCATTGTTATACATTGTCTTTTTGACTCAAACACATGTCACTTTTCATTGTTATACATTGTCTTTTTGACTCAAACACATGTCACTTTTCGTTGTTATACATTGTCTTTCTGACTAAAAGGAAGAACCTTACCGCTAAAATTTACCCTATATAAAAAATTCCTTAATTATTACCGACAATGCAGCTTTGTCATGGACTCTCTTCAGTTATGTACATTATTATTTCAAATTAATTTTGTAGCTAAACTAGTTGGAGTTACTGTTGAACTATGTCAGAGCTGATCGGTCGAAATATAAACAACTTCTGTCGATAAATATACAATACATATACATAAACACATTTGCAAGGAAAAACTTAAAGTAATTTGTTTGTGACTGATTTTGCTCTTCTGCAAATGTATTTGTTAATATATATTGTATATAAATGTTCGGAAGTTGTTTCTATTTCACCCAATCAACGATGACGTAGTTTACATGACAATGGCGTCAACTTATTTGCTTACAAAAAATACTTTGAAAGTATCGTGTACTTTCCTAAAGAGGGGTCCATAACGCTGATTTGAAAGTGCAAGAAGGGATAAAGTATGAATTAACTGATTTCCTGGTGAATAAAAGCATTTTCTATATGTGGTCTGAGACATGGACTTGAACCGTTCATATAAATAAACGAGAAGAAGTCCATCTATATATATATATATATATATATATATATATATATATATATATATATATATATATATATATATATATAATATGTATAGTATGTACTCTGCATCATTGATATACCACGAGATGTATACATTTTTGTATTAAAAGGAAACGAGGCTTCCCGAGTTTCCTTTTAATGGAAAATGTATACAATGAGTGATATATCAAAGATACAGTGTACATTCTATACATATATTTTATTTATATCACATACAAATACGCATACTTGCATTTCCAACGGAGCTAAGTTTTACTGCAAGAAACTGTGTATTGACGCAGGGAGTGAACTCTTCACATCCCTGCCGGGTGTGTTCGCCACAAAATGTAGTTCTGTACCTATTGCAGCTATTCACAATCCTCTTTGGAAATTGATAATTTGCTTCTTTTCCTTTTTTGAGCTTCTAGTTTAATTCATATTGATTAAATAAATAAAAGACACACTTATGACTTAAACATGAATGTTGGTTTCAATGGCGAAGACACTTTTAAATTGATTATCTTGTGTGCCAAATCAGAATATCTCTATCAATATTATCTTTTGTATATTTAAGCCTTTACATGTAAGTGGTTCATCCTGCTTCTCAGTGTATTTCAATCTAATTGTTTCCTTTTGTCGTTTGCCATTTTACACAGAACATTATTCACATGGGAAAGGTTACTTACGTTTTGTTTGCTTCACATCGTCTGCTTTTGGAATCCAATAATTCCTAAGATACACTCGCACTATTTTCTATAAATAAATGTTGCATTTGGTTCTATATCTTCTTGTTTTAACTATTGCAAATTTACTTGCTATATCACGCATCACAGCTACCATTTGTATGTATGTATGTATGTATGTATGTATGTATGTATGTATGTATGTATGTATGTATGTATGTATGTATGTATGTATGTTCGTATGTATGTATGTATGTATGTATGTATGTATGTATGTATGTATG
Source organism: Margaritifera margaritifera (assembly GCA_029931535.1). Lineage (NCBI taxonomy): Eukaryota > Metazoa > Mollusca > Bivalvia > Unionida > Margaritiferidae > Margaritifera > Margaritifera margaritifera. The sequence goes on along the minus strand of JAQPZY010001677.1, from coordinate 6,950,953 downwards.
TATGTATGTATGAATGAATCTATCAATCAACCTTACATTTCAGAGGAGACCTATGTGATATACAGGCAAGACCCTGCCAGGATATATATCTAGTTGGAACAAACATGCAGGACTCCCCACAAGGTCTCTGCAGATTTGACGTCTTGGAGGTAAATACGGATCTTTCTATATATAAATGATAAATAAATAAATCACTTTTGTTTGCGTCTGAATATACCCTCATTCAGCAGTTTTATGTCAGTGATTTCATAGTCATTTCCCCTAACAATACATGTAGGGTTTTAAAATTCAGGGTTATTACAACACATACAGACGTATATAAAATCGATAATGAAATCTCAGTGCAGCTAAAACCAAATATAGTCGCTTTGTATGTTAATACAGGGAACTAATTTCAGCGTTGTTTGTAATTTGTACAGCGTAGTCGGTATAATAGTTGCATCAGATCTAGAAATGGGCAGTTTGCATGTTGTTTCCACCCGAAATATTTTTCTATGGCAATTAAGATCCACCTCAGTATCTAAAGTGGGACACATAAAAACCAGATAAATATATACACTTTGCGGTCGAAATAGCTCTGATAGAGGTTTAAACAAGACATGTCAATACAAAAATAATAGGACGGCTAACATACTAGAAACGTGACTCAGCCTCAAGTGTATGTGAAATAAGTGCAAAAAATCATTGCATGGCTAACATGCAAACCGTAAGACAGTTAGCGCAAAATATAAAACGGGTGCAAACAATAAAACAAAATTAATAATATGGCTAACGAAAAATCTACAGTAGGAAATTTCACCTCCCATGGTGGTGGTTGTGGTGGTGGTAAGTAGGTAAAACTGTAAGTATCCCCAGTAGCAGAAGCTTTAAGTACTGAGGTGGGCATTTTGCAAAATTGTATGACAGAAGTTAAATATAGTATTAAGCCCTTTTCAATACATCTAACAAGGATATAATAATCAAAATGTAAACAGAATCATAACTAAAAGACTTGGAGGTACATTTAAGAGAAATATAAACGAATACAAATATTATAGTGGGAACAATTAAGATTTGTATGAATTGTTCAATTACATTGAACCATACTTGAAAAACAACGTCATTTGGAAAATTAGATATTTTGGTTCTGCCAAAGTACAGCTAGACGTAACGATCAGACTCATAAAGAGTCCTATTTAAGAAGGAGATTAAATCGAGTGTATACATTCGTTAGTGTTGATAGAACATGAACTTGATAATGTCATGGAATGTTACTTGACATTGTATGTACCAAAATAAGGACAGTAGATAAGTGAAAGTACAAAATAGATATTTGACAGGGATTTTACAGAACTACATTAATCGGAAAGAATAACTAGCTGCGTGAAATTCAGACACTTTGACGTGTTGATCACATTTTCATCAAGTGATGGCCCTAATAGCTACAATGATTGAAGGTACCAATACTTTACAATGCAAAATTAATCAAAATTGGTGTCATCATAAAAAGAACAGGATGAACGGAAATATATCTCTAAAAAATGCTACACAAGAGAAGTGATCAGAACACGAAAGAATACGTTACAGTGTAGAGTGCATGACAAATATAATGCATGGAAAAGGCTCACTGGTCAAATTAAAAAAGTTGTCGGTATCAAGCAAAATTCTGTATGCTGTTTATTGTGATTTTGATTGCCTCCTTTTTATCAAGACGAATAACGAACATAAATATATTTCGTGCAGCAAGGATAGCTTTCGGTTCATGGGACAACCATTAAAAAGCTGGCAAAAGAATTAAGTATTGACAAACTTACAGAAACACTGAACATTTTGGTGGCATGAAGTTATCGTGTGCGTTAGCACATACTTTATGCTTAGCAACAACGCCAGTCTACGATATGGTTTCCACAGAAGATGTAATGCCATCCACATACTTTATGCTTAGCAACAACGCCAGTCTACGATATGGTTTCCACAGAAGATGTAATGCCATCCACATACTTTATGCTTAGCAACAACGCCAGTCTACGATATGGTTTCCACAGAAGATGTAATGCCATCCACATTCCTGCGAAAGGATGTTTATCCATACGAGCACAAGTATTGTTCCGATAGATTCTATGAAACAACGCTATCTACTATATAAAAGTTTTGCTCATCACTTAACGATTCAAACATATGTGATCACGATTACCAGTGTGTACATGATGTGATGTCACACTTCAACCTTCAGACATTAGGTGATCTGCACGACTATTATGTGAAAAAAATACATTAATATTGTGTGTCATTTTCGATGCGTTTCATATTGTTTATATGAAACACTACAAGCTTGATTCAACAGATTAATACAGTGCACCTAGTTTAACTCATGCGAGTTTACAGATATCCGGTGTTGAGTCAGAACATTTAGCACATTATAGCATGTTTGTATCGATTGAAAGCGGAATTCGTGGCGGAATTAGTATCATGTGGCATAAACACGCTAAAGTAAATAATGAATTCTATGTGGATAATGAAGGAAAAATTAAACAAAAATGACAGAATTTAATGAGACAAAACCAAAATCAGATGCCATGTAACTAGACGTTACGGGTCTTTATTGGTGGCGAATGAGGCCATACATATATAAAACATTAAATGGGAATATTATGAACAAATTAGATGGATAGAAGAAAATCTATTTGAAAATACCTGGCATCAGTGATACTGGTTGCATATTAGAAGTCGACTTGGAGATTCCACTGCAACTACACCACCATTTCTAGAACTATCCTTTAGCTCTAGAGAAATGATTTATCAGAGTTGCAAAAGAAATTGATTGATGATTACAAAGGTACGACACCAGCTATACCCAAACTATTGTGTACATGTAAAAATAAAAACAAGTATGCGATTCATTACATACATTTAACGTTTGCATACAATAGGGTTTGAAACTGAAAAGATTCACAGAGTAATCCTGTTTGACCGACACCCGTAGTTTAAATCATATATTGAACTGCATAGGGATTTAAGATAAAAAGCTTCAAGCGATTTTGAGAAACACTTCTTGAAATTAATTAATAACGCTGTATGAGGTAACCAAATACAGATTTTGTGAAAAGGAACAATAGTAAATGTATGTACATATGATTTTTTTTAATGCCAAAAGGATATATGTTTCGCAAACAGAAAACTAAGAGATGAAGATCTAGTGCTAGTCCGCCTGCAAAAACAAAAAGATGAAAGTAACCAAACCGATCTATGGTGGATTTACAGTGTTATAGTTCTCGAAATGGTTGACTTAAGAATCATATTACACCAAATTAAAGACTAAGTAAGTGAAAGAATGGTACTAGGTGGAATCGATGAAGATTCAGTATGCATTCATTTTGAGACTTTTACACCAATAAATACATAAGATTTGTATAACACTAGTAACTATGAAAGGACAACGTATTTGGTTTTACCACCAATGAGTAAAATAGTTTCTGGACATTTTAAGGATGAGCTAACTGGTACATAACTTAGATAATTCTGTTAATCTAGGTCAAATCTCTATTAATTCAAGAAAGATAAAGATCTAAAGAAAGTATCCAAAGCTATAAAATGCATGAACAAAATTTGAGATGTACTGAAACCGTGTTTTCCAACATAAAGATAATTATCAAGAGATGATTTTACTCAGGTCATACAATCACGAGATTTTTAGTATCAAAATGAACAAAAGTAGCATAAATACATTAACTTCTGGACACGTATTCCTTTTGTTCTGTTTCAAATTATCTACAATTTTTCCTTTCATTTTATCCAGAATAATTTGGTTCTCTTCAAACACTGTTTTCACTGCTTTCTTGTCCTTGTTATAGAAGACGTGTATTTGCTCTAACTCTTTAATTACAGAGTTGTACTTTTGTGCGATCACCCATTCTGATAATTAAACTACCTATCAATTAAAGAGAGCCTTGTTAGGTTAGTTGTTTCTTTTGTAAATTATCTAAATTCACACAATCATCAATTAAAACAAAGTATTTGTACCTTGGTAGATATCACCCAGTAACGTTAACCATATATCTAATTCATCTTCGGGATCAATTGCAATCACCTTTTCATCAGTTAGTAACCACTTTGTTCTCGTACAGAAAAGCTGAACAGCTAGCAACAATGTAATCGGGCTAATCTTTGTATTCGGTCTCTATTAGATTTAGTCCAAGCAATGTTTACTCACATCAACTCACTCCACAAAATAGCATGTAAAATGTACTAATGCTTAAACATAATCGATTTAAGCTGATTGTTTTCAGACACGAAAACAATAGACATTTTGTGAGCATCTACATTTTATTTTGTATTGATTTGAAAGTGGATACCTTGTTGTACGTTAGCTGATTTAATACGGCTATCATGTAATTTGTTATCGCGTGTCCTTCTCAAATGAAACCAGATGTAATGATTGTCAGTGTAAAAATTGTTAAGACTTACGTTTCTAATTTCTGTGTGCTTTTGTTGTATTCTAATAAATACTTATTGGCTTCTCCGTTATCTAAGTTGAAAAATATGGAATAATGAGGTTTGATAAACCTTCTATACTCACTGAGATTGTTTATATGGCTGTGTTGTCAAACTTTTCAGAATAATTGTCTCCACTCCTTTTGCACAGTATCGAAACACCCTTTAAACTAAACCTGGGAGAATTGTGTGTTGTTCTTTAAAGCTGTATTGTCTGCTATGTTGATGATTTTCTGCATTGTGATGTAGTCGTATAAGAAAGCAAATCATTTTATGTACTTATCATTAACCGGTTGTGCAATTGATACAGAGGTAATCGTATTGGACCAGAGGCAAATGTTTCCCAGTTCGTAGTGTTGTTTTCCACCTTATATCACTTCAGCTGAATTTATAAGTTTAATGGTAAATCTCAAATCCTGAGTAAGAACACATAGGTACAGTGGACAATGATTAGTGAAAATTCGAAAGTCAAAGGGTATTCTAATCTTTGTTCCACACACCACAAACTGTATTGTTTATATGGCATCATTTTGCGCATTACCTGCCCCTGATCTCAATTGTATACATTTTTCACTTAATATACCTTGTTTAATCCTGTTTGTTCTTACCGAAGTAGGTAACCACGAATCTTTGTATCCCATGAAAATGTTGTTGTCATTTCATTAAAAAAGAAAGTCGCTTCTGTTTTTTTAACAAGCACTCTACCCAAATTATTTACCACTGCATTGTCAACATCTCGACTGACCATATCAAACGACACGAAGAACCTAAATAGTACAATCAGTATATTTTGTATTGAGCTTTGCTGTGCTATCAGTAAAGTTTTGTTCGGGGTTATTAGTGTTCAGATATATATGACACAATGATGTATCGGATTGAGGCGTTTAACTTTTTTGAGTTCTGTATTTACTGTACGTCGAAATTGTATTGTAGATCAAGCGAAAAATCAACGTCAGTATGGTCTTTTCATTTGACAAAATCTTGTAACATAAATACATTCTTAAGCCATCACTCTTGCAGTGAGTATGGTCAGTAAACATGTATTCTTATTATATTTTTTCATTAGAAGGTTGATAGAAATCATTAAGTTTTGTAGCCTTTATTTTTGAAGTTCTGCCTTGCCGTCAAGATCGTTGAAATCATTTCTGTCATCACAACTTTGAATACACGCATATAGCGAAAAAGGAACATGAAAGTTGTTGAAGTACGTAGTCACGAAATCTTGTTCTCTCAATCTTGCATTCACGTAGTCAGGTGTCTTTGATCTTTTTTCTATGAACTCTTCAGTTATTCTCTTCGAACGATTTTGCCATGTTTAACTCAATAGCTTTCTCTGAATCAAATAACTTGAATAGAAAGTTGCTTCCTGTAAATGCTAAACCGTTAGCTATTGCTCCTTCAGTCATTTCCTGTTTCAGTGATCTAATTCTATCAAACAGAGCAATATTATTTGTATTAGTTTCGTTTTTTAATGTCTTAATATTTTGGTTTATTTCGGTTTCATCTGTAATGATTCTACCGCCTACTTCGAGAGTCTTTGAACGCATCTCTATCTGTTGTACACTTTTGTTTCAAAAAATTGCAATCTGTTTTCATTTGTTTAGTCCTATTGTATATTTCGTCAACTCTATCTTGCACCACACCTGTACTTTTAACTTGGTGTTTTAGATTGTTCAATCTCAGCCTGTAATTGTTTGGTAAATTCGATGAATTTGACATCTTTGGTCATTTTAATCGTATATCTCAAATCTGTAATAGATAAATTAAAAATTGTTTCGTTAGCAAAATTGTGCATTCATTCACATTCATTTTTGTTTTTGACATTCTCTATTTGGTGGCTCTGTCTGTTAAATGATTGTTTTATGCAGTTCTGACATGTAATAGTGCTATGGTCATCTGCTCTTTCTCTAACCCTTTGCAAGGCTCGCATAGCAGTGCATAACGTAAGTGGTGAATCTCTTTTTGAACAATTTACGAACATCTAAGATCTTTCTTATGTTATCACCATTCTGCTTTTGTAGCTCTGAGATTTGCTACTTCTTACATCAGTGTTTTGTTCAATAGTTTTTAATTTATTATCAACTTCTTCCCTCCACATTGTGATATCTTTCAAATTGTCATCTTCCAGGGCCTTAGGCTGTTTTGTACCAATTATCTTTTTTTTTTGTACACAATTTTGTATTAGTCGCATCAAATTTTGCACGGGATCGGCTAGATTCGTAATGCAATTATTGTTGAGGTTAAAGTCACTGTTAATTGTTTCACCTATTGCTGCATTCTTTCATCTGTTTTTATAACAATATTTAAATGTGAGCTCTCACTAGGGTCTCGGAGAGATTGTTGTCCACTCATTCTGTAATTTGATCTATACAATTTACTTTTTATAGAAAAGATATGTTACAGCCGTAACGTAAACAACTAAGACTTTTCCATCTTCATCTCTGATGCTGCTACTCAAATATGTTAATTGTACCCTTTGCAATTGTCTGTAATGTCCATTAACATTGTATGAAAAAAGTCGGCATGAAATCCCCCAAACCCTCCTCCCCCCGAAAGAAAATATACACACACACACTATGACAGGCAAAGACTCTAGTAAACATCAACAAATATCTATCAGAGCAGTAGCTGGTGTTTTTGATTTGATCGCGTTAAATGTATATATTTGTGGGTTGAAAAACCCCTCAAACTGTATCTGATTCAGTAGATGCAGTCAGTTGGTAAGTAATCCTAACAATTTATTCTTATTGTGCTTGCCATACATATTGTAATTGTTGCTCGGAGTTATTCGAAATTTTGAGTTGTGTTTCAAACATTCAATACCAATTCGTTCTTCGTTGTCATGAATTGCAGTCATTCTCTCTCTCACTTTGTTTATGCAAATATCAAGGTTGTAATAAACATCGTGAATTAGAATAGCCCTTGTTTCGTTTTTGTGATTGATGTAAAGCGAATATGTTGCTTTTGTGATCATCGGAAAATAGTGTAATACGCACCACTATAATCTAGTCTGTGTAATTGAAAGGTAAAATATAGTTTTCTAAGGGAGTCCGTTGATTGAATTACGGCTCTCCACTGGTATAAGAAAAATTAGCGCATACAAATTTTCCTTTGGCACAGTTTACAGCCCATAACGTTTTACTTTTCAACTTGCTTTCCTGTAAGTTTCGTAAAGAATCTTCTTTCTTTTCTGTTTTTGCATTCATTTGTTTTCCGATTGTGCCTTTTAAATCATTGTATATGTTGTACTAGTTGATGATCAAAATAAACTCCTATTTTTACTGATTGCTTTCCTTATGATGTCATTTATACTGTTCAACTTGTTGATTGTAGATGTTACTCAACATGTGATGGTAGCTGTTACTATTTTATCACGTGTTAAAACCTTTTTAATAATTATCTTATCATTTAAAACTTTTGAAACAATTCCTATAGCTGCTGTGCTAAATATGGCGAAGGTTAGCGGAACCCTTACCAACATTCTAGCTGCAGACACATCTAAACCAGCTGAAAATGCTTCATTTCTGCCTCAAATGAATTGAAAAGTTTGTATGCTGTTTTTAAAAATTATTTTAATTTTAATTTTATACCTCTATAGTGCTTGATCTTCTTGATTAAATAATTGTTATTATCTTTAACTTTTTGCAAACGTTGTTGTGCTGTTGCCCTGGATAGACTCTCTGCCAATAGTGGCGCAATTGATGCTGTTTCACTCATTTATGTAACAATAAAAGTTGCTCTATTTATTGAGTAACAGTTTTATGTCGTAAATTTCCATTTCCTATAACGTAGTCGATTGTGAACTGGCTAAAAGAAAACTAGAATGATTATCTTTACAACTTCTTCAACATCCATTGTTGATGCTGGACCAAGTGTAAACCTCGATTGTTTTAAAAAGCATGCTCTAAGGAACAGTAAGAGCAGATTGTGATAAATTGTGTTGGTAATGTTTTGTTTTGTTCGACATCTTATTATTTATTATCAAAAAACGTAAGTAAATGGTCATGCATGCTTAAAGTTCTGCTGAAGCATTTATCAATGTATATTTGATTTTACATTTGTTGGTAAAGTGTTAACAATTGTATCCGGTAAAAAAATCATGTTCAATTTGGTAGTCGATGTGATCTGACTTTGCGAAAATAGAATAATTAGCATTACAATTTCTTCGATGTCCATGTTTGGTGGTAAATCTATTGACATATTAAACATCCTTTATTTAAAAAGCATTCTGTAGGAAACTGTCAGAACAGATTAAGTACTGCATGGTAAATAGAGATAATAATTGTTTGTTTCTCTTGACATCTTATTATTGATTACCTTGTAAAGTTAGCCAACGGGAGCACCGACTTTAAGGATCTTCTAAATCATTTCTGATATTAAATTGTATGTAGACGAACTCTTTTCGCCCCATTCAGATAGGTGTCCACAAGAGACATCATGTTGTGCCTTGGTTGATTGTGCATTGCTAAATCCAACATCTTTTACGACAAGATGCTGAAGACTTTGTAAAGAAACAACTTTATTTTCGATCAAATGAACAAAATGTCCCAAACAGCTACAACACCACCTATCAAATACTAGATCGTGCTGTCTGACATTGTTTCATGTCTTTCACATTATTCGATTTTATCATGATTTGACGTACTTTGCACAGTCATCGACATAGAGGACTCTTCTTGTTCTTTCCTTAAGCATTGGGTATTTAATTGACAAGTAAATTTGTAAGATATATCAAAATATATCTGAATTTAAACAAATGTTTATTGCAAGATGACGTACAGTGTTATTTATTAGTAGTAAAAGTAATTTTATATGTAATTTAGTGAATAAAAAGATGGATACAAAGATATGTTAAAAATGTTGTGAAGGGAAAATACTTGTCGTTATTGTACGTTATTGTAAACCTTGTCAAAAAGACTAATGTAGAAATATGTATTATGAAAACAGTAAAATACAAAAAGGTATAAAAAAATGGAGACAAAAAACAAAAACAAAACAAAACAGAATACTGTAACGAATACAAGAGACAAAGATACACCACGACTAAACTTACAGATTATTTCACTTGACAATAAGTATAATTTTACAAGAATTAAACATAAACATCATAGCAGACACAACAGTAAAAAAAATCTGTGTCCCATTAGTTCATTTCTACAGTATATTGCTAAACTTTACTAAAGCTGAAAGTTTTATTAAAGATTATTTAAACATAGATCACATCATACCATGTGCCCCTTTTGAATATATCCATATCAACAAAAGAAATGTTTCCACTGGAGAAATACGTGATACATGATAGTTAGTAAAAACAGAAAATGACACCAAGGAATGATGTCCAAGATCATAATTAAAAGATGAATCTTTCAAGATGGCTAACTTCGTCATTGAGGAAATCTTGAACAGCATTTTTATTATCTATTTTCCATGTCCGATTAATAGAAACAGATTTATGTAATTGTATTTATTGTTACATGTGTGGTTCACGGCACAAATGCATCAAGAACAAATCAACCAGTAAGTACACATTTTGTTTTTGAGCATATTTGTTCAATATTTCTTATTTCATTATTATTTGCAGTTGACCTTTGTAACATATATGTTTGAAAGTTATCAAACTAGTATTCAATGCAGATAGAGATAAACCTAGCTTAAATGATATATCCAGGGAAGTAACTAATACCGTTTGCTCATCAAATACTGGATTATTTAATTTGGTTGAGCGCTTATAAAATTCAACGTAATTGGGTATATTTTCAAAAATCTGTTTCTGCTTTTCATCTGGAATGGGCTTATTAAAAAGGCCATTAGGTATTTCTAAAACGCCAATAGACTTAAATTCAAAGCCATTCAATCGCCTTTTAGTGACGTAATAAAGTTCAGCTAGAGGAAGCGGATCACCAGAGGTCTTTGAGTACTTAACAAAGTTGTAAAGTGCTTCTGCTGTTTTGTACTTTTCTATGCGTTCTAGTTCCTCTTGTGTCTTTTCAAGTTCAGGCCGTGATTGATTAGGATTATATACAGAAGCAACATATTCAACTACGTCGATGCCAAATTTTTTAACTATCTGTGCATAAAATACAGGATCGTGCTAATTGAATATAATGAGCAAGGCGACCTGATGTACGTTCAAACATCTTTTCTTGCTCTTTGAGATAGATTCATCCAAATAGTTAGCAAGTATTTCAGAAAAAAACAATGTCATTAAACCTGAAGCGTGTCAGATCTCTTTTGGTGATGTAATAAAGTTCAGCTACAGGAAATTGTTGCTAGGGTCTATCGTGTACTTAAAACTGTTATAAAGTGTTTCTGCCGTATTTTTCAGTTCTATAACTTCTTGTTGCTCTGGTTGTGGTTTTTCTGCTTCAGGCTTAGGTTGTTCTGCTTCAGATTCAGCATATGGTTTTTCTGCTTCAGGCTCAGTTTTTGCAGCTTCAGGTTGTGGCTGCGGATCATGAGGAAAATCTTTTTATAAGGTAGTGTCATCACTTCTAGAATCGTGCCCTAGTGTTTTTCTTCAAATAACATCGTGTTAAATTCGCGTGCAATTTCTCTCGAATTCTGACATTTTATATATGTTGTTTATATAAGATCATCTAGCATAAAAATCTGAAAATAAGTCAGACAGGAATTTATTTGCATCGCAGAAATGCAATACAATCTGTAGAGGCGATATTTTGTCGTGCCAGGGTTTGCAATATCAAACGTAGCCAGAGCTGATCCTAATGTATCCGTACTTGTGTAAAGGGTGGTCCAGTTAGCGCTGTCATTGGACGCTTCTAGACGCCAATTGTTAATGTATTCAGTTGCAACTGATCTGCCTCTAAGCTGAAAGCGCCAAATAGTAACCGACACAGGACAATATATTCTGATCCAAAAATTATCATAAACGCCTGTTGTAGCCCATTGGCTATTTGATGCAGTAGATATGTGGTCAGCAAAATCCAGATGCGCTCTAAAGGCTGCTGAATATTCCGTTGATGCAGAGGCTACAAATCGGTTGCGATTATCAGAATTGGACGACAGCGATGGAATATGCCCAATCGTACTTTTTATTCGCTTGGAATCCACATACAGTTTAGTTGTCGCATCTGCATTATTAGTTGGCACGCCCACATGTTTGATCTGAGCAAACGTCGCATTGATTTCAGCGCCAGTAAATTCAAACATAACTGAGATTACATTGTTGGTATATCTAAATCCTTCTGGCGCTTGAACGATGATTGGACAATAAGATAGCTCAGATGATATTTGAACAAAAAGTCGCCTTGTTGGCGAACCAAAAACAAAACAGGGATTTACCCACCGACAGTTCCGCAGTCATTCCAATATATCTGCCGCTTACTGTACTAGGTACGCTAACCACAATGTCGCCATCTGCGTAAAGTTTTGTTTCTGCATATGATTTTGTGGATGCATCTATGTCGCCAGTCATAGTTCCACCAGCTGGCAACAAAACATATGGCGCTGACACTAATATTTCATTGCCAAGGATTACAGATGACAAGTTTTGTCCTACTGAAAGTAAGCGTCCTCGAGGAAAATTTGTATTGACATCTGTTAACAACAGCCTAGCATTTGCATACTTATCAGCGTAATATTTTGGCCTCATCTACGTTATCTTCTGGTCTAACAACATTTGTAATCTTTTGCGAAGACATGTTTAGCGATCCAGACATAGTATCACCAGTTTTTAGCAAGCGCTTGTTGAGTTCTGCATTAGAAATAGTCAATGTTGTGCTCGATTCAGCACCACCAATGACTGTGCCAAAAGCTGCGTAATGAATCATTATATATACTATGCTTATAAAAATGTGCATCATCAACCTTGATTTCAGAAGACATCAAGAAATCGAGACATTATTTTCTGTTTCCAGATTGTTATTACATGATTGTTGGTCCAACGGGTCGCGGCAAAACTAATTTGCGTTTGAATATGCTGCTTAAGAATGGGCTCAATTATGACAAAGTAGCTATTTACATACTAAATCCGTGTGAAGATAAATATAAGACACTTTGCGATTTTGACGAAGCTGTTAGCAGTCATGCTGTTGCTGATCACAACAAGACCGCTAGCAACAAAACATTTACAACAGTAGAGCCAGAAGAAATAACGCCCGTATAAGAACTTCATGGCAACAACGACTCTGTCATAGTTTTTGGCTGGCATTAAAATTGACCGCGACAATATGAGTAAGATTAAAGAATATTTCTCGCTGCCACGAAACAAGCGCTGCAAATTAATTCAATTGGCGCAATCTTACTATGATGTGCCAAAATACATTCGCTGCAACACTGGCAGCTTTGTTTTGCTTTCTGGCTTAGACAACCGCGACATAGATTCGATTGGGTGTGATCATTGTCGTGGCATAGATGCTGCTAAATTTAAACAGTGTTAGCACGAAGCCACTGGCAGCAACAAAGATAATTTTATGTTTTTTTACAGAGATGCAGAACACGTTCCTGAAATATACCGAAGCGGCTTTGATGAATTTCGTCTGCCAGATAAATTTGCTGATAACTGCGACATGTTAACTGCAGCAATATTGTATGCAAATACTTTGTATACAATGCCATTTGTGTGAGTGGATACGCAAGAAGATAAGCTAAAAGTATACGCAAGTATGCAGAGTAGCAACAACATATGCGTGCTCGCGATCTTGCAGAAAAAATAGGCGTACAGCACAAAAATTGTTTAAGCCAATAACAGAAAAAATTGAACAGACTGCGAAAGGGCACGATGCTAGGCAAGATTTGCTTATCAAAACTTTGGAAAAATAACAAGAATAAATAATTATGAGTCAAGCAGCGCAAGAGAATGGATTAATACAACTTTCTGAGGTATTGTCTACAGAGGTTTCTGCGTTTAAAAGAGATGTCTGATAAAATAATGGACATTGTCAGGACGGTAAAAGATGAGGTCTTAGACCTGCTATCTGAGTATGAGTACCTATTAGGACAAACACCGCCAACTGAGGACATGCTTATATATTTAGAAAACGCAAGAGAAGAGATGACCAAGTTTTCTTGAAATTATACCCCAATTAGAAAAAACAAAAGAGCTAAATCAGGATCTTGGACAAGTTAAAAAAAAAACAAAAAAACCCCCGAAGATTATGGCTGCCGAAATGATTGGCGATATTGTACCTCACCAGGGAGATCCATCTTCACAAGTAGCATAGCCTCAACAAATAAAACCATCCATAACTGAGAGATCGCTTAAGCGGGGTCTATTAAAACCACCTCCACCTTATGTCCAACAATGACCAGCATCGCCTGAACCTGCAGCAAAGCCAAATAAATCTTCTGTACAATCAGCGCCTTTAACTGCTAAGAAGACGACTCAAAAAGAAAAATAGAAAAAGACAACTGGCAATGGAATCAAATATTACAAAAATTTAGCAGAAATTGTTTCACGTCTAAAGTTGCTAGCTGCCAGTAAACAAGCGAGGAACGTTCGCATGGAAGTTGAGAACGAGATCACTGAAATGCTATACCAATTATTTCAAGAAAGTTTACTTAGTGGTGCCGAATACAACGTTTTGTACAATGATTTTTAATATAGCCATGCTGCAAACTCTTCTCTTTGATTCTAAGTTGGCTCCAGTACACATCAGTAATTTTACTCTCAGATATAGCATGCCGATAGAGTTATCACAGGATACTTGCTATGAGATCGCACTAATTTCTGCAGAAATATGGAACTCGTTTCCTAATATTACAGCAAGCAATAACAAGTTTTATATTTTATTTCAGCTAATGATGCAGGAACATTGCTAACCATAATTTTCCTAGCGCCTACAACATTGTTGACATCTCTGATGAAATAAAAAGAACGATGGCAAAGAAAGGTCATATAGGTGAAAACATAATATTGGAGCCAAATTAGTCTGCGCTTAAAACACGATTGATGCTTAAGGACGGCTGCCGAGTTGACTTTACAATTGACTTAAGAAATCTATTAGGTTTTAGTTCGCAAATTCTACAAGAAAATGGTGTTTATAATGGAGACTTTCCCCATAACATTACTCATGAATGGTTCTGTAGCTGAAGGATCCTTTGATGGGCTAGGAGACCATAGCCACGTTATCTATAGCTTCAGTCCTAATGCACTGCCAGGATCATTGATGACAGTAAAGCCAACGCCGCTGATTTGCTATCCAATCAACAATGTCTACATCATGCCATAAATCGCAATGTCAATTATGGATCACTCTTGAAACAACGTTAACCTTAATAATTAGAGAGTAACCTTTTATCTGCATTTGCGAGCGCAAAACTGAAACTATGTAACCGTGTTGTATAAATGAAGATAAGACGAAGTAAGCGCATACAGATCATAATAGGATTTGTATCAACGCTGTTTTTAAACGTTTCTATTGTAGTGCCTGGCATAGTCAAACGAATTGCTCCGATTGTCGCGAGTGCTTCAAAAAGTGCTGCATCAGCAATAGGATCAGTAACTGGACAAAAAATTGCATCTAAGATTATGTGAGCTCCAGCGCCACAGCCATCTGTTGCATTGGAGCCTGTCAAAGAAATCATCCAGAAAATTCCACCAACAAAAGAAGCTGAGCGCGTGATGACAAGTAGAACCAAAACAGTACTGTCTAAGCGTGGTGAAGACATTAGCAACAGCAAGATCATCAGTGCCCACATCACTGCCTAACCTTTCAAATATTATGGCAAAATCTGGTCTAAAGAGAATTTTTGTGTAACGAGCATGTATAAACATGCTGTCTAGATTTACCCCAGAGTATTTTAAGCTCTTGACGAAGCGCCCATTTATGAATCAACCACAGAATACGAATATGTGGAATACTTAGACAAAAATTAGCATCAAATGAACAAACCTGGAACAAGAATTATTGACACGCGAGATGAAGACGTTTATTTGTTGCCTCATAAAGCTTTTCTTGAAGTCAGAAGTTGTTTGCGTGTTTGCGAACAACTGCTGCACCGCCAGCTAATTTTGCGGCTAATACAAATGTGGCTTTGGCAAACAATGGCTGGAGTTTATTTAAAACAGCGCGATATTAATTGAATAATCAGACCGTTGAGGACACCAGCAGCTATCTACCCGCTGCCAGCACCATCATAAATATAATTTCGATGAGTGATGACCACAGCTGAAGTTCAGCAAAATATATGCTTTGGTACAAGGATACGAGCAATTCAGGAATTAGCATAAGGTACAAACAGGCGCCGATTTGATTGCTGCTGATGCTAACAACGCTGCAGGTTATGCTGGAGCTGAGGCTGTAGCACACATTCGAGGCGTCTTTGTTGATCCAGAAAATCCTAATTAAACAGTTTGCTTTGCAAGTAGGAGCACTCTCACTGATGGTCACAATGAAGTTTGCGTGATGTTGCCACTAAGTTCCATTTTAGTTTTTTGACGCGACATTGATACAGTGTTTACAATTATTAAGCACACACTGGTTTTGGAAAGATATTATCCTACTACGTATGTGCATAGTCCAACTGGTGTTGATGACGGACAATTTATTTTTTACAAAACTATATATTTGGATGCGAAAAATAACATCTTCTATTTATTATGCGCTAAAATTGGATAATCTTCTGTCCATATTTAGTAAGAAACTTTCTTTTGAACAGATGCGCGTCTATAAAAGTGTCACGTGTCTGCCAGCGCAATTATCTGTTAATTGGAGAATAGCTACATTGCCAGGCAGCGAACTACCAAGACATGCATTTATAGCTTTTCAAGAGACAAGCAGCCACGCATTTGACAATATGTGATTGCCTTGCATTGCTGTCAGATTCAATTGCAGACAATATCCTTTAGTAAAATTTATTCGCGAGCGTATCTTATGCTTAAGGAGGCTATTCAAAATTATCAGGATGTTGATACATGAACACAATTATCTATGGAGGAATTTGCAAAGCTGTATACTATTTATCATTTTGACGTTGCTAAGCATTTCGAACGCACAAAAGATTTCATGGCAGATATCGAAGTCAAGTGGACTATTCAACCTGCTGTAGCTGCAAACTATCATGTTTATGAAGTAGTTACCGCTGACAGATTTCTTACATTTGACGCTCTTAGTGCCAAAATGACAGTGATTGTTTAGAAGAAACTGATTTCAAATAATTGTCCAAACATATCATATAAATGAGCTACACTTCAGTAAAAGTTGTTTTGACGCCATCACAACAGCAGACCAATGCAGCAGCACATAAGAAGCGTGCTGCGTGTCTATCAAACTTAGAAACAACCAATTGCAGCACGAACAATATGTTCTTGCGTTTAAAAAATTAATATCTCAAGTTTAGCATAGCGAAGCGTTTGGCAAAGGCTTAACCCTAAAATTATCATCCAAACAAATATCTCGCATAGGCGGTGTTTTTCTAGCTATCCTACCACTTCTTGCAGCGTTGGTGCAAAAATATTAACCAGTACTTGGTATGTTAGGAATAGCAGCAGCCTCTGGAGCAATATCTGGCGCTTCAGAAAAAGCAACAAGCGGCAGAGGACTTAGACGCAGAAAAAATAAAAACGTGTTTGCTTAAACTCTAGAAAGAGATTTGTCCAAACATCTTACATATAAATTTCGTGTCAGGAAGTTAGACTATCTCTCTATGGAGCTCAAAGTAAGTCAATTGCGCTGGCCGCTTCCATATGTTCCCATTGTCAATAAGACTATAATCAAAATAGTTATCTTCTGGCGGTGACAAGGTAATGCTAACAAAACGCCAAAATGACAAAGTGAAAAAATAAAGTGCAGTAAGAAAAGGTATTGTACTTGATTTGTCTGCAGCACAACTTAAAAAGCAAGGCGGAGGCTTACTACTTCTGCCACTGCTTGCTGATACTACATTTGGTGCGGTGTTGCGTGGACTTCTTGACAAGATTTTTGGCTGTGATATGAAGGGTAAAAAAAGAGAGCGCGAGGATTGCAATACCCCGGAACACAACACCGCTAAGCAATTTTGACATTGAGAATGCGCTTAAAGACATAAAATCATTTCGCGGCGTTTGCTCCAAAGATAGGATGCCAAAAAATAAATCAGAGCCAACAATGAGTTGTAAATACAAAAATTATTTTGATGGCTCTGGAACACATTGGATTGCAATTGTCAGGCTAGATAATAGTGCTACAGAATACTTTGATTCGTTTGGTCTGCCACCGTGCGACAACATTACAAATATATTTCGGGTGCGCGGCGAAGTTGTAGTTATACCTCAACACAAATTCAGCATATGAATAGTACAACTTGTGGTCTTTATTGTAATTATTTTATCAGATTACGATGCCAAGGAAACTCGGTCTTAGATATCTTACTGGAATTTAACCAACTGCCAACTGTAGACAATGATAAGTTAGTTTTAAGTAAGCTTAATCAACACACATTATTTCAAAGTCCGTTTTATGTCAATGCCAGCTATAACGTCAGCTTCGTGGTGGTTATCATGCATAAAGAATACGGACAGTCTTGAAAAAACTTCATATCAGACTAAAAATGGCCGCTCTGTCATGATAGCAATGTGCGCCGTTTACAGAAGAAGAAAATCCAGGTTTGTTTCGACAACTTCTGTGGTTGTGCTGATGACTGCAGCAAATAACCTATTGTACTACTTGACACATAATTTTATGTTTACTCGATATATATATATATATATATATATATATATATATATATATATATATATATATATATATATATACATTCAAAGTCATACAATTATTGGACACTGTTCTGTGTCTAAGCGTCCTAGAATATATGGCAACTCATTTGATCTGCATGCGCTTATTGGAAAACTTTCAAAACCAAAAGGTGGCTGGACTCTGCGAGGACATAAGTATACTGGTCCATGGAATCCTCTGGATAAAAAAACTCTATTCCAATGTTCAACCACTTCCTGGTCAACAACCCTATGCACAAGAAGATGCCAAGGCAATGTTGCATGACATTTGCTACAGAGATCATCAAAAAGAAAAATACCGCTACGACAAAGTTATGCTTGATGAGTTAGCCGCGATAAAACCAAAAGGGATGCGAGAACGTATTAACAGAGCTTTTGGCAGAGACGCTATTGGACTCAAATATAAGCTTGGAGTAGGAACCGTTGGTTCCTGTGCTAAAATTTAAAAATGAGGATGGCATACTTGCCGATAAGTTACATAAGCCAGTAAGAAACAGTTTTCCTAGGCGTAGAGTGGGTGCTAATGGTGTTGATGCCATTTGCTCTGCTGATCTGATAGACCTAAAGAATATTAAAGAAGTAATGGCGGCGTTAAGTATTTGCTAAATATCACTGATGTTTTAAATAAGTATGCATGGAGCTTGCCACTAAAAATAAAACTGAGGCCGCTATCAGAGACGCTTTCAAAATGGCTGCATGATCACGCAAACGTGCAAAACTTTGGGTAGACCACGGTGGTGAATTTTACAATAACACAGTTGAGAACTGGCTCGAACACAATAAAATTTATAAGTATTCCACTTTTAAGGAAGACAAAGCAGTTGTTGTTGAAAGATTCAGTCCAGCGCTAAAAAATGCGATGTGGAAACACTTTGAAAACCTTCAACGAGTAAATATGTAAATGTGTTGCAGTTGCTGGTAGATAAATACAGCAATACAAAGCACAGAAGCATTGGAATGATGCCAACACAGGCTAGCGACATACTAAATCAAGATAGTGTTGCAAGCAAAATATTGTTAGACCAAAGTTTAATGTATGCGACCGGGTCAGGATTTCCTAACTAAAAAAAAATGTTTGGAAAAGGTCATACGACCAAATGGACCAAAGATGTGTTTACCGTGACAGATGTATTGAAAACAATTCCAGTAACGCATTGAATCGCAGACCTTAATGGCGAACCTATCTCTGGATCCTTTTATGAACAAGAATTGTGTGACACAAAATTGTCTGCTGTCTAAACAAGAAACTATATCATGTCTGATTGACGCCAGTGTTATCTGCTGGCAGGTACTGAGAAATAATTGTGTCGTATTCTGCCAATATTGTTTTGCTGGCTACGCGTTTGCACATAACTGCATTGTCTGGCATACCTATGAGCATTAATATTTTCATAAACTTGATAAATTTATGTTTTCCTGGCACGTTTATCGCGGCAGCTCATCGACTAAAAAATTAAATGCCCCATCGTATTTCTGATGTGACATCTCTGGTATATCTTTGCGGCCTCGTATTGTAATGCAGGTGTGCATTTTCACTTGTTTGTACTCATCGTAATCGCGGACAATGGCATCATCGTTTTCATCAAAGTCATATATTTTTGTCAAATCAATTTATATATTATATCAGATATAATTGTTTATATCACTGACGTTTATTTGGAAAATACAGAAATGTTGCTTGATGCCATCGTGACATTGTACAGAAATCCTCATGCGAACTCTTAGTTGAATTTTACTGTGACGAAGCCGCAAGGAAATCCTCAAGGTCAAGTGTTGCTTACGGACAAGCAGCGGCACATGCAAGTGAACTTGACCAAATTAATATCTGCTACAATAATGATTTGGTAATGCGTAACTGTTACGACTCTATTGCCTAAAGATATGCAACAGAAAGAAAGTGAAACCAACAAAATCAAGTAAAATCAACAAGCAATTTATTTCCAGGCAATTAATTTGAAAACCCAAATTATCAAATAATCCTAAGTGTCCTAATTACAAGTCCAAAATATAGAATGTTCCGAATGAATTCAATTGCCTTGAATGTCCTGATGTGCCAGTAGTCTTGCATATCCTGATATACCCGATTACATCAATCCAGAATATCTTTGAATGAATTCATAAATATCCCAAAGTCATATATTAATTGAAAACGAGATTGAGCAGTTTAGTAATTCCAATGAGTATTTTAAATAAATAATTCTTCTTTCTGAATTGCTCTGATTTTCACAGCACAACTATAAATATCTGATTATTAAAATGATTCTTCGTAGTAGACTGACCATTAGAACAAGAATGAAATATTGCATACCAAACTTCCTATATATATGCACAAGTGACCTGACAGAATGTTCAAGAAAATCATATGTCTGCATGACAAAAATCAGTAATTCTAGTGGAAAATCAATCTATTTGTAAACAAAAGCAACACTGACCTCGAATTCTAGGTAAGCAACTTGTTTACATGTTACAATCAAGGATGAAGTTAAATATGTAAACATTATACATAACACCATAGCATGTCTTGTACCAAGCAAAATATTCTTTTGGCGATCCTAGAAACAAACTATTAAAGAAACAAGCTTCAGACAAAAAAGACCAGCTTTTGCTGGCTACGACAAAACATTTGCTTTGGAAAATGATAAGTCAATACCGTTTAATATTTTTACAAGGGTAAGCAAAGCCAACCATAAAACAAACTTTGTCAAAGGGACTGCGTTTACATCGCGGGATAAAATGTTCTGTGGTATTAGCGTAGTGTTTCTGCAGCAAGTGTATGACACTGAAACTGAAGCACATTTCATATCAGTAAGCATTTCCCGCATTCCATCATAATTTTGACATTAAGAGCGTTTTTAAAGCTCTTCAGAATAGCATTGAGAATTTTCAGAAAGAAGGTTCAGACTGGATCTTCAAAACATTTCAGCAAGCATTATTAATGCTGCTAAGGACAATCCATTACGCGGAATGTCATATTTGGAACTGCCAGTCATAATGAAAAGTAGCCAAAGTTGCCTGAACGTCATAAATGAAGACAGCAAATGTTTTATATCGGCCGTTCTATCTGCTCTGTACCCAATACAAACAAATCCAAATCTAGTTAGCAACTATGAACCATATCAAGATACATTAAATTTTGCTGGAATTAAGTTTCCTGTTCAGATCAATGATATTACAATATTTGAGCCACTAAATAATATCTCAGTCAACGTTTTTGGCGTTGATGCCAAAGCATGCATCTACCCACTTCATATTTCATTTGCCAACAATGTTGCTAATATTGATTTACTCTATATGCAGAGCGAAACCAGCGATGGTCACTACTGCTGGATCAAAAGTTTTTTTGGCATAATGTATGGCCAGTATAACAATCATCAGCACAGATTACTTTACTATAGAAGATGTCTCCATGCTTTTTGTTTTACAGAAAAATTGCTTGATGCTCGTAGACCCGATTGTGTTGATGTTGCAAAAGCTATCATGCCGGAAAAGGAATATAATACGGCTTCATTTTACAATCTCTGTAATATGACTAGGGTCCCCTTAGTAATCTATGCTGATTTCGAAGCGCTACTTTATTCCTGTCGAGGGCACATACAATAATCCTGAAGAATATTTTACCAGAAAACATCACGAGCATGTTCCTTGCGGTTATGCTTCAAACTGATTTGCATTAATAACGCGCTAAGCAAACCAAACAAATTATATCGCGGAGAAACCTGTGGCGAACGCTACATAAAAGTCTCCTTAACGAAGTTGATTACATTCAAAAAGTTAATTCTGCAAGGATGATCTTTATAGAGCAGGACAAAGAAAACATTTTGCTGACCAAGCTGTCTTGGTGTTGGATCTGTAACGAGCAACTTGGTGAAGAAGAAGTTCGTGACTATTGTCACTTTACTCGCAGATATCGTGGCGCCGGTCATAATCCATGCAATCTGAAATTAAGAAGACCAGAATTTATTCCAGTAGTATTTCATAATCTTAGAGGTTATGACTCTCATCTCACTGTAATGCATTTTGACAAATTTGAAAAGAGGATAACGTGCATTCCAAATAACTTAGAAAAATATCTGGCGTTCTCTTTTGGCAAATAGATTTGAAATCAAGGGAGGTAGCTCGTGTATTTTCACCAAGCTGGTGCACACAAATAAAAAGCTAAATATACCGATAATTGTATTGTAAAAGGCCGGTGTTGGAAACACGTGTTTGACTTTTCATCTGAGGATGAACATAAGCGAGGCCGAGTCTGGGAAATCATACAGTGTTTTCATACCGACCTTTTACAATACTACTATTTTGTTTCATCCAGATGGTGCACATCAACCGATTCTGGGTAATTTTGTGACAATCCATTGGGATTGATGATTTTGTGGCCGAATTAAAATTGTTAATGGTAAAAAAAAATCCGTTACATTTGCATAGCTGATTGAGTATTTGTGTGAATCTCTGCATACCGTCTTTTGAATAAAATTTGAAATAGTTTCGAATGTACTCATTGCATCAACGTCTATATGATCTTTATTAGCCTGTATATGGTTCAATATATCGTAGACCAACTTGTAGTCTTTTACATTATATTTGTTTTTAAGTTATTTTTTAGATGACTTCATGTTTTTGAGTTTAATCTCTTTTCATTCTTTTGAGATGCTATTCATTATCATGATAATATATTGCCTACATTGTAATCATCATATTATGCTCTTCATGAGTACCATTTTGTTGTATAACTGTGATGTTTCTGGATGTACTTTAATTTTTTCCATCTGGTTTCGTGATCAGTACAAATTCGCAAGTTAGAAATACAAAGAGCTGTTTTTTCCACATCTGTCACAATTTAGAGGACCGTTTTCTTTCAAAAACTCAAAGTCTGCATGCTCCTAAATACTTCGATCTATTTATTGTGCTTCAGTCGCTGAGTTTAATAGAATGCTGTATTTTACTGGTTCCCAACTGTCTGACGATTCATAATATTGTTTCAATTTCACAGGTACATACTTTTTACTTTATGTTCGTATGGTCTTCCAAACCATTTCAATTTTGCATGTCATCTTATTTGTCGTATAGAAATAACTCTTGTTGGTTAAACATGCCCTAAATATCCTCTCCCTTGAAGTCTTGAGATTGGTAAACTACCATAGGACGTAGAATTACTTCTCTGATCTTGAATATTTCGTTGTTAAATCTTGGAAGGTAGCCCTTTGCAAATATTGTTTTATATTTTGAAATTATTTCCCAAAATTGAGAGTTTTTTTTATAGTTCCCAATGTATTATTTGTTACGTGGCCCAATAGATTCATTGTTTTCTTCCTTGCTCGCCTCAACTGGAGTCATATCTGTTGATGTGTGATGAATGGTATTGTGTCCATAAATTAGCTTTTGTAAAGTGTCAAACATTTTCTTGTTTTATTTTGACTGAAATGATTCCAGATTCAAAGCTGAGTCAAACGTTTCCAGTTTAATTTTGTTTATATCTAAGTAAGTTGACCCTTATTCCTCATAAAGCTATATTTTTTTCAGGCTTTCGCTGTTTGAATATTTCTTTGTAAACATCATATATGTCACCTCCCTTTGTCGCTTTTACTTTCTTTTACACACACACACACACACACACACACACACACACACACATATATATATATATATATATATATATATATATATATATATATATATATATATATATATATATATATGTTACTGTAGCAAAATCATGATTTAGTTCCTCGTTTAATACGTAGGTAGAGTGTACTGATAGCCATTCTTTTAGTTCAGTGTTATATGTGTTCTTTTTTTACGTTGAAGTTTTTCTCACAATTGATTAATATGTGTGTGAGTAACTAGACGTCAAGTATTAGAGCAAAGATGCCTTAAATACTGTTGCTTGTCAGCCATCTACAACGCAGTAAACAAATGACGAAAATACTTTACGCTTAGTTTACTCGTTATCAACAATCCAACATGACATCCATCTACAACGGGAACTTTCAGTTTTAGCAGTTTGCAACATTATTTGAAATGCATTCAAACGTATGAATAATTTCAGATTTATGTTAAATTTTGCTATTCCAATGGTTGATTCAACAATAGCTACTTCATACCCTGAGTCGTCAAGTACTATTTTACTTCGAACTTTGTTTTCTATAAATTCTATCTCTGCTTTTGAGGAATGGTTTCATATTGACTTGTAAAGTTTACGAGATCTTCAATTTCTACTGTAAACTTTAGCTGAATACAAATTTCTGTATTTACTCACATCGGATACTTACTTTATTACTTCTTTATATCGTTCGTCTTCAATAATCATGCTATCAGGATTTATAATGCCTATCTCAATGTTACGATCATTGAAAGTAATATGTAAATGTTGATCTTTTCTGAAGAAAAAAGTACCTTTTATTCTCGTGTGTGTTATTTTGTAACACAATTAGCTCTGACCACTTTTTATACGATCCAAACGTTTAAATAAATACACATTATCTCTTCATTCTGAGATTGTTTCTTTTGTGTCACGCTCATGAGATATTTATATAATCTCTCCGAAAAATGTTGAATCTATCACCATATAGCTTGGTTCCATTAATTATGTTTTGCAAAACTTTTAAACTTATTTTTTCACGCTACTCATTACACAATTGAGAAAGTACAATGCTAACTAGGAAAGTTAGTGTATTCTGAGTAGCTATGAAACTGCAAAAATATAAGTGGACCTGAACTTTAATACGAGGTCTGGGATTGGAATTTCTGGAGATTTCTGGATGCATATAAAATTTAAGCCAGAAACATCGTATTATTTGAAATTTCAATATGGTCCAGTACACCCGCCCCCTAACTATTATTACATGCAAGTTAAATGATTTCCAGATGGCAATATGTCTTGAAAACAGATTTGCCTAGTGATAATTTTAGGTCTATATTCCAACGCATATAAAAATGTAGTGTATTTCTTCAGTAAATGTCGTAATAAATCGAACATTACAACGCCAGTCAACAGAAATGGTATTGAAGACCTACTCATATGAGAGGAATCTGATCAGAACCAAACAATATTTATTTTCGTAATTAGGGATAGGAATTATTTTTAAGATAACGACTTAGACAATATAAACTACACCAAATATCTGTCTCGAAGTGCTTCAAAACCAATACAGAAATAAATATTGAACGAAAAAGGATCTTGCTTATTACTTTTCAACTATTTCTTATATGTTTAATACATTTTACGTCGATGTGCGGAATGAAAGGTAATTAAAGATAAAAATTTTGTTAAGGCCTTTTCCAAAATTCAAAACGTTACTTTTGCAGACAGTCCTTTCTTAACATTATTTTTTTTCCGAGTTAAATGTTATATCATTCGATAGACTTTACTTTTGCTACACGTTGGCTAGAGTTAAAACATTATAATTTACACATGCTTATAATCCTTTTAAATATACGCTCTGTGGCTTCCATGAAACTGGTAGGAAGCAGATTGTAGATAGGTAATCTGCCTATAACGAGCTAATTTACCAAGTTTTCTGCAGTTGTTACAAGAATTGTGCGTACAAATTTCTTCCTCCCTGAACCACGCGCCGTTAGTTCCTATTACTAGTATAATTCATCCATGTTAAACGTGCAAATATGAATATTATAGTTTATTGTCCATGTATATCTTACCATATTACTCAGCAAATTTGGTGCAAGTGGCAGAATCGCTTCCGAATCTTCAATTTCGTCCTTGCTTCTTCATCTATAGTCACGGGAAATGCTTCAACCAATCATGGATCTTTCCTATTCTTGGTGCATGTGTCCCAGGTAATTGAATGTTCCTTCCATTGCTTATTTAATTAGCATAAATTGTGCACCTATTTCTGCCATACAGCGTTGATTATTACATGCAAGTATATATATATACAATTAAAAAAGCAAAAAAATAACGTCCACAAAACAAGTAACAAGCAACCCCCCCAAAAAGCAACAACACAATAACAAAGATAAAAAAGAAGAAGAAAAAAAAAAATTGAAAGACAAAAAAAAACACCTAAAACAAACCCCAAAACAAATCAAAAACAAAACAAAACAAGAAACAACGACAAAACATTTGGGTTCTTGTGAGATCCTCCGTCTGTTTATGTAGTCTCCCTCCGTCTGTTCTTTAACACATCTTTTTGACCGCAAGGTGAAAATTCACGAAACTTTCTAATTATGCTGCGACTGTAGTAACCGTTTAGGTAAATGTTGTCCTCCTTGCATCCCGTCCCTGGGGTCGCTGGTGGATTAATAACGGAGGATAGAAGGGGAGGGGTTGGAATATGCCATGGAAAGAGTGGATTTGGGATGGCGACCCATTGCAATTGCTCTAGTTTGTTTTTCTTATGAGTCACGTCTTGTACTGCTTTTGGATATAATTTGCTGCTATCCTTTATTTATTTCAGTTCATATACGGAGGGCTAAAACCGTTGGAGCGAAGCTTACATATCAGGTCCCATTACGATTCAACCTTTCTCGTCGGTTGCAAGTTACCAACTGTAAGCTTAATAGATGGTGAGATTAAATAATATTATTCAGTCGATAGTTTCTTTTCTAAGAGTAGGACATTTGTCTTCTTAGTGTTTAAGCTGTACTTGACAGTATGCCTTGTTACGTCTGTAAACTTCACGATTGATCACTCATTTTTCAGGCTAATACTTATTTTTGACCTTTAAGTTATGTCTTTGGCAAGGGTTAGTGAGTTATCTAAGACTATAATAGTATATGTCTAGAGATTATAGTAAAGGTCAGTCGTTATGTACTTAGATTGTAATAATCTTTCTAAATGGTCGGTGAGTCAATGTGTACCTGTTACAAAACTTTAGGAGGGCAACCAAGACCCAGATCAAAGTAATAGAAAATACATTAATGTCTAGGAAAGATGATGAATATTTTTGGAGGTGTTGTAAAAGTAGATTTAAAAGTACTGACACATCTACATGATTATTTCAAAGGTTACCCATTAGCACCAGAAAAAAAACCCCATAGACAACAACCTCGTTGGAAAATATATCGCCACTACCAAGACAGTTTATAGATGAGAAAAAGGAAGAAAACCAACTGTACCTAAGTTATTATGTAAACTACAAAATAAGGAAAAATATGGAAATTTAAAACTTCATGTTCAGTTAGGAATGAAGTATACGACGATACATAGATTATTATTGTTTGATCAAGAACCTTCGTTAGAGCCATATATTAAAAGATATAAAACGGTTAATTTGCCTATGTAGGACGAACAGATATATTTAGTCAATAAAACAAAGACGTTGCCATATTATTAAAATATAAATGCTCCTAACGTCAGTATAAGTGTCAATCTTGAATGCTATAATCAAATGGGTATTCAAGCCACATTAATAACTATGTGCATTTGAATGCTATAATCAAATGGGTATTCAAGCCACATTAATAACTATGTACATTTGAAAGCTATAATCAAATGGGTATTCAAGCCACATTAATAACTATGTGCATTTGAATGCTATAATCAAATGGGTATTCAAGCCACATTAATAACTATGTTCATTTGAATGCTATAATCAAATAGGTATTCAAGCCACATTAATAACTATGTACATTTGAATGCTATAATCAAATTGGTATTCAATCCGCATTAATAACTATGTGCATTTGAATGCTATAATCAAATGGGTATTCAAGCCACATGAATAACTATGTACATTTGAATGCTATAATCAAATAGGTATTCAAGCCACATTAATAACTATGTACATTTGAATGCTATAATCAAATGGGTATTCAAGCCACATTAATAACTATGTGCATTTACTTTCTTTAAGCAAAATGTTTTAAAAATTTTCTTTTCGTTTCATCTGATGTTAACTGATTTTCGTCACAATTCCACTTTGTAGCCTTTATGTATCTACAGTAAAAATAACAAATAACTAATATTCTCTTTGAAGTCACAATCGATAGCATTTTATTATATACTTAAGTGCGAAATACAGAAAATTACTGGTGAAATATTTTTCATACTTTTTTTAATTCCTATATTTTGATATGTGACAAATATATCCTTGTATATTCACATATGAAAAAAGAAACAATTTCCATCATGCCATGTGACTCTTGATTGTGTGTGCCAATATAAGTGATATTTACAGCAAGAATAAGCATTGTGTGAGCTTGTGCAATACATGGAAACCGCATTAACTCTCAGGCATGATGATTATTTTTTGAGGAAGATATCTGAGTAGTCACCGTTTGCTTCTTTACGAATTTATGTCCCTTTTAATAACTTGACAACATTGGGAAACACAAATGAATGAAAATAAACATTTTTACTATATTTTTCTTTCACTTAATGCAACAGTTTTAAATTTAAGTTGATTTTACTTCTGTGGTCTCAGACTTCTAAATTCCCATAATTAAGGTCATTACACAAACACGGCATATTGTGTAAGCAAGAGCAAAACAGGCATAATTAGATTATTTTCATGCATAATGTCAATTTTAATGTATTATTTTGTTGAGAAAAGCATACATGATACTATCAAAATATGAAAAGAAATTGCACACATTTTCATATTTATTTTAAGGTGGAGCTCTACAGTTTCGTATTTTCATAGGGTTAGATTTTTAAAGAGAAAGAATTTCTCAGGTTTTCCTCACTGGTTATCCTGGCTATTTAAAAAAGACCTTGTATATCTTAGAAATTGTTAAAAGAACTTTTAATTCCCTTTATTTTGGTGTTTGATATGTGTAATTTGGGTTATAGAGTATACAGCTTGGCCTTACTTCAGATGTGTACCTATAAAAAAAACCTGCTAGCTTCTCTTGGTCATTTTCACTTCTTGGACTTCAAAAAACTTCAAAGATAAATTGTAAAAAAACGAGCCGATAACTTTTTTTTACTTTTTATATATTTTGTAATTCATTCATTGCACTTTCAGAAGTTGGTATTGCCTACTCTAGAAAAATTCGATTTTCCCTATTTTAATAACTGCTAAAGTTAGAGTACTTTGGACTAATTTAGGCTGATTTTTCGAGCACGTGGGAGCGGTCATTTTGGTCAGCTGTGTGCTTAGATATTGTACAATTTCCACAAGTACAATATGTAAAGAACCTTCAGTCACACTATATGAAAGTAGCATAGAGGTATGTCCACATTGTCTCCATTATGCATGTTGCAAATGCTAACAACTTCATAATACAACTCTCAATCTCTCAGAAGTACGTAATATCTATAGAGCGCCATCTTTACATTTTTTCCGTGTTATTTTCAGTCCTCGCTAAAGTCCGATAGAATTTGGGAATTCTAGTGCTATTTTTAGTGTTAGCCACTTTTTAAAAAAAGATTCCGGATATTTTTCAATCTCCATTAAAGTCCGGTGCAATTTCGGAATTTTAGTGCTACTTTAGTCTAGGCCAATTTTTTCTTCTTTTTCTCACATTCTTTCCGGACTTTTTTCAGTCTCCGCTTTAAGCCTGGTACAATTTTGGAATTTTAGTGCTACTTTTAGTCGCGACCATTCGAATATAATGTTCAGGATTTTTCTCAGTCTCTGTTAGAGTCCGGGACATTTTCGTAATTTTAGTATTACTTGTAGTCACATGCATTTAGTGTTATTATGAGTTGATTTTCCTGATCACAACTATTTATAGCATCAGTACAATACATGCAAATTTACCAACACCACCAACATAATTTGAGGCATCGGTAATGCTTGCTATATAAATCTCGGATATATGCATATAGCCACTAGGCAACAGGTATATACACACGGCGTGTTAGATATTATGTGTGCCATCTGAGGTCAGCCACTTTTAACAATGTAACAATTTACCCCCATTTGAGGTCAACCACTTCTAACAATGTTGCAATGTATCCCCAATATTAAATTCTTGTTATGACGCTATAGTGCCATCTCCATGTTAAATTCCCTATAGACCCCGTAATGTGAGGTCAACCACTTCAACAACCTTACCATTTACCCCCAATGTTAAACCTATGGATAATATTAGCATATAATTTCACCTTGTCCCCCAAGGGGCTCCTAATGTAAACCTATGGCGCAATGTTAATTGCTCCTTGTCTCCCAATCGGCTCATCTTACTACTCACACGCTTCCCTTTGACTCTTTCATAAATTAGTTGTTCCAAGTTTAAATCATGCTGCTGGGTTTAATACTATTAATCCCTTTGATGGAATCCATGTACAATTTTGTCAAAAGATGCTGGTGGTAAACAAACTGCGAAAAATGGTTTTATATATGGGTAAAATCTTTAAATATTGCCTAAAAATTGTTAATTTTGAAGCTAAACGGTATGTTAGCATCATGTTTCGTTATTTTATGCAACGATATGGTGATGAACCCTAATCAGGTTAACTGGAACTCAGGAGTGAAGGAGTTCATGTTTTGTCTAGGTTTTGTCTATGGCTTACTCAAGGGGTAGGCGATGGTAATATTTTTTGTCTCTATTTAAACAAAGATTTAATGGCAATTTCAATCAAAATTAGCAAAGATAAATTAACAACGTTAGCTGGGATTTATTTTTATAGTGATTCTGGGGTTTAAATAATATATTGGTATTAATAATTCTGAGAAATTCAACAATTGCAAGTTGAAATGGGTAGATTGGCAAAGTCGAGGACACTTCCTTTTTTAAGGCAGAATCTGTTAACATTTGTCATTTTACTATTGGTTTAGAAGCTAATAAACATAATTTGTTTCTTCTAGTGGCAGTTGATTAAAATTGTTACCTAATAGCAATTATCATAATGTAATCTAGGTACTAGTAGCAGTAAGAATGAAATGCCATGTATAGTTTCTCATTTGAAGACATATGGCCAAAATAGATGGTATAATGACAAAAGTGGGAACATGGACTTTAAGTTATCATTATAATACTTGTGTCATGTAATATCATGCCCTTATTGTCTGGTATATATATATATATATATATATATATATATATATATATATATATATATATATATATATATATATATATAAACACACACATGTTTGTGATTATCGGCCATGTTAAGATTGTATTATCTAAAGTTAAGCACCTCCCATCCGTACTCTACTAAAATAGCAAGTGAATCAAAATAAGTTGAACTAATTTTGTAAACCATTATATATATGTTTACTATTTGGGTCGAGTTACGATAACAGGTGAGTAACTAACAATTTTTGTAATGAAATTTGGTTTTCCCTGCAATTAAAAATATTTCGAGAAAATTTAGGGACAAAACAATACATTGTATCATTTCCTTACAAAGTCTTTGTTTTTATTGTTTATAGGAAGAAAAATCGTTGACTTCAATATATCCATCTCAAATGATGGTATAGCATTCAGCAACCAAAAAATTGTGCAAATATATGATTCCACGTGCATCACGTGCATACAAGCTGGAACTTGCACAATGCAAGTAAGTAAAGACACATTGCACAGAATTCTACTCTGTTTTGTAATTTTCATCACTCATAGAACCTATTCATAAATTAAATCTTTAAATGTAGATTATCTGAGAAGTTCTATAAATAATAACTGTATTCATGGTCAAGTTGTTGTGTTTATCTCCTCAACACTTAGTTTTGTCTGCGTGCTATGAGAATCCTGTCTAGAATTATGAAACTTGGTGACGAGTCACATCAGCAGTACACCGTCTTTGTATTACGCTGGAAGCCGTGATAGCTCAGTTAATAGGGCGTCGGACTCGTAATCCAAGGATAGCGGGTTTGATATCCATCCAGGCCAGCTCGGGGCAGCTGCTTTTGTGTGTCATTTGAAAGGCGCTTAGCTCCCATTTCCTCGGCATAAAATAACCAATAATGTGTTAAACGTACCGTTAAAACCAACAGAAACAAAACAAATATATAGTATGCTACACTGACTTTGGTTAAATTTTGGGTTTTGTGTTCACTTTTCAGGCACTTTTCATGATAGAATGATAAAATTGATGATGATGTACCAGACCCTTACAAAACAAGAAGCTCACCATGAACTGTAGTTGTACTAGCTTTGGTTAAGATTTTGCGTTAAGTTTAGGACCAAATGGGTGTTTGGCTTTATGCATACTAACCTTCCTATAACGAAGAAACTTAGAGAGGAGATGGCTCTTGATAGTACTACATCATTTTTGCAATATGAGATCTTTGTGACCTATATTTAAACGACTTTATTAAAATTTGATGTTTAAAGTTTAAAGTTTATTTCTTGGGTGCTGTTTATATTAGAATCATGTAATCAGATAATTGGTTGCATCTCTGTTAATACTACTCCCTTACAAGGAAAGAATGCACTATGACCTACATTTTTTACTTTTTAAACATAAGTTAAGTATCAGTCTTTTGCTCATGACCATATAGATGTGTATATGCTAAGTACTTATAGACAATGTACACTTGTACATCATAACCTACACAGAAGGGTTTTTCTGACCAGCGCACTTTAAAGTAGAAATAAGCATAGTTATTAAACGTTAAACTTTCCATATTACTGACTGTTCATTGTAATTGTGATAGGTTACTCTCAAGATATTAATTGTTTATTGTACATGTGAAAGAGTAGGCAATAGAATAGTCGACTGCATGCATTTCATGTGAGGCCTCAATTGTAGTGGCGTATTAAGGTAGCATACACTATGTTCGTAATAGTAGTCATAAAGGCTATCACTGCAAGGTTACTAAAATCCTTCGACTTCCAACCATTTTAATCTCGCTTCTTCGGTTATACAATAATAATAGCGTCTGAGCAGATTTATGAACAATGATTTGAAACACACACAAAAAAAGAAAGAAAATTGAAAAGAAAGATAAAGAAAATAATGTTTTTTTTTATCAACCTTGACTTTGATATAATGTTTATTGTTTTATGACTTTTTAAACTTTTCACAGGGGTCAACGTTTTGTAGGTCAAGATCAATTTAGTTTCAAATTTCTTTCTGCGTGATCATTATTGCTTGCAGTGGCAACTACGCTGATTACATTAATTTTTTTAATTTTAGGATGGATTCTGTTTGATTGACGGTATATGTCGAAAAAGCAATGAAAGTTCACAAAATAGCAGGAATATGATTTGCAATCTAATGGCTAATGTCTATCATTGGTCAGGTATATTTTTTGATTGAGTGAAGGAGATAAACTTAGCTACATTGAGCTAGAAAATATTCTCTCAAGTTTTTTTCGATACAGGAAATACATTGCAGGCAATCTATAA
Source organism: Margaritifera margaritifera (assembly GCA_029931535.1). Lineage (NCBI taxonomy): Eukaryota > Metazoa > Mollusca > Bivalvia > Unionida > Margaritiferidae > Margaritifera > Margaritifera margaritifera. Next base: position 6,917,613 of record JAQPZY010001677.1, on the reverse strand, counting down.
GTGTGATCCTTTCTGTTCCCACAAAAAAAAAAAAAAAGAACTGAAGGCAATTCTCGCAGCGGTGCTCCGATGAAGTACTCGACAATATCAGAAAACAACAATAATTCTGACTGAAAATTACATGAAAATCGATTTTCCTCAATCCCGAATATAAATCAGAAATACTTAAAATTAAAGTTTGATTTTTTATTATTATTTATATTATAAGTATTTATTAAACCACACTATGCTGTGTAACATTCAGTGAATAAGTAATTATATGATCTCTTTCCGACTAAATGGAATTGTAACACAAAAATAAGCTCTGGAGAAATAATATTAAATATACTATACCATAAAAACCCACATAGTTTCCTTTTGAAGAATTTAATTAGAATTGTACAAATAGTTATTTATCAAGTTTCATAGGGTTAACAACCAAGTAATAAGTTTGGGGTAGGAATCTGGTAATTGCATTAATTTCCTTTTGACAATATTTGCACGGATGGATGCTATTTCTATGGGGTCAGGGTACAATTACACATTACAACATACATATGATACACGGATGGATGCTTATTTCTATGGGGTTAGGGTACAATTACACATTACAACATATATATGATACACGGATGGATGCTTATTTCTATGGGGTTAGGGTAAAATTACAAACTACAACATATATATGGTACACGGGTGGATGCTATTTCTATAGGGTTAGGGTACAATTACACATTCTAACATATATATGATACTTGGGCATGGTATTCGGAATATTACCTATATAAATGCAATCTGCCTTCTTTGGAAACGTAATTTAATTAACTGATACATGTATATATATATATATATATATATATATATATATATATATATATATATATATATATATATATATATATATATATATATATATTACCCTTTACACCCATTATTGTGAATAGAACTTTGTGTTGAATATATTTTCAAACCAGAGATGGGAATGCCAACCTCGACAACGATAGAGCAGATCACTACAAGGGAGCTATCAACGACAGAGCAGACAACTACAAGGGAACTATATTTCGACATATGGACAAAGTACATATAACCAAGTGTTGGATTAATTACAAAATGGCCACTGCTTCGTAGATAAAGCAGCAAAATTATTTCTTTAGTCTCTACAACAATGCAATAAATTTGTGTATTAATGTAATGGCAACATTTACTAAAATATTTACGTAAGTTAGTCCTAAATAGGTCGTCTGCTTCTATTTGATAAAAGTAGGTATTGATTGGTCACAAACATTCAACAGATATAGCTTCCACTTCCATTACTCACACCACATGTAATCTGGTTTAACTACTACTTAACTACTACTAAACTTCTGCTACTGCTGTAGGCATACCTGCCACTTCTTTTGTTTTTGCTGGGAAATATAAACAACTATCATGAATGATGCTGAGATAAAAAAAACAACACTTTTTTGAAAAACAAATAATAAATAACATTGAAGAGATTGGAATATGTGAACTTATTGAACAATAGTGAACAATAGTTCTGTTTTTTCAGGTCTAAAATAGGCTGCGTTTGTTCACATGATCAATCCCGATCTGATTGTTCATGTTGTGAGGAAGGTGCGTGCCAGTGTCCCCACCACACGCATCAATGTGCACAGTATTGGTCACTGGATTACGATTGCGGCATATGTAAGTACATTAAAAATAAATATTGAAACCGGCAGCTGTTTTATCTGGCCCTGAAGTATTCCGTATTTAGACCCATTTCCACCTCAGACTTTAGTGTGTCAAAACATCTTCATATTCGTTTTAAACCAAAAGATCAATCCTACCATGGCCAAAATAGACTCTGATAACCTTGACCCTTTTACCAATGGATCTTTTAGAGTCTTTCAAATGTCTCGTAAACCTTTGAACAAAGTCCGATGACAATTAACCTGTGGAGACAAGGTCGATAAACGAAGAAAACATTACAAAGCAATTCACAGTGGAGAATATATACAAAAGTTGAATTGATATGAACGGACTGTCATCTTTGCTGTCGTGACTAACATTTTCAACTGTTTGCAGCTTCATTTTGCGTTGAGTGGTAAACCACCCGTTTTGCACTATTGCGGATGCGAGTTGATTCCCCTGTTTCGAAGCATGCTGGAATAAGTTGTTGCCCCTCTGATGCAGTGCTTTTCTCTGAGTTCTACTGTTTCATTCACCTCAAATGCAGAACTGTGACACCATCTTAGCCGTCTTGATTGCTAAATATATATTATGCAACTTATTTCACATTTGACATGAATTTTATCATGTTTCAGTGTCATTCCCGGGTAAACATACAGCGTGGCGCAAAGTGTATACCCCCAAAACTATGCTAGGATGTCCCATGACTAAGCAGCAAAGTTTAATTGTCCATTGTGATCGACGCTTTATTATTATGTCCCGGTTGAGATTAAAAGTGCATTGACGAATGTGCACAAATTATAGAAATTCATCATATATTGCTTACTTCATTTCTGGGAAGAAATCAATGTCAATAAAATAAAAGCTTTGCTGGTAAAAAAAAGAGACCTGTAATTGTTTGATAGTGTATCTTAGGTCAAAAATAAATTTGTTTCCTTCCAAGACATTACGAGACGCAGATAATCTCGCACGTGCGCGCACTCATGTTTTAAGAGTTTATTTTAAGCAATAAGTAAATTTGATGCAGGCTTTTCATTTATTTATATTTTGCTCCTGAATATGCCATATGCATTGTTTCAGACAAACCACCAGGTACTCAATATGGCGTGGATGGATTTACCAAATTTATGACGGGTTGTCAATGTATTTTTGACCAGACACAGACGGACTGCGCATGTTGCCAAAATGAGGGCTGCCAATGTGGTCAACTTCACAGACATCAGTGCGTCCAATGCGGAATGTATCGCTGGTGCGGAATGAAGCCGGAAATATTTGGAAACAAATAACATTTCCACTGGACCTTCCACTCAAGTGATCAGTTGCTAAAAAAATAAAGTAATGATGATGTTATAATAATGATATAAATGACACCTTTACCAAGCAGAATATAAAATGATATATTATGAATTGTCCAATTATCAAACTTCCGCTGTTATTTAATTTTGCTCAGCTACAAATGGGCCTGTTAAATATGACGTTCCATGTCAGATGGCTTCTCTTAATGTAAATTACACCTAAACATGGATGTATTGCATATACTAGATTCTTTCGAATTTTTTTTATATATTTCCAAATATATAATCGTTGTAAGGACGATTGCTTCTTTATTTGGTATCCAGCTATTTCTTTTGTTCAAAAGTTGTACACGTCATTTTTGTGAAGGAAATGATTAAGGAACACATAACTTCTTCTTTTTGTGGTGATTCTGGCACGATTTTGACACTCAAGTCAGTGCTAAACATAGACATAAGCAAAAGTTTTTAATGAAAATGAAATATATAACATAAGGCTTTTCCCGGGGATTAAATCTGAAAAAGGGAATGTGGTGTTTATATACGAAGAAACTCTAAATTATAAAACTGAAGAAAAAAAATATGAGGAGAGGAGGGTGGCTTGGTTTCCATATGCGACAGTGTCTATGAAATTTTGTGCATTGAATTATGCATGCTTAATTTTGTTGTAAAATCAAACAAAATCAACAAATCTTAACTGGCATAAATAAATTCAGGTTGTACCCACTGTAACAACTTATCTATGTCAAGTACATGTATCCTTTAAAAAAGCAAATACAACTAAAGTACAGCATCATTCAAAAGTCCATGATGAATACTATTTTTATAGCTGAATTTACATTTTATCTTCGCACAGCTATATCAAGACAGACACAGGGAATATGTGTACATGATATATAATGAAATGGAAGAGGCAATATTTATTGGTAGACACATACACTGTAAGTATTCCAAGTGTTAGGAAACTATTTATGTTAAGTAAAGTGTACATGAGCCGACGTAATTGAATTTGTAAGTGTTTTAGAAATTAAACATTTTATATAAAGTTGATGTACAGTTTTGCCACTCAACTATTGTACAATTTAAAAATTAAAATCACTTGTACTTTATATTCATCTTGGATCTTTAAAGTAAATTATATTGAAAACCAATTCTTCATGTCTTCGCTGGTATCTTGCTAATTACCTTCCGATAACGGTGAGAAATATGGCCACTGCGACACCCAGACCTAGGGACTCACATGGGAGAGCAAGACAAACATCTGCTACATGATGTTCCAGTTTTGTGGACGTTTAAATCAGGATCCTCAAGCTGGCTTCAAGATACGGTTGACTGAAACCCACTACACGTGCCCTCTCTTTGGTCACAGTCAGAAAGGCAGCTGCAATGTCAACTTCCTGTAGTAAAATGTTGTGTATTAGTTGTCAAGCATTTGTAATTATGTCTACTTATTTGTCTGCCTGTAATTTAATTATATATCCATAGGACTATCCGCCTGTTTATGTTTGTTTTACTTCTCTGTTTACCAGTCTATCCGACTATCTCTGGATATTAACCCTTCTTTCGGTAAGTTAAAGCAGATATGTTTATTTTTCTTATTTGTCAGGCATTTACTTTTGAGAAACTCATAAAGAAAATGTGGAAAAGAGTATTATTATGCTATGAAATTATTCATTTCACGTAATTTATATCAGCTGTTGATACAAATTTTAATTCGTATCGCATAATGAGCAAAGTTGTTTCATTACGACTGTTTGCTCTTGATAAGAAACGTTAAAATTTCCTTCCACATGTTATGTATTTTTTTTTCTTCTTGAATGTGTGGTCTTGAATTTGTTTTAGCAGCTTTCCGACAAAAACAAGATGCTTTTTTGCAGTTCTTTTTTGTCTGATGGCGAATAGATTCCAAAACGGTCTTTGACTTAATTTAGTGAAGCCTGGCTATAAAAGACACTCACGAGACCACAACGTTTTGTTCTTTATTAACATTTTCTTTACATAGCGGTAGGACTTTCTTATGAAATTAAGGAAAGTGACTTCTCAATATTGTCCTCTTTGAGCATGTGTCCTTCACATTGAAGTGTTCACTAAATCAGGTTTCACAGTAAATTGCTAGGCCATAACCGTTTTACTGTGATATGTATCGCAGTTATATTGCAATTAAATGAGAAATGACGCAATAGACTGTGTAAGTCAATATGAGGGTTTTCTTATTGACAGAAATGATAGGAGATCTAATATGAGTACACACCTCGTTAGCTTTCCTATCATTCTTGTCAACAAGAAAACGCTCATATTGCTGGTTTCCCGCTGGAATGGATGTCTTTCTCATCAGACATGGATCTTTCTGAAATGTTTAAAAACGTATTTAAATCTAGTTCCATACCCCCAAAGACTTTAACAAGTTTTTGCACTGAGTTTCATTTCTTCAGAAACACACACACATGCACACACACACACACGCGCGCGTAGCACGCTTGCACATTCGCACAAACAAAACAAAACAACCACTGCAACTTTCAACGATATACGTCCATGCATGCAAAATTTCTCAGTTCTAAGAGATAGAGTATCTAGCAGATACAGATGGATAGACAGAAATGGACATAATATCATTCTAGCAGATTGATAGTTGCTAGGTAACAGTTGCGATTAACAACTGTTCAGTGCACATACTCCAGGAAGCACTTACCGCGATTAACTATTATTCAGGGCACAGACTCCAGGGAGCATCCACCGTTACAGTCACGTACATATAGTTTGCAATGTTGGTGTAACAACCATAGTCTGAGTGGATTAGAAACTTAGGTGAAACTTATCAGCTTTGAAGCCGGCAGTCGTGGTTTCAAGATCCGACGGAAGCCTTTTTTTTCCCCAGACCTTGAAAAATTGAGTATTACAATACATAACTACGGGAACAACAACATCAACAGCAGTTACAATAGCAGCAATATAAAAGAACAACCATTGGCTCCCATTAGTAGGGATCATATGATAGCAAGATGATATAACTAAAACAATACATAATTCTGGCGTAGATGGCGCAGGTCGCAACCCACAACAAAATATACAAGAAGAAATGACCTACTCTTAAATTCAAGTTACTGCTCTCGTGCTCTCATGTTCTATACATCCCACCCCACCACCTCTCCATATGTGCATGTAATCAAGAGGCGACCTACTTGACGATCACATTAAAATAAAACAAAACATAACACAATTGAGTTTGCGAGACCACTTCCTCAGCTACTGGATTTTTAATTATGTTGTCCAGAATCCACACACACACACACATATATAGACAGACAAAATATTGATACATGAGAAAATTCATATTCATTTGCAGGGAGATAGTCAAACATAAACAGACATACGGCGAAAACCAATTTTTATATATACTAGAAATTACAGCAAAAGTATTTGCAATTTTAAATTTAACGATTGGCTTCGTGCCCTCATATTGTCCGTACTCTCACAGACTAGGGTGACCGCAGATAAAATGTAAAGTAAAAAAGTAGATTGATCGATAACAAGAAGCAGTAAAAAGCACTGCGTGATTTCATTTGACCTCAAACTTCACATACATTAATCATTTCTCTCAGATCACAATATGTTGTTCGCCATGCAATACCTCATCTTGACTTTTCCGGATAAAGATTCGTTATAAATAAGTTGTAGACCTACATTAATTACATTCCTTTCTAGACTTGTAGTTAAATATAATGTTATTTTGTTCTTTTCATTACTTTGGATAGTTTTGTTTATCTGAACCAAAATATAGATATTTATTTTTGGTCGCGTGCCACTGTGCGTTTTTGTGTCTTTGTGTATGTAACAAAACTTCGTTTTTTTTCTTAGCCCCCCGAGCCCTTCCCTTCTCGGTTTTGTTGTTTTTAAGTGTTTAAGTGTGTGTATATATATATATATATATATATATATATATATATATATATATATATATATATATATATATATATATATATATATATATATACATACATACAACGCCACGACGCTGGAAAATATTCCCATCGGACACTTTGATATCAGGGTAGGAAACGGACGTCACATAAAGAAATGTAGGATGTTATTACGCCGTTGCATGTATGCATTCAAAATTGTGTATCTGGATTAACATTAATAACAGCTGGAATAAAACGCATCCAACTTAGGAAAAAATAGTTTTTTTTAAAAAATGCTTAAAACATATACAATCTTCTTCGTTTTTGTATCTATATTTTGAAAATTTTAATAACCTACCAAAGATATATGTCCTTTAGATACATGTATTCAGATTGTAAATTGTTTAGAATAAGATTGGAGTTTAAAAAGAACAAAAGCACGTATGTGAATTTTGCCAAGTCATTAAACAATCAACAAGTTTCAAGCCTAATAGAGCTAGATGCCGATGAAGGACGAACAGATCTAACCACTAACTAAATGTAAATAGCTACAAGCGTGACAACAGTCACAAAATAACGTTCCATCATATGATAGATAGATATACAATTAGATAGATCAGATGAAACATCTTACAAATCACCAAATATAAGTGACCATTAGCATAAAACGACACACACACACACACACACACACACATATATATATATATATATATATATATATATATATATATATATATATATATATATATATAATATCACACAAATTGATAATGGCGCGAATACAAAACAGTTTCGGAACGTTTCGTCAGAGGAACAAACAATTTACATCCGAACAACAAACACTAAACACCAAAGCCAAGAGAAATTCTTCACTCCTACATGTTTCAATGACGGGAAAATAAAAAAACAAAAGTTAAACAACAGGATAAAGAAGGAAGACAAAATTAAGAAACGGTCTAAAACGGGTAACTACATATCTATGTTCTGCTGCTATCATCCCCAAAAAGTTGTGTAAACAAATTCAAAAAAGTATTTAGCGTGCGTATCACGTTGAGGACCAAAGTGTTTTGATCTAATTCCAGACTGGGAACAAATGACTCACACCATGCGCGGCAAAAAAGCAATGCCATCACCAAAATCTGCAAAAAGAAATGATAGCCCGGTAAAGTTATGCATGGAGGTACTAATGAAATATGTAAAGTGCATGGTATAGCGGAATAACGGACAAGAGTTCAATAATAAAAATAATAATAATAATAATAATAATAATAATAATAATAATAATAATGATAATAGCAATAATAATGATGATAATAATAATAATAATAATAATGCGAAGAATAAGAAGAAAAACAATAATACACGCAAAGAGCTACCAGTTTGACCAACAATCTGGGTTGATATCATACATTTAATACCAGTTTGACCAACACTCTTGGTTAATATCATACATTTAATACCAGTTCGACCAACAATCTGGGTTGATATCATACATTTAATACCAGTTTGACCAACACTCTTGGTTGATATCATACATTTAATACCAGTTTAACCAAAAATGTTTTGTTGATATCATACATTTAATACCAGTTTAACCAACACTCTTGGTTTGATAACATACATTTGATACCAGTTTGACCAACAATCTTGGTTGATATCATACATGTAATACCAGTTTGACCAACAAGCTTGAGTGATATCATACATTTAATACAAGTTAGAGACTGACGGCTTCTAATGACTTAGAGAAGAACGTTTTTAAATTGATGACTATAAGTGTATTCGGTAAACAAATGGAAAATCTTGGGAACAGAAAAAGATTATGTACAAAGAAAAATAGATGTTTCAAATATCACAAGGATCTATCATTTGAAACGAAACACATAATGACGATTACTTTGTACTGGCTAGTTTGAAACACAAATTTAACAAGAATCAAAACAATTAAGCCAATTTAGGGTGGATTGACTGACAATTCTACAAAGAATATTTTGACCAATTTTATCAGGCAGTGGGTTTGTTCGTTTTGATAAACCAACAGACATATCTCCGCACACTTCTAGGTTATTTTGTTAGTTGCTGCACTGAACCATTAACAGCCATCACACATATTAAACACACTGGAGTCTTATCTATGTCCTACTGCGTTCCATTAGCCATTGTCCCTATTGATGTATACGGTGTTGTTATGGACACTACATTTCTGTCAATAGATTTTATTACGTAACACCGCAAGCAAGATTAGCTTGTTTAAAGAAATTGAACCTCCTCAAACGAACCGAATGTTGTTCTTGTTGCCATGATTATTATTATTATTATTATTATTTTTATTATTATTATTATTATTATTATTAGTGTTAAACATTGCACCTTCCTTGACCATTTTTTAGTGCTAATAGTTATAATAATTAAACGACTCCATAATCAATAAAGATTTGTTTCGCACTTTGTCATTTCCATAACTACAATCAACTGATAAGTTAGTTTGACGGGACTTGAGATTAGTTTAATTTATGAACAGAACAAGTAATTGTGAGTAATGAATGATGATGTATTTTCATCAGACCACAAGTGTCAGCTGTACAACATCCTGTATACAGCTGCTCAAGTTAGAACTGAATTGACGGATGACTAATCCAATCATCATCCACTGCGTATAGCAGTATTTAAATGTCAACTACTAAGAATAATTGTAAAGCTATGGAAATCAACAAAGTCACATCCAACAAAACTGGTGACATATGCCCTTAAGCTGGAATCTGGGTCAATCGTAGCCTAATATTAAAAAAAAAAGCTTTGGGTTGTGGTTCGATGGAGGTTCCATATTTGCATTTATATCTGACAGAGTGTTCATGTGTTCATCTGTCACACTGTCTTTTCCACTGTGTCACCTGCATGTTATTTGCGAAACGAAGTAATCGTATGTGCCATTGCTAGAAGTTATGTTTGCATACTTTATTAGAGGTAGTATTTTCAATTTAAATTAAAATGCAAACATTTTTAGATTGGGAAATGGAGATATACATCTCACCTAAGGCATCCTAGTAACTCTTCTGAAAATAGTGTCAGTACAATGATTGGTCAAAATCTTCTGAGGATGATCATAATATCTACTAGGTTTTACAGTTTTACAGCAAGCCTCTAACAAAGTGCCCAACATAATCCGATATAGCTCACTCGGCTTTCATAAGTTTACAGTTAAATATTTCACAAAGCAGGTGTATGTATTATTGTAAGATACACAGCTATGTGATGGCACACTTCCATGATGCAAGTTTGACAAAAATTGTTTCAGATATATGGATTTCAGACTGGCAGGGAGGAATGTTTGAGGAAATTAATACATTTCTTTTCCAGGTTTGATCAAATTTGGATCAGAAATATGGCGAAAATCGGATATCAGTTCATTAGTATGCGTGGAACTTGTTAATATGTGTATCCATATGTTATCTTCATAAGTACTGTGCTAAAAGGGAGATATGGTACCACTAATATGATTTTCTCAGTCTTGGCCTCTTTTACGCTCTTCCTCATCTGGAACAATCATTTGATGGTGCCAATAGCCCCCTTTTATCATACTACTATAGTTATAATTAGCCTTTTATTAACGCACGTCAGCTTGGTGGAAATATGGTGCACACGAATTAACTTCCTTGATTGCATCTATTTTTAGGTATACACAAGTATGCAAATTTGCCCACAACTTTGAAACGCAGTATAGTACGATATACGTCACACGGGGTTGGGTCCAGTTGACGCTGCCATTGGACGCTTCTAGACGCCAATGATTGATGTATTCAGCTGAAACTGGTCTGTCTCTAAATTGAAAGCGCCAAATAGCAACCGCCACAGGACAATCTATTCTGATCCAAAGGTTATTATAAACGTCTGTTGTAGCCCATTCGCTATTTGATGCAATAGATCTGTGGTCAGATAAAGTCAAATGCACTCTAAACGCTGCAGAATATTTCGACGATGCAGAGGCTACAAATTATATCAGAATGGACCACGGCGAAGGAATATGCCCGATCGTATATGTTATTCGCTTGGAATTCACAAACAGTTTAGTTGTTGCATCATTAATTGGCACGCCCACAATATTTAGTACAGGTCGCATTGACTCCAGAGCCAGTAACTTCAAACATAACTGAGTTTACTTTCTTGGTAATTGTAAAACCTTCAGGCGCTTGAATGATGATTGAACTATAAGATATCTCAGATGATCTTTGAACAAAAATCCGCCTTGCTGGCGAACCAAAAACAAACATAGGGATTTTTACCCACTGGCAGATCAGTGACCATTGCAATAAATGTTTATTGTAGTTGGTGCGCTAACCAAAATGTCATTACTTGGACCAAACTTTGTATTCGCATATGATTTTGCAGCTGCATATGCATCAACAAGTGGTGCAGGTAACTTTGTCATTTGTTTAAAATTAATGTTGAAGTAGCCAATCATAGTTCCACCAGTTAGCTGCAAAAACATCTGGTGCTGACACTAACATTTCATTGACAAGGATTACCGATGCCAAGTTTTATCCCCCAGAAAAAAAGGCTCCTCGAGAAACATTTGTATTGGTCAGTGTTAACAACAGCCTAGCATTTGCATACTTATCTGCATATTGTTTATTGACCTCATCTGCATTATCTGCTGGTGTAGCCACATTTGTAATCTTTTGCGAAGACATATTTAGCGGTCCAGACATAGTATCGCCAGTTTTTAGAAAGCTCTTGTTGAGGTCCACATTAGAAATAGTTGTTGTTGTGTTCTATTTAGCACCGCCAGTAACTGTGACAAAAGCTGTATAATGACTCATTATAAATACTCTGCTATATAAAAATGCGCAGCATTAACTTTGACTCGGAAGACACCAAAAAGACTAGACATCACTTTTTGTTTCCAGATTGTCATTACATGATCGTTGGTCCAAACGGTTGCGGAAAAACCAATTTGCTTTTGAACATACTGCTTAACAATGGGCTCAGTTATTACCGGGTAGTTATTTAAATCCAGGTCAAGATAGATACATGACACTTAGCAAAGTTGAAGAGACTGTTAGCAGTTCTGTTGTTGCTGATCACAACAAAAAAATTTACAAAAGTAGAGCCAGAGAAAATAACGCCCATAGAATAGCTTAATGGCGACAAGGATTCTGTCATTGTATTTAATAACATCAAAATTGAACGCGACAACATGAATAAAATCAAAGAATACTTTTCGCTGTCACGAAACAAAAACTACAATTCTATTTACTTGGCACAGTCTTATTATGATGTGCCAAAATATATTAAACGCAATACAGGTTGTTTTGTCTTGTTGCCAGGTTTGGATAATCGCAATATAGATTCTATTGCATGTGATCATTGTCGTGGCATAGACGCTGCTAAATTTAACCAATGTTATCACGAGGCCATTGACGGCAGCAAACATGATTTTATGAGTTTTCACAGAGATGCAGAACACGTTCCTGAAATGTATCGTCACGGCTTGGACGAATTTTATTTGCCAGACTAATTTGCTTACAACGGCGACATGCTAGCTGCAACAAAATTGTATGCAAATATATTGCATACAATGCCATTTGTACGAGTAGAAGCGCGAAAAGACAAAGCTGTAATTATGAGTAAATATGTAGAGCAACAGCAACAATTATGTGGACCCATACTCGCAGAGAAAATTGACGTACAGGAATTTCAGCGCGATGTAGCACAACAATTGTTTAAGCCAGTAAACAAACGGGCAACCTTGACGTGGAAATGGACAATGAAATCGTAGAAATACTAGATCAGCTACTTCAACAAAGCATAATTACTAATGCAGAATACAACGTTTTGTACACTGATCTGATACAGACAATATGACGCAAACCCTTGTTTTTGATTCTAAGTTAGCTAAAGGAAGCATCAGTCATTTTACTGTCTGATATAGCACACCATATAGTTATCACAGGGTACTCGCTACGAGATTGCTTTAATTTCTGCAGAAATATGGAACATGTTTCATAATATTACAACTATCAATAACAAGTGTTTTTTTTTTACTTCCGCTAATGATGCAGGAATATTGCACACCGTCATTCCTGGCGCTTACACCATTGTTGAAATAAAAAAATAAAAAGATGACAGAAAAAGGTCATATTGGTGAAAACATAATAATTGAGCAAAATTATTCTACACTTAAAACACGATTGACGCTTAAAGACAACAACTGAGTTAACAATACAATTTACAACAGCTTTAAAAAAACCTATTAGGTTATATAGTTTGCGAATTCTACAAGAAAATGGTGTTTACGATGGCGACTTTACCGTAAAAATTATCGACGTCAATAGCTTACTTATCAATTGTTCCTTAGCTGAAGGATCCTTTGACGTGCAAGGAGGGCATAACCATGTTATTTATTGTCTCAGTCCAAACAGACCACCATGATCATTGATGACCATAAAGCCTTGGCCGCTCATTTATCATCATAACACCCTTTGCATTCTCTCTTCTGTGTAATAGTATTGTATGTTTGTATGTGTGAGAGGGTATAGTAGTGTTTCTATAAATACTCCTTACTCTTGTGCGTGATAGTATGCTTGTGTGTATGTAAGTATAGAGTGAGTGTGTGTATAAACACTACTACCCTTTATGTTGGATAGCAGGGGGATGTTTGGATAGTAAGGGTGTGTGTTTGCATTGTAATCAAAAAGTGGTTTCTGGATAGTATATGTGGTGTGTTGGATTGTAATTCAAAAAGGGGTGATGGATAGTGGAGTGTGTGCTGAATAGTAATGAAAAAGCAGTTTGGTGGATTGTAGAGGTGTGTGTTGGATTGTAATCAAAAAGCAGTTGCTGGATTGTGGAAGTGTGTGCTGGATAGTAGATGTGTGTGTTGGATTGTAGAAACAAACATTAACATTACATTTTCCTTTATCCCCATTAACACTTTTGGCCATATAAACACTATTGCCCCCATAATGTAAACCTATGGCGCAATGTTAATTTCCCCTTGTCTTCAATCGGCTCATATAACTACTCATGTGGCTTACATCAATATTCCCACATTTCTGTAAGTATCTTATTCAAGAGATATATTACTGTGTTGGCTTAAGCACCTAATATTGCAACTGCTTCCTGATCCACCCGTTCTAAACACAATACCCAAATATGTAAACTTATGTAAATGTTCTAATGTGAGATTACCGTAATGAAAAGACACATTTCTGTCTACAACTCCACCTTTTCTAAAATTATAATTTTTGCTTTGTCTGCATTAACTGGTATTCTCCCTTTTTGACAATAACCATTTTAAATATCCAACCATGTTGCAAGTCTTGTTGTTTTTCAGCAAAACTAATAATATCGTCCTCCTAAAGGAGTAAGAATGATTTCAAAAATAATATATAAACATATGAACATCCTCATATCATTTTAATATAATTCATCCTCAAGACCACACACACACACACACACACACACACACACACACACACACACACACATATATATATATATATATATATATATATATATATATATATATATATAAAGTTCCCTACGGAGATTCGAACCAGGATCCGCGTGTAACGGCACGCATCGCCATGCATGTAAGCACTAACCCCTATACCATCTCGACCTTGCACATTACCAATAAATGATGCTACAAAATTCGTGGTACAGGCATTCGGCGATGAAGACATACCCGCATGTCGACCCAGTCATTAATTTTCATCTAAGTATACAGCCCATCTGGATTCATACTACAGAAATCAAGGTATATAGACGTTATTATAGATAATTACAAATATACACCAAACAGAACAGAAAATGCCATCCCTGTATTCTACAGGAAAATGCTTGATAACATGAACAGAATTTTTAAATACGAATAAATAATATTATTCGTACTCTCTCTCTCTCTCTCTCTCTCTCTCTCTCTCTCTCTCTCTATATATATATATATATATATATATATATATATATATATATATATATATATATATCTCTGTGTGTGTGTACCAAAAAAGGAGATACATATTCACTCTCGTATACCAGTTTTGGAGGAAGACACTACACTCAAATAATTATTATATCTTACCCTATAGTTAACATTGTTATACACAGATAAAATAATACTTATAATTGTACCTCTTACACCAACTTTTAAAGTCTTATGCCATAATATGTACACGGTCGAAAGCTTTGGTAAAATCGACAAAAACTGCCTTTTTAAAAATATTTTACCAGTATTAATAATCCGATATATTAAACCTTTAAGAACAAAAATATTATCCGAATTACACATATTTCCTCTTGGGCTTCAAAGTTGTAATAAGCTGAGTTTTGAATACAGCTGGACAGGCTATTTCACTCTTACTATTTTACTTGTGTTTTCGCTAATGGGTTTACTATTTGGATTTACTGTTAATGGGTTTACTATTTGGATTTACTGTTAATGGGTTTACTATTTGGATTTACTATTAATGGGTTTACTATTTGGATTGACTGTTTATTTCATGATAAATGATTTTTTTGCGGTTTCTGAATTGGAATTTGTGCACATTGCTTGATTGGCATGTGTCATATTGACCGTCTGAGTATCAAATCGCATTAACGTATCTAAAAAGATGACTGTCCTTCTCATAGTCCTTCTCTATTTAACTTGTACTCGCTTTGTCATCTTTTAGTCCTCTATAATCTCTTGTCATATATCTGTTTGTCCTCTATATATTCTTGTTATATTGACAGGTATTGTTTATCAGCCTTTGCCATACTGGTCTTTAATATATCGGTTTGGGTTCGTGGGGTTTAATTCAAATTTAAACGAGTCTTTTGATTTCTTTAAAATGTGTTGTGTCCTACGATATAACCCATTTTGATGACCATCTTACCAACACCAGCATACTACGAGTTCATTTTTGAAGCTGATATATACTTTTAAAATCTTCTTATACCGTTTCATTAAAGTAGTAAGCTTGTTCATCTAGTATCACTTTCTCAAATAACGTTTTAATCCTGAACAGTGGAAATAGACTGTGTAATGTATGTATTGTTTAGTACATGTGGACCTAAAATGCAGATTACATATCTCCTGATACTTTGATTTAAACCTGCAATACATTCTTTAACCCATTGCTATATTGCAGAAACAAGTAATTCGAGCCAGTCGGATCGTCTGTATTAATTGTTTTATTAAAATAGCTGTATGGTAATTTAACCTTCTAGTACACTAACCAGAACTACGAATTTAATTTTCACCCCTTAAAGTATTTGCTGTCATCAAAATCAGAGCACTTTTTAATGTTTTCAAAAGTACTTATCGTAATCTATTACTTTTTTTTATTCTTTCGCTTAATGGATCTCCAATCATGATGTGATGAAATGTTATAATTCTTGAAAATTAAGTTAAATTATTACAATCTATAGCATATCTTTATCTTAGGATAAAATCTTCTCCAGATAAATGTATTTTGCATTATGATAAATGTTTTCTATTTGGGAAGTAAACGTGTAACACGTGAACGAATTTTACTAGCTCTGGAACACGTTTATAATTTAAATTTCAGTAGGATCTCTCACCACGAAGTGTTTTCATCGACATTCCCCAGTTTAGTTGATTCTGCCAAAATATTATGTCACACTTTGCTTCATGTCTGTTCAGAGAACCTCAAATTTTAAGGTGTAGTTAACACAAATGTTTATTGGTTTGCATGTGAGAAATTTAGTCTTAGTGTAGTAAATTTGTAACCGGGTAAATATTGTATTTCCATATTTAGGCCTATTTATTTTTTCTTCTTTCTCTTCTCTCTTCCTCTCTTCTTCTTCTTCTTCTTCTCTCTCTCTCTTCCTTCCCTCTCTCTCTCTCCTCTCCATCAGGATAAACAGATACAGGCTGTAGAATACATTTATGTAATCATTGAGGAAGTGCCATCAAAGAATGCCTCAAAACGTACTCCAAACAACAAAAGGTAATCTTCAACTATTACCTTTTGAAAAATAGTTTTTTCCACATGAATCGTGCAAATTGTCAGAGATAGAACTTACATGATCGGTTTATATTTGATATTCAGTGTCACCAACACAGTATCATATACCTGTTAAACTCTACGACAAACAGTACAAGCTTTAAGGGAAAAAGTCTAGTAGCGACTTTAATTCGCATCACTATCATAATCATGTTTAGAAACAATGGAGAAATCGGGATGGATGAGTGTTGATTGCATACCGAAATTAAGTGACAATCAATTTTTGGGTGCAGCGTCTGCTACCGAACGAGACTGCAAGCTTGACAAGGCCACACAATTCAAGTTTGAATGCAGAAATAGAAACTAAATAACCAACTCCTTATATGTAAACTCGCAATCATTAAAATCTTTTGTTTAAAGATCTTACGACCTAAAGCCTGTCGGATACGACAGCTCTGTGATGTTTCTACAGTATCCCTCCCAGGTAATGTATCAATCCGCGCAAGAACTGTTTTAACGAAATTATAAGTTTCTTCACATTGGTATGAAAACAGTCATTAATTTGACAAAATACACAATTTGAAGCATCATATGTCCACAAATTGTTGTCAAACTTCGTAATTTCTTTTTATCGGTGTAGCAATGCAGCCGTTAATCGCTCTGGCACAGAATGGAGAAAAGAAACAATCGATGCGAATCGATGGCTTTTGCCTGAAAATAAATATATAATAAAAAGAAAATCTGCTTTTTTTGTAGATATAAGGAAATATTTCACTCGTGAAAATGCAATGTTTCCATTTCTTTTAGGAAATATTTCCTTATATCTATTAAAAAAACGTATATATCCTCTATTTATCTGTTATGTTGTTGTGTAGTTTCTTCTTTCAAAACTCTAGTTTTTGGATTAACACAAATTTGCGTACAATGCATGTTACAACAACTTGATACTCTATTGCTCTGTTCTTTCAATGTCTCTCACACACAATTTTTTTTTAAAGTAAATGTTTTCATGCTCCTTAATACTGCTATGTATGCAATTTTCTTCAGTCTTCTCCTATGTGTCATTTATTTAATGACACTCTTCTCCTGGGTGTCATTTATTTAATGACACTCTTCTTCTAGGTGTCATTTATATAATGACTATATATTGATCTTGTTCCCAACGATTCATTTCCATTTCACTATATACTTTTTACCTTTCATTCGTTCTCCTTTAAAATCTCTTGAATATTGTATATGTTATTTTGTTAGCCGTATAGAGATAACTCTTGTTTAGAAAACAGGCCCTTCATATCCTCTCGCTTCAAATCTTCAGTTTGCAAACAACTGCATCACCTAAAGCTACTCACTTTATTTTTACATATGTCCTCAGTAAAGTTAGAAATGTAGATCTTTTCAAATATTGATTTGTTTTTATATAGGCCTCTCAAATGTATCAGTTGTCAAGTAGCTGAATAGATTAACACCGTATCAGCTGTCAAGCAGCTGAATAGATTAACACCGTTGATCTTTTTCTTCCTTGCGATTAGTATTATTGTATTTCTTAATTATCTAAAAATGTCAGCCCATTTTCTGGTTTCATTTTGGTTGAAATGCATCCACATTTTAGTCTTTAAGTTTTTTTTAAACATTTCAAATACAGAATGCTGTTTTGTATGAGTAAAATAAGAAATATTCAATTTTTTCCTTTTTTTCGATAAAATAATTAACTTTCCTGGATCTTTTTAGGATATAGCTATTTGAAGATTTCTCTAAAAGCACAGCATTTGTCATTTTCCTTTTTTGTCTTCACTTTCACAGCTCAATAACGTCCTGATCGATCGCGTGCTGTTCGAAATCGAACTTCGTTTTCCATAAATTGTATCTGTGTCGTCTTGTTGAATCATTGTAAACTGGCCCTGTACAGTTTACAAGATCTTAAATTGTACTGTAAGTTTGGCCGAACACGTAATTTATTCCTTCTTCGTAAGTAGTATATGGGGAGTATTGAGGCCCGCGGGGCACTTGAGGCCCGTATGGGAATTGAACATGGCGGGGCACTTGAGGCCCGTACGGGAATTGAACTTGGCGGGGGCACTTGAGGCCCATAAGGGAATGTTTATGGGGACAGAAATAATTTGAGAGGGATTGAATATATACATACACCAAACACACAAACACAAAATATTTGAGTTGGCAATTTTTGGATTATGATCTTTTCTTGGCAATTGGGTGGCCCTGAAAAGGGCCGTTGGGGTGGTTTCAAGCAAGTTAACACAGTGAACATCTCATGGAGGGTCTTCTTCTTCTTAAACTTCTACGGACTTCAGGTCCGTAGAGAAGGACCCGCTCCAGGCAGCCTTGTCTTTCGATATAGATTCTTCTTTTCCATATTGCTGTATCTGTCATCTTGGTAATCGCCCATGAAGCTTTGACGTACATCGGGAAGTCTGGGTTGAACTGCATCCCCGATACGATGTTCGATGACTCTACGCTAGTCCACATTTTTTTTTTCTTGAGTGGTCTTGAGAACCGGTGAAGCTCTGTGACACAAGCGGTGGTATATATACCCGAATAGCGGATTGAAACGGATTGAACTCAACTACCAATCCAAATGCGCGTTACAACAGGGTAGGTTTTTCTTCCAATCGGAAGAGAGCGAGGGTGAGACGTCATCTTTAGTATAAAGGCATCACAGCGTTCGTAGGGTTTTACCTTTGGCGGCATAGTTCGAATATGACGGATACTACGAAGACCATGTATTGGGGTGAGCTTGCGACAGAAAGTTCTTATGTTCGGAGTGAGAGCAGCGAATGCAGTGGTGAACTTTCAATCGGAAGATTTTAATTTAGATTTTGTGGATTTTCTGTCATCCTCTCAAGAATTTTTGCCTGAAACAACAACGACTGCTCTACCACTACCCTCTTTCCCTGCTATCGACGATTTTAAAAAGAGGCAAAAGAAGAATTGGAGAAGTTTTTACAGCGTCAGAGAGAAGCCGAAGAAGCCTTTCTTCAGCAAGAAAAGGAAAGAAGAAAGCAAGAAGAAGAACTAAGAAAGTTAGAAGAGAAGAAGTGTGAAGGACAGAAGGAAGGGAGTGAGGAAAATAAAACGGTGAGTTTGTTACAAGACATTTTAGCGGAGTTAAAGAATCTGAGAAACATGTATCAGATTTCTTTAACACAACCCAAGAGAAAGAGACCATCACGGGCGAAACATTCTAAACCCATCACTACTACGACTAGTGAGATGCTACCACCACCACCACCACCATTCACTACTACTACTACCACCACCAAAGCAGCAGCAGGAGGAGGAATAGGACTTGGTCGTGGAAAGGGATTGAGACAGTTGAAGCTGATCATGTCCAGTCCGTAAGTTTGTTTTTTAAACAAAACACCCCAACGGCCCTTTTCAGGGCCACCCAATTGCCAAGGAAAGATCATAATCCAATTTGCCAAAAAAAAAAAAAAAAAAAAAATCTAGTAAAACTTTAAATTCCATCATTGGTTTGTGTAAGAGTGAGTGCTTGCGTGCGTGCGTCCATACTATAAAAAAACCCAAAACCAAAAGACACTTACTTTTTTTCCATTCTGGTATATTCTCTTTTTAAAAAAATCACAATTAACATTTCATAACACAACACTCAAAGTTCATCGTTCACCGTCTGTCTCTCTTTTTCTTGAATTTCTTCACAGGGATCAAGGGTTCTTTTCCTTCTTCTTCTTCACTGTCTTCCAGTCGTCTAACTTTCTTGCATTTCTTGACGATGGGGATGAGTTCTTCTTCTTCTTCTTCTTCTTCTTCTGGGGCTGAAGATTCCTCTGCTTCCTCCCTCTCTTGTGGGTTCTCTTGTTTCTTAGGACACTCTGAAGACCAATGTCCTTTTTCTTGACAATGATAACAGGTATCTTTACCTTTGTCTCCCTTTTCTTTTCCTTGCTGTTGACGTTGTGGACATTCTGGAGCCCATTCTCTTGGCAGATATAGCAAGTATCTTGACTTTTATCTCGAGAGGCTAAGGAGGAGTAGTCCTTTGTCTGTTTGAAAGTGGTATACTTTCGAAGGACTCTCTGCAAATCTCTGACCAGAAAGGTAATCTGTCTTCTTGACTCTTCCATCTTCACTGTTTGAAAGTTGAATAACGAATAGTGATTCTGAGGGTAGGAAGGTCTCTCTATATATATGGAGAGAGCCTGTGTTAAAATGAATCAGATTCAAGCGAGACATCAAGATGAAAAGATCACGCACTTTAAATGAGAAAACAGAAGAACAGGAAACGAAGAGACAACGACGACGGAGACTTTCCGTACCGCCTGAAACACCGCTCGCTGAAGTGCTAGCTCAAGTGCATGCTAGCGATTTTGAAGAGGAGACGAGTGAGCCTGAAACCATACCCTCTGCCAAACCCAAAGAATCCACAACCCCTCACCAAGAAAGTCACATTCGAGAGACGCAAAAAAATGACCTTTAGAAAATTTAGAACCACGGCTCCCGAGAAAGCTGCAGGGTTCATTACCGATTTGTGGGATTCTGTGTTACAGAACTTGAAACAACAATGCGGAGCCAAAGAGGACGATCGGTTGAGACTGTCCATCCATCACGACTGTTTGAAGTCTATTGTTTGGATTGAGTTCAGCACCCCGGCAGAATTAACACCGTCTAAAGTCATGACCAAAATAGAACACGTTAATCAATCCAACGAAGAGTTTACCATCCCCGATGGAAAGGCCACACTTCACATGACTCACTTATCCCCTCCTCGAGGTAGCGGACGAAGCAGGAAAGCGTTATTGGTGGATGGCCTTCGCAGTACCAAACAGAGTGTCGTCCAAATCGACAATTCTCAGGACCACATGTGCTTAGCCAGTGCCATCGTGGTGGGGCGAACGTATGCCGACAAGAACGAGACCGCAGAATGGAAAAGAGTATGGAAGAACATTCGACGATCGTACAGACCCCAACAACAAAAAGAAGCAGAACTCCTGTTACAACAAGCAGGCATACCAAAAGACACCGTGTGTGGCATTTCTCAAATGCAACAACTTCAAGACGTCCTGGCTCCTCGGTACACCTTGAAAGTACACCCTCAAGCAGTTCGAGGAGCTCTGCTGTTTCGAGGACCCGATTTCCCTGAGGGAAAATACATTCACATCTATTATCACCAAGAACATTTCGATGCCATCACGAGTATCACAGGATTTTTTGGAACCTCTTACTACTGCGAGAAATGCGAGCAAGGATTTAACAGTCGGGAGCGACACATTCATTGCGGAGAGCGATGTCGGGGCTGTTTAGCTTCCACGCGATGCCTTCTTGAAAAACACGTGCATTGTTCGACGTGTCGACGAACCTTTGCAGTCCCTCTTGTTACGAACAACATCGCAGGACACAAGCTCACTAGCAAAAAAGTGCTTGTGATTTATTGAAATTGTGTTCCACGTGTGGACACCTGATTCGAACCAACGACCCCAAGGCACACACTTGTGCCGGCAAGAAAAGATGCCGCATTTGTGACCAGATCGTGGACTTTGATCATCAATGTTTCATTCAAAAGTACAACAATACACTGAAGAAAGAATTAAAGGGTGATCCTAAGAAGAACAAGAACAGAGTGGATTTTATCTTTTTTGATTTTGAATGCATGCAAGAGACGGGGATAATCATCCGAAATTTCTCATTGGGCTTGTGAGAAGTGCATCCAAGAACCTATTCAAGTTCACTGTCCTCATTGTAGTAGGATTCCAGGAGGACGTGAAAAAATCTTTCGTGGCCCCAACACTTTGCCCGAGTTTGCTCACTGGATTTTAGACCCTGCCGACAATACTTGGAGCGAAGAGGACATTCAACGTTATGGAGACTGTTATCGCTATGCTACCGTCATGGCTCACAATTTCTCGGGATACGATGGACAGTTTCTGTTAAAATATTATTCAGAACAAGGTATCGAATGCCCCAAAGTCACCATGAACGGAGCCAAACTCATTTACATGCAAGTGGGACAAGTCCAATTCAATGATTCCATGAGTTATTTGGCCATGCCTTTGAGTCGAATGCCTAAAACATTTGGTATGACAGAAATGGCTAAAATATATTTTTCGCACTTCTTCAATACGGAAGCCAATCAACACGTCGTACTGGCGCATTTGCAAGACGTTCACTATTACGACCCCGATGGAATGCACACCGAACACCGAGTAGCCTTTCACACTTGGTACCACGCTCACGCTTCAGAACCGTTTGACTTTCAAGAAGAAATGCTCAAGTATTGCCGATCCGATGTGGACATTTTACGCCGTTGCTGTGGAAAGTTTCGACAATTATTTCTAGATCACGGAGAAGTCGATCCTTTGAAGGAAGCGTGCACCCTACCAAACCCTGTACCTTAGTGTACACCAAAATGTTCATGCCCGAGAACGAATTAGCCATCATAGACCCTACCACTTCTCTCTTTGCCAGTCGTCAATACTCTGCCAAAGCCTTGCGTTGGTTACATTACTTGTGCCAAAAGGAAGACAAATGGATGCAACATGCCAGAAACGGAGGAGGAGACAAGAAAATATGCAGTCTTTCTGTGGATGGTTGGGATTTAGAAAACCCTCAGACGGTGTACGAATTTCAGGGATGTTTATTTCACGGATGCCCTACCTGTTTTCCTCAACGACACCTGAAAAGTCCTTTTTCAGATTCCACCATGGAAGAGTTGTACGAACGCACTTACCAACGCCGTCTGAAGTTAGAAAGTCAAAGATTCCAAGTGGTAGAAATGTGGGAGCATGAGTACGATCGATGTTTCAAAACCGATCCTGAATTTAAGCGCATTGCCGAAAGTTACGATGTGGTCCACATCGAACCTTTGGATCCACGCCACAGTTTGTTTGGAGGACGAACCAATGCCACACGCTTGCTGTACGACGTAGACGAATCTCGAGGAGAAGAAATCAAATACATCGACGTGTGTTCGTTGATTCTTGGGTGTGCAAATACAAACGATTCCCTACCGGACACCCTGAAATCCTGACAGAACACATCGACGTGGAACACATTCGTCAATACGAAGGATTGATCAAATGCAAAGTCTTACCCCCGACAAACTTGTACCATCCTATCTTACCCCATCATTGCCACGGAAAACTAATGTTTCCTTTATACCGTACGTGTGCCGAAACATGTAACCAAGATCACCCCTGTCACGGAGGAAGAACGCGCTTTGACAGGGACGTGGGTCAGCGCCGAATTGTTTCGGGCTCTGGATCGTGGATACCGTTTGTTGAAAGTGTACGAGATCTGGTACTTTTCCTACCACAGCACAATACCAAAAGGACGACGCCTCCAATCCAGGAATTTTCTCAGGGTACCTCAACCAATTTCTAAAACTAAAACAAGAAGCCAGGGGCTATTCGTCTTGGTGTAAGACTCCCGAAGACCAAGTCCAATTCAAAGAACAGTAACGTGCCGTAGAAGGGATCACTTTGGAAGACGTAGAAAAGAACGAAGGAAGAAGATCGTTTGCTCAATTGTTTGTGGGGAAAAATGGCACAACGTACGACCTTGCCCAAGACGGAATACTTGGCAGATCCCAGTCGCTACTTTCAACTGGTGGACGACAAAAATAAACTAGTCAAACACATAGAAATCGTCCGTGAAGATTTGATCTTGGTCAGTTACGAAGAAGAATCTAGGTTTGTACACCCCGACGAGTTTAGCAATGTGGTCATTGCAGCCTACGTGACAGCCCATGCTCGCTTGAAATTGTACGACGAAGCTTTAGAAGCGTTGGGAGATCGTGTCCTGTACTTTGACACCGACAGTTGTATGTACATTCATCGCCCTTGTTGCCCACACCCCACCATCGAAGGAGATCGCTTAGGAGCCTGGATGGACGAGCACCCTCAAGAGACGATCCTGAGTTTTGCCAGCGGTGGGCCTAAAAATTACGGCTACAGATACCGAGACCGACAAGGCCAACTTCACACCAAATGCAAAGTCAAAGGATTAACCCTGAACTATCGAACATGCCAAGTGGTGAAGTTTGAGGTTTTGAAAAATGCTTTGCAGTCTGGACAAGCCGAAGACTTTCGAGTGAAAACGTTAGAACCTCACAAGATAGTACGGTTACCCAATCACCAAATCGTCAGTCGTCCTGTAGAAAAAGTTTACCAAATTGTGTACCAGAAACGAGTGAGACTTTCAGGCCACACCACTTTGCCGTACGGACACGCCGATCTTCAGTATAAAAATGGACCACTTCAAGCCCAACCATTCATTGTGACTCCAAACGTTGACCGAGCAAGAAGAAGAAGAAGAAGATGAATAATCATACCACCCACCCACTTAGTTAGGAACTGACGGTGAACTTCAAGTTCAATGCAGTGGTTAATACACAGGCACCGATGCTAACGAACTCGACACAGCCACCGAGCGAGTAACCTACTCTGGACTCCAAGTGCGATCACGACATCGAGTGCGATGCGGTGCCTCCTTGCAACGAAACGGATGCCGTACGCTTTGACATCAGCGATGCCGTGCATGTGCCTTACCGCCCCACTAGCGATGCAGGACGCTCTTTCTTCTTTATTTGGGATGCTAAACGTGTACCTACCTGCGGATGCCATCCCTACACGGGCAAAGAATTGACGCTGCCTGTGGCTTTGGCTGGCTATTCCGACTTTGAAAGTCGACTCCACACGTTCAAAGATAAGTGGCCTAAATATCTACATGGACCTACTTCCAAAGCTTTAGCCAGAGCTGGATTTATCTACTTGGGAGAAGGGGATAAAGTTCAGTGTTTCAGTTGCGGTGTCACGCTTCACGAATGAGAGTATAAAGACTCCGCTTACTTGGAGCATGCCATATGGTCTCCGCGCTGTCAGTACCTGCCTTTGGTCGGTCCTAAGTAGTAACCCATGTCGGATATTTTACAAGAGTACATTCTTGGTTTGCCTTTGGAGCTGCGAGAACGCATTTACAGAGAGTTTGTCAAGATACAAGTGAAACGCAAACTCAAAGTCATTTCTCGATTTTTAAACTATGCTTACTTCCACAGTATAAGAAGACTGATTCTTGGGAGAGACTATCACATATGCTGTGGAGTAGACTATCACAAAATATACCAACCTTGGGAACCTGGATATAAAAGCGAACCATGCCAGGACCGTTGTCTTCACTTGAGAAACGTATTCCGTGGAAGGAAGTCAACGATCGTGTTCAGACCTTAGAGGATTATAGACACCTGATACAGGAACTGTTTCCATTGATTTTGAGACGCTATGCAGTGTGTGTGCTAGTGACTACTTTTCTTGGATTTCGTTTTCCAGGACATTGGTTGTGGACTATTTTGGAGGAACAGTGTTTGTGGTGGACTATTTGGGAGGACCCGTGTTTGTTTTGGATTATTTTGATGAACGGTACAAAAAAAAAGACATGACCATTCACGCTTTATCAGCACATGAGAGACAAATTGTGCTCAGAGTGTTGAGAATCGTGATGAACACTAGTTGTGTACCTCCGTGTGAAGAAGACATTGGTCAAACTTTATTTACACTTCATACGTTTCAAGAAGTGTGCATCGCTAGTTGGTTACACCAGCAACTTTACGATTTGAAAGCTGTACGTGACTGGAAAAGTGTTGGTTTCGATGCTTGGATACAAGAAGTGGCACACTTTGCCAAGGACCTGGCGCGTCACCAATTTTCCAAGACAAAATGAAGTGAACCACTTGAAACCCAAGTTCACCATGACACTCGAACCTCAAGAAGAAGAAGAAAAAGAAGACCACACCGTCGTACCCATATAAACACCTGAGGAACAAATCACCTTTCCGTCAGAGACATTTCATTCTTCCACCAGCACCACAGAGACAAGAATACCAGTGCGTGTACACTCCATTCGTGGGACACCTATTCATACAGTGTGTTGTTGTTGTTGTACATTGACTTGTTTATACAGAACTTTGATTCTTTTAGTGCTGGCCTTATTGTTGTACCTCATCATTTTTGCTGTATGCCTTTTCGTACTTCATGACTTGTAAATATGTTGTTTTTTTTTTAAAACATTAAACGTGTATGAAATGTATAAAATGTCTTGTTTCTTTCGTGTTCTTCACAAAATTCTTCCTACTTCAGTCATGGCTGCATCTTCCTCTGCCTCTTCTTCTTTTGTGGTCAAAGTGATCGACGAAAAGTTAGATCGTCCAAGTTGGGAATCTGTGCATCTGCGCAATCCCTTTAACATGTTGATTGCTGGACCGACTGGTTCAGGCAAAACCGAATTTGTCAAACCTTTGATCGAACACAAATCTCATGTGTTTGATCGTCCTTCTCAACGTATCGTGTGGTGTTACAAAGAGTGTCAATCGTCTTACACTTTACTTCGTGAAAGTCAAGGTGAAGCCATTTCGTTTATGGAAGGCATACCTCGCGAACACGATTGGATCGTGTCTGACGTGAGTCAAACGCATCTGGTCATCTTCGACGACATGTTAGGAGAAGACGAAGAAGAAATTAAACTTTGGTTTACACGAAAAGGACATCATCGGAATGCCAGCATTACATTACTCAAAATTTATTTCAACAAAGTAAAGCCCATCGTACCATCAGTCTCAACGATCATTACGTGGTGTTGTTTAAAAGCCCCAGAGACAAATCTCAAGTGCAAGTGTTAGCCAAACAGTTAGGCACGACTTGGCTAAATTATGCGTGCGACGATGCCACTCAATCACCTCATGCGTATTTACTCACCGACTTAAAAGCTACCACTCCCGACTATTTGAGATTTCGAACCAGTTTGTTTCACCATTGGTGCCAAGAAGGAGGTCCCGTCATTTACACGTCCCCTTCGGTCACTCTCTGAAAGAAAATAAACTATAAAAATATCCACCACGTCATTTCTTTCTCACAGTCTTCGAGATGACATCCTTTCAATCTCATCCTCCTGCCAAATTGATTAGTGCACTGTATGGCATCAGTCGCGAAAAAAATGCACAAGTCCGTGCCCATTTGTTAGAAGCTAGTCTCAAAGAAGTGTTACGATGGTTTACTTTGACGGCACGTCAATTACTTCAAGGCATCATTCACATCCCTCATCAAATCAAACGTTTTTTTGAAAAACATAAAGTGGCGTTGTCACAACTGGCAGATCCTAGAATCGATCCACGCACTAAAAACCAATTTTGACCCCTGCTGGTAGCGGTTCTTTAGGAGGTGTCATGATTCGTTCACTTTTGAAATGGGATCCTAATTCCCAAGCCAAAACCAAAACCGACAAGAAAAGCCCTAAGAAGAAAACCCATAAGAAGTAGAAGAAAAGCCCTTCCAAGAAAAAACCAACCACTACTACCCGAAAGAGAGGTACTGCTGCTAGGACGCAAACGTACTCCCGAAAGCCGCGAGAGGCAGTGACGGTGTCTCCTTCTCTTCCGTCCACGTCTTCGTCTTCGCCCTTCGTCTTGATGCCTGCCAAACCGGACTTAAGACAAGTGTTTCCTAATTTGATGCAAAATGGAAACCCATTTCGAAAGTCACCACTTCGGAGGCCTCGACTTCGGCTGATCTGGCCACTGCGGCTGCCGCTAAAAAAGTACCCTCCCCTAAAACCAAAGTCTAAGAGAGAACCGTCGTGTAACAAAGTTTAGTGGATTTATCCAAAGAAGAACTGAGACGATTTAGTCCGTTGAAAACACCTCAACGTCGAGTGATGCCTGTCGTGAAGATGTTAAGCTGTGAGGACAATCAGTGGAGACGTGTTCCGGTATAAAATAGAAGTGTGACCTCCCAGAGACCGCAGTTCTTTTGTTTGCTCCTGACATCCAAGATGACCCCCAAACGAGCACACCACCACCAAAAGAAGAAAGGCAAAACCCAAAAAGGACTTCCACTACGTCTGGCTAAACATTGGGACGTCTTGTCTGTCCTGACCAAATCCAATCCTCCCATGCGAAAACAACTCATCAAATATCCCCTAAAGAAATCATCGATACCGTGTGTGAATGTTGTTTGAACGTGTTGAAAGGAATGGTACCTTTGTCCAAGATACAGAAACAGAAATTAGGCAAACATAGGAACGTTCTTCGCCAAATGGTCAAAAAGAAAATACCTCTCAGTAAAAAGAAAAAAATGTTGGTGCAACGAGGAGGATTTTTACCCACGCTGATAGGACCGTTGTTAAAACTAGCGGCTCCTTTGTTAGGAACGATTGCTGGACCACTTTTAGGAGAAGTCATGCAATAAAGACGGGAAGAAAAAAGAAGATAAAAAAGGACACTATTCTCTGGAAAGACGACGCACTTGTACCTTTGGATCTTATGGAAGGACGAAAACTGACTTTAGTTCCTTACAAACGATGGATGGAATTCCATCGTTGGAACGAACAACGGATACCTCATTTACCTCCCAATCCGAATCTCAACGAGATATCACAGTTACAACAAGAATTACAATCGCTGATGGATCGAAGCGATTTGTCAGTAGCAGAAAAATCGCAACGGTACATTCAACTCTTGCAACGTCTTCAACTCTTTCACCAGAAAGCTTTAGACGAAACAGCTAAACCCACTCTGAGAGATTTCAAGGCCCTGATGAAAAGCGAACCTAAAGTCACCACCACTAAAACAGACACCGCCACGGGGACGATAGAAGAAGACGAGCCCCGAGAAGTGTTTCAAACTCCATCTGCTCCCATCTCTAGTAAGATTGCAGATGGCATGTTGACACCCTCTCCTACACCTCATCGAGAAGAAATGAAAGCTTGGGTTAAAAAGAGGATGTCAACTCCTTCTTCAGCAGAAGAAAAAAAGAAAGAAAGCAAGACTGAAGTGAAAAAAGACACCACCAAGAAGAAACCTACCATCACCCCTTCTTCACAACCCACTCCTGTGGCTCGTCGAACGCGTCAAGCCGCTTCGTCCAAACCACACGACACCAAAAGTAGTATCGAACAGAGTGTGACTTATTAAGGAGCAACAAAAAAATCATGGAGAAACTTTTAGCTACCATTTACTACAATCCTTCCCATGCTGCTGGTTACGGAGGAGTTCAAAAATTGTATCGGGGTGCAAAAAGTAAATTGAAAAGTGTACGTTTGCCAGAAGTACGACAATGGTTACAAGAACAATCGACGTACACGTTATACAAACCCATTCGACAAAAATTTCTAGAAGTCAAACCAAAGTGGATGGCATCGATCATCAATGGCAAGCAGATTTAGCGGACGTCTCTCATTTGGCAGCGTACAATCGTGGTCACAAATATTTGTTTTGTGTTATCGACGTGTTTTCCAAATTCGCTTGGGTCGTGCCTTTGACTTCTAAAAGCAGTACCGAGTTGGTACGCGCCTTAAAAATTTTTACCACCGAAAATCCTGAAACCAAAGCTAGTGTCGTGGAACGTTTTCAAAAACTTTGATAGAACGCATGTGGAAATATTTTACACACCAACACACTCTCAAGTACATCGACGTGTTACCACGTTTGGTCAAAGCGTACAATCAAGCGTACCATCGTAGCATCTGATATGTTCCCCCGAAGAGGTCACACCTGAAAACGAAGTGAGGGTGTTTGATCGATTATTTGGTACACCCCAATGGAGACACCAGAAAACCCAGGTGCTCAAGACGGGAGATAGGGTTCGCATCGGAAAAACCAAACTCACTTTTGACAAAGGTTATTTACCCAATTGGACGACCGAATTGTTTCGTGTCACTGAACCAGTGCGTGGAGGTGATCCTCCATTCTATAAATTGGAAGACATGCACGGAGAAGTGTTAAAAGGAACTTTTTACTTGCATGAGTTACAACGATTGACCAAAAAAGAATACTACTTGTACGACATCGAAACCATTCTCGAACGAAGAACACGTAAAGTGGGCAAACGTCGAGTGGAAGAAGTCAAAGTACGTTGGAAAGGATATCCACCTAGTTTTGATTCTTGGATTTCCGCTTCCCAAGTCGTCGACTATAAAAAGAAAAAGTAACCAACATGCCGTTCAACACAGCAACTACTTCTTCTCCTTCGCAGAATTCCTCTCTTGAAAAATTACAACCACAACCTTTGTGGGTGTGGTGCGGAGAACGTGTGCCTAAAAATCAAATCGTCTTTTTCTGCCAAATCTTTGTGGTGTATTGTGTCATCGGAGCAGCCATTGCCAATTTGAGTTTGCAACAAGGGGACAAACAATTCTACCCAGTCCATCCTTGACATTTACGACGGACAGTCACAACAACAGCAGCCAGCACAACGGTACGGCCAATGTCAGTCCACTTTCTTCCTGTCACCACCACAATAGCAGCCCTCTTTTGGAACATTTTGAAAATCAGTCTCCTTTGGCCACGAGTGACTCCTCGGAGATAAAAAACCACCTTGGAACTATGAATACCCAATTTTATTTAACTTTACCTAGTGACAGTTCGATGGATGTGTTTCCCAACAACACCTTATGTTGTTTCACGGCCAAATTACCTCAGTCCATACAATTGGATCACGAAGCTCATTGGGAAGTGGCTTTGGTAGAAATCATTCATCCTACGCAAGCCCTCAACGTCAACACAGGTCAAAACAGTTTCGTCGTGGATATCCTGAACGAACAAGTGCAAGAACACTTGGACAAAAATGATCCTAGCCTTTACGAATCCAAAACGGTATAACCTACCAATCCTCCTTTGACTAGCCATACCATGAGATTTCCTGTGGGGTATTATTTTAGTGCTCGACATTTGGTGGACACGACTGCGGCTATCTTCAACGCCCAATTTGGCAAAGCCTGAGACAAAGCTAAGAAATTGGTATAGATCAATTACAATACTGTGGCACGCCATCTCGTCTCGCAATTGTCGGACGACAAAATATTGTCCATCACTTTTTGTCCTGGGTTGTTTGCTATTTTGGGTTGGTACACAAAACTGGTTCCCATGAAAAACATCCACAGCAACGAAGGATTCGGAAAGTATTTTCGTTACCCTGTCGAATTGAACGATGGACTGAATTTATTCTTTGTGTACTCGGATGTGGTGGAGTAAAACTTGGTGGGAAACACAGCCGCTCCGTTACTGAGAGTCATTCCTTTCAAAGCGGATTCTTCTGTCACCGCGTACGAAGAAGGCGGAAACACGTATCACGTTCACCGTGAATTTGTACATCCTCATTATATTCCAGTAAGTAAATCGTATTCTATTTACTAAAGGAAAAGTCACGGTGAAACTACATTTTCGAAAAAGGTTCTCCAGCGAATTGTAACATACCCAAAATGTAGCCTGTGTACCGAGCAGTGGCTCGACAACGAAAACACAGTTTAGGACATATGTTAAAATCAGCTTTTCGGACGGTAGCCCCCATCTTGAAACCCATGGTGACTCGAGGATTGCATGCCTTAAAAGAGGCCGCTTTGACGCAAGGAAAAGAATTTCTTCAAAACGTCCTCATCGACAAACAAAATCCGAAAGAAGCCTTTATGAGAGCAGGAAAAAATGTGTTGTTGCAAACTGGAAAAGATCTTTTGCGTCGCTGAGAGACTCCTATAAATTCGCTTCACGCTTCTGACCCTGGCATTACTTTTTCCTCATCGACACAACAAGGACAAGGCAGAAAGAGACGTCGACTTTCCTTCAGAGCTCATCAACGACACGGTGTTCAGAAAAAGAATAAGAAAAGAAGAACGGTCAGAGAGCCGATATACAGTGGGGCAACCCCAAATAGAAATCTAGCTCCGTCAATAATATCCCCTCCAATTGAATTTAATGGGATAAGCTCATCAAACATCCATGACTGCTCAGTGCAGCTTAGGGGCCCAGATTTCGATGGAGACAGCTACGGGGACCTTAATGAAACCCGCCCAGAAAAGCCCCAAATTCCTTTTAACTCACCAACCAAACAACCAAAAGTCCAGATCGAAATAGGCCCCTCAAAACAAGTAGAAAGCCAAGGGGAAAATAAAATTAATGAAAAAAGGTTAACCAACATTGAAAGAAATCAGGAGGAGGGTAAAAATGGGGGATCCGACACCACAATCCACACTATTGAAAAAAATGAAAAATCAGCCACATGGACTAATGTAGGACTCAACAAGGGATTATTTTCAAATGACCTGAACCAAACTTTAAAATCCAATCGAAAACCAACACAGCCAAAACCAAGCAAACAAAAGACAATAATTCACAGTAGCCAAACAGCGGGCCCATCAAAACAGTTGACAGAGAAAGATCTGATACACTCATCACCTGTTAAGACCCAACTCCCCCAACCCCCAACCCCCCCCCCCAAAAAAAAAGGAAACAAAAAACAACCCAATCCAAGGAAAAGGTAAAGGTCCACTAAAAGGGAAAACAACATACAAAAATTCCGGGATTAAACCTGTTGAAACAATTCAGGGTCCGCAAAACAAAATATTGACTAAAAACAACAACAACTACATCAATAACAACAAAAACAACAACAACGAACCAAAAAGCCATCAAAAATAACAGGAATAGGAAAAAACACACGCGAAACATTATCACCCCAAACATCTGACCGCCTTTCTACAGAGTCCAGAAATAAACATTAACACAATTACAACAAAAAGCATAACGAATGGGCTCTTAAAACATCACGGTGGAGAGTTCACCATCGCCCATACCAAGAAAAAATACCTCGTGATTAAATGCAGCACCACAATACAACTAGCAAAATTCCTTGAGGTCACAGAAATTGGGCGTTTCACAGTTGCAATCTCAAGTCATAAGGGCATAAATCATAACACGCAAGCAAAGGGTAAACCAAGCCACCCAACATCATTTAAACACATAGTTAAAATCAACACAGCCGTGGATCCAAAAACTATTACTCAACAACTTCAAAATCAAGGACATGAGACAAAAAGGGGAACAAATCTCTGGTAGTCTTATTACATTACAGGAAAAAACCAGACACCTCAAAAATGGTCAGACTAGGGCATCACGAATGTTGGTACCGACTGGAGAAATTCCAGAATAAAGCTCGTTTCTGTACCAAATGCCAAAGTTGGGGCCACTTCTCCACAATATGCAGGTCACCAAGACGATGCATCAAATGTGGAGGGAACCACACTGGACAATGCAATTCCCAAAAACCTAAATGTGCAAACTGCAAACTCCAACACATGGCCAACTCAATGGACTGTCCTTTAGCTATCAGGGAAAAAAATCGTTGAGTACATGACAAATGAAGAAGTAACATACTCAGACGCCAAAATGATAGTCACATCCAAAAATCAACAAGCAGAAGCAACCAACCACAAGCATACCTCTAAACAAAAAGCCCATAGTAGGGAAATAAACAACAAGGAATATCAAAGGAGCCAGTCCCCAGTCGTAACCAAAAAAGACAACATAAATCCAGCCAATACTAAAAATCAGACACCAAACAGCAAAAAGGTCACACCAACACCACCCATTACAAAAACACAGAACAATAATGTCCATAACAACAAAAATCTCAAACAGACGCAACCAACACCTGCCCCCAAAAAATCGAGAACGCAGGGGGAAAAACCCCAGGCTAAACCAAAAATAATCCCCGAAAACAATTCATTAAAAACAAAAGTAGGCAATGTAGCAATGATCTCAATAGATCAGGTGCTCAACCTAATTAAAGATATTATTAACGAGACACTTAGGCTAACTAAAAGCAAAGAAATATCAGTAGACAATCTTTGTAATAAGATCGTCGCCATCGCGAACAAACTGAGAACTCCAGTTAGAGCGTAATGGGGGCAAATAGGGAATAAAACATGTAACACAGGAAGTCAACATAAGTACTTACAAAAATTATAAACGTAAATATTCAG
Organism: Margaritifera margaritifera; assembly: GCA_029931535.1. Lineage (NCBI taxonomy): Eukaryota > Metazoa > Mollusca > Bivalvia > Unionida > Margaritiferidae > Margaritifera > Margaritifera margaritifera. The sequence continues at coordinate 6,883,041 of JAQPZY010001677.1, read as the reverse complement.
CAACAAATATGAATACAAAAACATCAATAAATATATGGCAATGGAATTGCAGAGGCATTAGACCAAATGCCGGAGAACTTGCAATTAAAATCCTAAAAGTAAACAATAAACCGGATGTGGTGTGCCTGCAGGAGACGCTCTTGAACGATAAATCAAAAAATCCCTGGTTACTCAACAAACTATTGCAAGCATAGACCAGGGGGAAAAAAAGGCGGGGGTCTAGCAATCTATGTTAGCGACGCCATCTCTAGTGAGTCCGTTGAGAGCGCTCCACCAACCACAAACGAGAATACCGCTCTAGAACATCAAATAATTAAACTAAATACAGGCAACACTCCACTAATCATAGTTAACAAGTATGATCCAGGCGGGGATCAATTGACTGAAATTAAAACCCTAAAATCAATTATCAAAAATCTAGGGGACAACATTATAATATGCGGGGACTTCAACGCCCACAGCGAACAATGGGGAGGAGACCAATTGGATCGGAGGGGCGCAACTATTGAAAAGTAGATCTCCACCTCCAATTTGGTCATACTAAATGATGGAAACGGCACAAGAATCAACCCGACAAACGGGAAGATATCAGCCATTGATCTTACCATATGCTCACCCAAGATCGCGGAAATTACCGACTGGGAGGTAGATCAATCAGGGACCCTAGGGAGTCACCACTTCCCAATATGGACCACCATCCACACAAAAATACACAAAAATAACAAGACTAGTACTCCCAAATGGAGATATGACAAGGCGGACTGGGGTTCGTTCCGTTCTCTCTGTGATGAGATTACATACGCCCAGCTGTTCAGTGAGAACATCGACACCTTTAATCAAAATATAATAGATGCACTGTCATCAGCGGCTGAGCGTTGTATACCGAAAACGGGAGGAGGGGCCGGCAAACAGTCCGTGCCATGGTGGAATAACGAATGTAAGCAAGCTATAAAGGAGAAAAAGAAAGCTCTAAATAGGACATACTAAAAACTCCATAGACTTTCTTACTTACAAAGAAAAAGAACAACATACTAAAAACATCATTAAACAATCAAAACTTACATCATGGAAGTCATTCTATTCAACTATAAGTTATAAAGCAAACTCCAAACAACTATGGGACAAAATCAAACAAATTAGGGGAAAAGCAGCACGAACATCCCCAAAACTTGCAGGGCTTACCACTGACCTGGAAAAAGCTGAAAAACTAGCCCAACACTTTGCCAGCAACTCAAACCATTCAGAAAACTTTAAGAAACACCGAAAAATGGTTGAGGAAAAACACCCCCATATGTGCACAGATAAGGGCGACCAATCAAACCCTCTAAACAATGAATTTAACTTAAATGAATGGAGAAAAGCCGTAAATATGAAAACCAAATCTACAGCACCCGGGGAGGACACGCTAGGGTATGATATATACAAAAATCTCCCGGAAAAAACGGCCTTGATGGTTTTGTGCATGCTGAACGCTTCATGGAAGTCGGGAACAATTCCCAAAAAATGGAAACACTCAATAGTGGTCGCAATCCCGAAACCCGGAAAGAGCCCGGCAGACATAAACTCATACAGGCCTATCTCCCTAACAAATAGTCTCTGTAAAATCATGGAGACCATGATAAACATTAGGGTTAAATACCACCTGGAAAGCAAAGGTCTGCTATCCCACAATCAAAGCGGCTTCCGTAACAATCGATCCACATTGTACCAGATAATGCGTGTAAGACTCGCATTCAATGCCAGAAGAAAAAGGGACCGTAACCTAATCGCGATCTTTTTAGATCTCGAGAAGGCTTATGACCTAATGTGGACCAAAGGGTTAATAATAAAACTGAACCATTACGGGATATCTGGCCGATTACACAAGTGGATAGCGGAATTTCTTACGGGTCGAAGCATTCAAATCAGGGTCGACAACAAATACTCGGAATGCCACAATGTAGAAAATGGCACCCCCCAGGGAAGCGTTCTGAGTCCGACCTTGTTCAATATAATGATAAATGACCTGGAGAAATCGGTCGACCAGTCCGGTCTGGACCTGTCTCAGTTCGCCGACGACAGCGGGATCTGGAAAAGGGGAAATCCTGACAGCGAAGCTGTGGTCGGGGAATTGCAAGTGTGACTGGACAGGATCGGTCGATGGGCTGACAGGTGGGGTTTTAAAATCTCCCCTGGTAAAACGGTAGGCGTTATGTTCTCCACAAAAATAAAATTTCGACAGAAACCACCAAAATTATATTTAAATGGAGTTTTAATAAGATTTGAAAAAGATGCCAAATTCCTAGGCATGCTCTTCGACGAGCATTTGACCTGGAACAAACACATAAAAGAACTAGTGAGACGATGCGGAAAGGACCTAAACCTCCTCCGGAACCTTAAAGGCTCCGATTGGGGGACGGACCCCGAAACTCTCCTCACCCTCTACAAATCCCTAATTAGATCAAAATTAGACTATGGGTGTCAAGCGTACAACTCGGCTCGCCCCAACAGTCTAAAAAACTAGATATAATTCGGCGCAAAGCCCTAATTATATGCACCGGAACTCTCCGGAACATTTCCGGGGATGAGTTAAATATCTTAACAGGTGACCGCCCCCCCCCCCTTAACCTGAGACGGGAGGAACTTCTCTTTAGATATAATGCCAGGATATCTGTTCACACCGAAGCTCATCTCACCCAAAAAGCCCTAAACAAATGCGATAAACCATTCCGACACAAATTACTAATAAACCTACCAGGAGGGAAAAGAATTCAAGAACTAAAGAAAGAACTAAATATACAAAATCTCCAGGCGGAAATTATAAAATACCCAGACAGCGCCCCCTGGACAAATATGCCCCCCATAGTAAATTTAAACGCACTAAAATATGGGAATAAAAACGAACAACCAAATGAAATGAGGGCAAAAATTCTTGAAGAAATAGAAAATAAATACGAAGGTTACACCGCCATATATACAGATGGCTCAAAATCCCCCGACCCAGAACGCACTGCAGCGGCAGTGGTTATCCCTGGGGAGGGCATCACACTGGGGGCGAGACTACCTGATCTCTGCTCTATCTATACAACGGAATTCTGGGCCATAAAACAAGCTATTGAATGGACCCTAGAAACCAAACAACAAAAAACGGTTATCATTAGCGACTCCCTTAGTGTGCTGCGCTCCATGGAATCGGGGAATTCCACCAGCAGGGAGAACATACTTCGAGAAGTTAACCTTAAACTCAAAAATATTAGATCAAAATCTCCAAACGGTGGAATTTATGTGGGTGCCCTCTCATATAAACATCCCTGGAAATGAGAGGGCGGATAGAGAAGCTAAAAACAAACTAAACGAGCCCGTAATTCAAAATCTGGACTATAGCGTCCAGGAAATTTATAGCATTATAAGGAAAAAAAATAATCTAAAATGGCAGTCAGAATGGGACAAATCTAACAAAGGGCGCAGACTTTACGATCTGCATAAGCTAATAAATAGAAATATTGAACACCCAACCCTGGCAAATCCGCACGATTACAAAATTATAAATAGGATAAAAGCGGATAAAACACTCCTAGCAAATAGCTTTGGAAAATACGTGTCGGGACTAAACACAGCAGGAATTAACTGCCCACACTGCCCCACACCTGAAACCTTGGAACATGTTTTTAACATCTGTTATAAATACAATAACGAAAGGAAAACATTCCAAGAAAATCAAACCAAGCTAAAATCCCCAACTACATTTCCGGATTTCCTAAAAGAAGGTAATAAAAACATGAAATCCGTATACACAAATATAGTGGGGTACATCTCAGAAATAGGAAAAAGGGGCAAAATATAATTACACAAAAATCAAACGCCCAATACTTAATAAAAGGATCGAATAGGGAAAGTAGTTAAAGGAATAATCTAAAAATACCTAATAATACTTAATGATGAAACCACTAGTCCTGGGCGGGAGAGGAGGGACCTTACCCAGGGAGGAAGGGATTGGATATGCCGGGTCCACTAGGGGCCCAGGTGCGTCGTAAAGGCGGCCCAATCCAGGCCCCCCGGGGCTGGAGAACCCCCACTCCCATGGATAGGACTTGGGGTCTAGTCAATCACTAAAGCCATAAATCGGCTACAACCTAAAAATTACAAATACCAATAAAGATTAGGGGATATAAATTACATAAAACACAATCAGACTCAGCACCGAAAAAACCGGAAAATTTAAAAAAAAAAAAAAAAAATACAAAGAAAAAATCCCTTTTTTTTTTTTTCTTTCTCTCTACTATAACTAAATTTATATTATAACAACACTGATCTCCTGCTAAACAACTAACCTAAAACTATGTCGTACGGATTGGGCTCTGGTCTGATGCGAGTTTTTCTGTCACGTTTTCAAACAGGTGCTAGGTATCATACTAGCAGACACCTGGGCGGAATCCCTGCGTATCCTCAAGGTGGGAGTGATCGTAGGATTTTCTGCTACCCAAAGCACTGGTGCCTGGAAACATACGGGCATGCCAGGACTGAATCCTTGCTGCTGCCGGAAGACTAGTCCTGATATAGTCTTCTCTCTTTCTCTCTCCTAATTTTTTTTTTCTCTCTCAACCCTAAATTATCAAGATAATGAGGTGGTCATAACCCCGATCATCAGGCACTGCCGCACAAGGTGGCACCCGATTGGGAAAAAATTAAAACAAATTAATTAACATAAGGATGGTATTAAAGCATACCAGCTGCATCCCCAAAATATTAGCAATATAAGGTGGTCATAAACCCTGATCATCAGGCACAGCCGCACAAGGTGGCACCAAATTGGAAAGTATAAACTTACGAATTAGATAGACATAAACTCCCATGTAAATATCAAGTATAAGGTGGTTCCAAGTCCAAACCATCAGGCCCAAACTGCACAAGGCGGTTACAAAATCTATGAAACGTTTTAATATTAATTAGGATATTTAGACTTTAAAACTATTGACTAAAAGACAAAACCTGTACAACAAATTAATCAATATAAGGTGGTTCTAAATCCCGGACCATCAGGCCCAGCTACACAAGGGTGGCAACTCTCAAAAAACAACAACAAAATTTTTTTTTTCTCTCTCTCTTTATCCTTCATTAACCAATAACGACAGCCATTTGGTACAAACATAACATTCAAAAATTGATTTACTTCAACAAATTTTCTCTCCTTTCGGCCAAAATATCAAAATTAATAAACGTTAAATAACCCTGGACCTGCCGGAGCCAACCTGAGACGCGACGGCGCAGCCAGCCGACCTTTGCCTCCTTTGCCGCGCCCTGACATGATCAACTCAGCAAATAAGTTATCCTGTAAACATTGTGGTTCTATTCCTATGAACCAGAAAAATATCCAAAAACCTTAGAATTTAAATACACGCACCCCTCCATATCACTCGTTCAATGAACCCCCTTAGTGGGGAAACCATGTAGCGATGGAGCGGTGCGAAAATAGCGTCCATACACGCATCAACTCCGTCTAGTGGATTGCAGCTCTGTAACCCACTGGACAAAAATATTAAGTGTGCGTAGCACACATTTTAATCCCTCATTGCGTGCTTCGCACGCAATGGGGGTAAATAGTCGTACATGGCCGAATGGCCGCACACGACTTTAATTCAACAATCATCATCATCAGTTCAGTCACTCTCGTTGAGTCGTCAAGATCTCAACATGACAGCTAAAATTAGCAAGTTGAACGAAGAACTGGTGAACATGCAGCGGGTGAGGTATAATTTACTTCAGAAGAACCCAGAGAAGAAGACGATGATCTTTTTGCAAATGGCTCAAGATCTGGTGGAAGAAGTCCTAAGAGAAGAAATCGTCAGGGACAGAGCGGAATGGGAGGAGAGACAAAGAGTTCAGCAGCAACAGCAAAGACAACAGCAACAACAGCAGCAGCTACAAACAAGAAAACAAGAACTCTTGCAGCAGCTGAAACAACCAGACGGTGAAGTCAGTTGCAGAATGGATTGTGATGAGTTTGCCTTCTCTTTCACCAGAAAGAGATCTTGTCCTGCAGGAATGAGACCTGTGGCGAAACGTGGCCGTCCAGCTGCTAGAAGTTAAACAAAACTTCTTACCAAAAACAAACCCAACGGCCCTTTTCAAGGCCACCCAGATCTCTAGAAAAGATAACTCTCAGATTGCCTACCCAAACAAATTTTTAGTGTCTTTGTATGTGAAGTGTTTGTTTGGTTTGTGTTTGTCTTCCTTCAAAACAAATTTACTTTCCCTTTTAAAAAAAAAACGGTTGTGTGATGTGTGTTTGTATAGAATGTGTTTGTGTTTTATAAAAAATAAAAATAATTTTTTTTTTAAAAATGGTTGTGTGGTGTGTGTTTGTTTTATAAAAAATAAAAATAAAAAATGTTTTTAAAAAATGGTTGTGTGGTGTGTGTTTGTGTTTTTATAAAAATTAAAAAAAATTAAAAAGTGTTTTCTTTTAGGCCCGCGTACTTGGTGTGTTTTATTTTGGTAGGGGTGGTGGAGTGCAGAATCCGCGAAAGATGATGTCAGACGCGGTCGTGTTGATGATGTTTTTTTAGGTATTAGGTGTGACTAACGTTTTCCTTCACGTCCGTGCTTAAAGTATATAAAGCAACGCATTCCCATCGATCCCTGGAGGAGTAGAGATAGATGGAGTGGGAGGTGTGCGGCTTGTTAAGCCAGACCAGGAAGGTGTCCGCACCTCTAGGTGTACAAAAAAAAAACAACCAAACGGCCCTTTTCAGGGCCATCCCATTTGCCAAGAAAAGAAAAATCTTATTTGCCATATATAAGTGTTTGTATGTATGTGTGTGTGTCTTTGTCTTTGTCTTTCCCACTCCAAACAAAAATCCAGTATTCCCTGGTATGTGTTTGATGTGTGTTTGTATAGAGTGTGTTTGGTGTATGTGTTTTTTTTAAAAATTAAAAAGGTGGGTTTGTATGGACTGTTTTTGGTGTATGTGGGTTTTTTAAAAAATACAAAATAAAACATTTATATCTGTGTTTTGTACGTATAATAGGATTTTGCATCTATGTTTTTTTGGGAAGGGATGTTTTCCTTCACGTCCGTGCTTCCAGCATATAAAGCGACGCATTCCCTAGTCGCACCATTCAACGTCGACTGTAAAGAAGACAACCATGTCGACCGTAGAAAATTTGCTACCCTATGTGACCACCGAAGTGGCAGCCCTGAAGAAAGCTAAGAGCTTAGTCTATGATGTCTTGGTGGAGGAATCCCTAAAGATGAAGACCTCCTCTACCATTTTACCCTGTAGAGTTGGGTTACTGAAAAAAAAGCAGTGGATTTGCTGGAAGGGTAGAGTACTTTTTAGACCAAATACAAGAAGATTTGTGGTTGTATCCACCAACCAGTAGCGTCAGAAGAGAAGAGACTGCCCTTCGCACTGCCTATATGCTAGTGAGAGAAGTCATGACCAAAGAAGTGGAAAACATCAAAAAGGCTTGGGCTGAAGAAAAAATGAAGAAAGAGCAGACCAAGAGAGAAAGGGACTTCCATCGCCTGAATGTCCACTGGATGAAAATCCAGGAGAAGTTCAGACAAACGGGACATCCTGGCTGAAGAAGAAGAAGAAGAATATCCTAGGCTTCCTGACCACATGTTGGAGAAAGAAATAAAAACTCCAACGGTACATTTCAGGGCCACCCAATTGCCAAGAAAAGATCATAATCCAAAAATTGCCAACTCAAATATTTTGTGTTTGTGTGTTTGGTGTATGTATATATTCTATCCCTCTCAAAATACTTCTGTCCCCATAAACATTCCCGTATGGGTCTCAAGTGCCCCCCTCCATGTTCAATTCCTGTATGGGCCCAGAGAGGCCCCCATGTTAAATTTCCGTACGGGCCTCAAGTGTCCCCGCCATGTTAAATTCCCGTACGGGCCTCAAGTGACCCCGCCATGTTAAATTCCCGAACGGGCCTCAAGTGCCCTCGCCACGTTAAATTCCCGTACGGGCCTCAAGTGCCCCCGCCATGTTAAATTCCCGAACGAACCTCAAGTGCCCCCGCCATGTTAAATTCCCGTACGGGCCTCAAGTGCCCCCCCGAGGGCCACAATACCCCCATATACTACTTTCGTATTGCACTATCTTAACCATCTCACTATCAAGTTTTATGCTTCTTATTTCAGTGTTATTATCAATTTTATCATCATGAACAGTAAACCATAAATGTGAATCCTTTTTTGATGTTTGAAATGAACAAATAAACACTTTTGTTCTCTTCAATGTTATTCTTCAACACATGAAGCTTTGACCACACTTATAGACAGTCCCAACTCGATATTATTGCTTTCATGCTAGACCCGTGAAATATTTATATCAGCTCTTTAAAAACTTTTAAATTCAATACATTTTAGCTTTGAGCTATTATGTGTGATATATACAAAATTCAACAGAGCAAAGTAGTTTCAGTAATTCTCTTAGTCTGAATGGTGTAGTCATTTTTAGAGTTGTGAACACACACGTGTATGTGTGAGTATATATATATATATATATATATATATATATATATATATATATATATATATATATATATTCCTGGAATTAGAATATATGGGTGTATTAATGTATTTATTGCTAGTGGGCATCACTTATGCATAAATAAAGATGTTCGGTCATATTGTATTTCACCATGATCCAGTATTCTCTATATAATTGCATCAGTAGAAAGCGAACATAACAAAGCAAATAATTGGATATAATAATTTACACTAAGGTATCGCGACCGTGTGGCGAATGAGTACGTATTTTAAAAATTCAATCCGCGGGTCAAACAATAAATTGGACAGCGCACCAAAAAAGACCGTGTTCAGTTGTTTTTTCCGACTTAAAATTATATTGAATTATACTGAGTTCTTTTTTTAAAAAACTCTGTAGTCTGTAAACAATGAATAAACGTGCACATGTGCTCAAGAGCTGATTTCAATGTTAACATTACTACGAAATAAAAACTTACTTCGAAGTACAGTATACACTGTAGTACGTCAGTGGAAGAAATAGTCATATAACTTTTTGCATATGGTATCCAATAACAGACCTATTACCAACGTTTAACATTTCTGTCTAAAATGTCTGCGTTGGAAGAAGCTACAGATTGAACTCCATTTGACTTTTCATTCTCTGAAGGTGATGGTAATTATTAGTGATGTAGTGTTGCACATAGCTTTATTAAAAGTATAATTGCTTCTTAATCAATACACATATGCAAAAACAATGAAAAAAGGTAATATTTTTAGTATTTTCTTGATTACAGGGAGATCTCTGTATTCATTTTAGATCGGCAATATTCTGCTAGATTTTTAAACTTTTTTTTTTGTCCTTTTTGAAAAGTGTGTTGTATTATGATTAATTATTGTGACCATTTTATAACATTTTAGAAAATGTTTACATTTATATACTTATAAGGTAAAAGAGAAAAGTTATGAAGCTTAAAAGGAAACAAAAATGCTTCATGCCGGAAATTAATTACCCTTCTAAAACTTAAAGGCATAACATAATGCAGTAAGTTAGGTATGCATGTAATGAAGGACGACATATGCTGGCAGATTTTCAACAAGAAAGAAAATTTATATGGGAAAGTTGCCTAAGGTTTTGTCAATGTTATCATTCTCAGCAAAATGTAATGATTTTATTTGACCCATAGCTCATTGGAGTTTGTATCGCCACATATAAATTATATATATTATGCCAATGTTCTTCGTTCATTTACCTCAAAAGGCAATAACAGTGTAACCCACGGCATGTGCCTCTCTTGTGGATTTAAACCAATCATTCTTTCAACAGCCTCGTGGGGCCGTACTTGTCCGATTTGACAAAGGGTAGCTGTTCTGACGCAAGGTATCAATTAGGAACAATGATGACTACCTCCTGTCCCCCATTTTACTTCTGTACTTGCTTAGGACAAACTGATGATAATCCTAGGCCTCAGTATGGTCGGGCACTACTTTACGCCCATTTGTCACATCCATGGTATCCAAATCATCTGAAAAATACCCCCCCCCCCCAACACCCCTGCCTAATATTCTATATAAGCTGTTTTGTGTAGTGCGCTTAAATTTCGTTCACGATCTGTATGCCTGATGTGTGTGTGTGTGTGTGTGTGTGTGTGTGTTTAATTTTATTTTTCATTCTTTTTTTTTTACTGGCAAATGCATCTAAAAGTGAGAATATCTCTTGCGTTTTGCGGAGCCACCACCATTGAAAGTTACTAGGACACATCAACATTTTAACGTCAATACTGACGTGGATCAGACCAGATAAAATGCGTCCGGAACAGTGCCGAGTTATGTAGTTCATATCTAAATTTTGAGGTTGTGTTTTCCTATGCCTTCCAGTGTGAAACATTCATGACAGGAACTGATTTTTACAATGGAATCATTGTGAAAGTCTCGTTCTTTATTTTGAGATGTATTTCATTGTGGTTGTGTAGGTAGTGTGGCGGAAGTGCACATGCAAAGTCCGTCTATTAACAAACTATGTTTTGGCTGACCTGGAAACGGAAACCATGCCCCCGGTAGCTTTTGCTCATTTGTTAAATATAAATATGCTGGACAAGTGTGTAATGGTCTATACTGCTCAGAGTTCACCTTGGAGAAATGTATGTATGTAATATATAGGAAAATCAATGGCAATCTGATCCTTGTCATACTATGGCGTCTTAAAAAGCAGGAAAATCGCGAATTGTATGATATTCGAAGAATATATAAGAGAATAGTCAGCCACTCTTTCCGTCACTGCATTAGGTTTTTAAGTATTCTCTGCCCTTTTAATTTTATATTTTGTAATTCACATCCTTGTTTGGTTGCCTGTTTTTATGAAAGAGCGGATATGCATTCCGTCCTTCGAACTAAAGGAAATACTAAGGCCCAATGTCGTTTCTATGCACTGTTTCATTAAGAATCGAATCCACCGTTTGTTAAAATGTCATCCCTGAATATCGATAACGACAATGTCGATGGGATTCACACATCATTATATGTTTATAGTATCTCTTGAAGTTTGTAAATTATTCTCTCTTGCATAATGCTAGAAAGTTGCGTTCCTTTTACAAAACTAATTTCGAACTTGTACAATAACCGTAGTTTATCTAGTTATATCCGCAATGTTGCCCTTCTATTGTGATAGGTCATCTCCGTCCGTGCGTCCGTGTGTCCGTGAAACGGTAGCTAATATATTTGCTGAAGAAGTTCTGCCAAAACTATTCTCAGTACCTGAACCTTAGGTTGAACCTATAACTGAACCAATACGAATAAATGAACTAATACGTATAACCGTATAACTGTACCAATACCAATAAATGAACTAATACGTATAACCGTATAACTGTACCAATACCAATAAATGAACTAATACGTATAACCGTATAACTGTACCAATACCAATAAATGAACTAATACGTATAACCGTATAACTGTACCAATACCAATAAATGAACTAATACGTATAACCGTATAACTGTACCAATACCAATAAATGAACTAATACGTATAACCGTATAACTGTACCAATACCAATAAATGAACTAATACGTATAACCGTATAACTGTACCAATACCAATAAATGAACTAATACGTATAACCGTATAACTGTACCAATACCAATAAATGAACTAATACGTATAACCGTATAACTGTACCAATACCAATAAATGAACTAATACATATTACCGTATAACTGTACCCAAAGTTGTACCTGTAACTGAGCCAATGCCCATAACTAAACCATATTATCCATATACATCTATCAAATTATCATATAGAGCGCTCGGAAACATTCCATTATTTAGGTTTGGCGGTAACCTAAAATTTACTTACACATTTCATAGGCAAGGTAGAAAATTTACTTACACATTTCATAGGCAAGGTAGAAAACGATTCCCATTAAAGAGGGTTTATATTAGAAATGTTGATTAAATGCAAGCAGACCTGGTTGATAGTGAACACAGATATATTTTTTATCAACCACAGAAGTTTTCTCAAAATACGCATTGAAAAGCAAGATCTAAATGTGAAGATGACATATACGAAAGAATATAAATGAGAGACTAATTCCAAAATTACTATAATGAAAATGAACAAAAATCTAAATACAAATATTGACAATCACTTTTAAGGAAAAATGATAGATAAATAAAATGGTATGAAAAAGCGATAGATAGTGAGATAGAGGGACTATCCTAATAGGTTTATATATATATATATATATATATATATATATATATATATATATATATATATATATATATATATATATATAATTTGTGCTTACAGGCCGTAACCCGCGGATCCGAATTAAAATTCTCTAACCTGTATGATAATATTGTTTATTCGTATTTTAAAAAATTATGTTAATGTTATAAAGCATTCTCCTGTAGAATCCTTGGATAGCACTTTCCGCTCTGGTTGGTGTATATTGGTAATTCTCTATAATAACTTATATATACTTTGATTTCTGTATTAGGAATTTAGATGGTCTGTGTACTTAGATGAGAATTAATTACTGGGTCGACATGCGGGTATGTCTGCTACTCACGAATGCCTATACCACCAACTCTGTAGCATCAGTTTTTGGTGATGTGTGCATGGTCGAGATGGTATAGGGGTTGGTGCTTACAGGCAAGGCCATGGGTGTTGTAACACGCGGATCAGGGTTCGAATCTCCGTAGAGTACAAATTAAATTCTCTAACCTGTATGATAATCTGATTGATACTATTATTTATTCTATTATTTATTCGTTTATATATATATATATATATATATATATATATATATATATATATATATATATTGGATGCATGTAAGCAGATATTGTCAACATGTTTCTAAAAGATACCAGTTAGTGAATGTTAAACCAAGCTGATTTTATAATGTTCAACAAAGTGTCCCCAGATTCGACTTACTTAATATCACATTTTTTATAACATTTTTTTCTCACGGCTCTACATATGTATTTCAACACTGGATAAAATATGCATCAAACCTTTAACATGCATTTTGCCATTCTCCAGTCTATAACAGCTGTAGATTATAAGGAATTATCTTCTGTGAGTCACGACTTGAGTATTAAGAACTGTTTGTATCACAACGGGTCTCTGTCTGTCTGTCTCTTACGTTACATAATTTTGTAGTAATTAGAACTATTTTCTTGCATCATCACAATCATACAAATACTTATTATATAAGTTTCTCTCATGTAGCGTTCCTTGGAAATCTTCTCATCTTATACATAGTTCATATACATAAATGATCCATGCATTTTAAATTAAATTAATATTAGCTGGTGTATAACTTTCTAACTTTGTTACTCTTCTATATAAATGTATTTCTGTCTACCTTAAATCTCCCAATTCAACTTTTTTTTGGCCAAGTTTCCTTCAAAATAAAAATCGTGGCATGTTCATTAAGACCGATATCATGCTTTAAACATAACATTTATCTGATTATAGGATTTATGAGTCGTTCTTGCTATTCCCATCCTTTTATCTATTGTATCTGTTGCCTAATGGTTAGCATAATTATTTTCCACAGGATAAGCATTGGGCTATTCCTCAGTCGAGTTAGACGCCTCTATATGAGTTTTAACGATGTTTTATTGGCGAATCTTTTACTTGCAATAGGTCTAAAGTCACTATAGATAATGTCAATTAGACTCTTGTGTACACAATCTGATTATAAATATCCACATGAGGTAGTCAATTTCTAATCTTGAAATCATACCACCAAAAATGACATTTCTAAGTTGTGTTTAAACGCGTTTTTTGTTTTTTTTTAGCCCATTGGTAGTATCTGTAGTCATGTTTGTAATGTGTATTGGTATTATCAGTAGTCATGTTTGTAATGTGTATTGGTATAATCAGTAGTCATGTTTGTAATGTGTATTGGTATCATCAGCAGTCATGTTTGTAATGTGTATTGGTATCATCAATAGTCATGTGTGTAATGTGTATTGGTATCATCAGTAGTCATGTGTGTAATGTGTATTGGTATCATCAGTAGTCATGTGTGTAATGTGTATTGGTATCATCAGTAGTCATGTTTGTAATGTGTATTGACATCATCAGTAGTCATGTTTGTAATGTGTATTGTAGTCTTAATTATGCTTTCAATGCATGTTGAACTATATCCAGGCCATGTGACACAGGTAGTTGCATCATTATCGCCATCAGCATAATTGCTCTCATTTCGAAACTACATAACAACCCATTCTAATGATTTTGGTAAAATTGCAATAACTGAAACCCATCTTGATGACAGTATACAAGATAATGACATCATCACTGAATGCTTTCATAAATCTGTCAGAAATGTTTGGTCCAATCGCGGTGGCGGTGTTATGGTCTATGTAACCAACAAGTTAATGTTTAGGACGAAGTTGGAACTCTTAGCTGTAACTTTAGAAGGATTATGGATAGAAATATTTGCACAGCGTTGTAATTATTTTATATGCGTAGTTTACAGAAAATCAACAGCAGCAGTGAGTTTCTGGCATTCCTTAAATATTACCATTGTGCGTGCTTTCTAAAAACATTATTATACTCATGGATCTAAATGAGGGATTACTCAAGGACAAATCTGAGATATCTAAGGGATATAATGGTAGTCAATAATTTAGAAATATATAACAATCGACCCTACGAGGGTCACTGATATCTCATTTACATTACTTGACTCTATCGTAGCAAAGTAAAACCTGTCTTGTGAGACCACCCCTTCTGCCAACAAAAAGCAGTCTCTCAAGACAGGTGGTCTCTCAAAACAGGTTTGTAGCAGATTACCAGTTTTAAAGGTCAAAATGCAACAGTTTTAAGAAGGGAAAATATCCACAATTGCTGTACATGCATTTTATTCGTTCTGGTTAAAAAAAATTGCAATGTTCTCAAAGTTATTTTGTATAGCAATAAAAATATACATCTATCATAAAACATTTACAATTATATTTGAAGAGCATGTGTACATGTCAGTTAGCATATGAATTGAAAAATTAACTTAGGTAATATTTATTTATCCTGTTCATAAGTTAACTTGACATGTCCATAAATTTCAGACTCACTTCATAATTATGTAGCATAGGAATTGCACAGCTAGGTATGATAACACTTACTCATCCTGTGTATGAATTGCACAGGAGTGGTTTTGATCAGGCTTTGAGTAAATATGGAATATATATGTACCAATGAATTAAATCAAAAGACAGAGCTAACTATCCAGAAACAAAATAAATGTATTTAAAGACAAAAACAAAAAGCTTAATTCACCGACGACATAAAGAGATTAATTCGATAAACAAAGGGTGTAACAGGCTACACCCCAGTGAACAGATGACGGCTTGGTGTGTGGGTTTTAAAAACGGTAACATAAATATCGGTAAATTCACTTTTGTAAACACGACAGGTAGAAGTGTAGTCGATTATGCAATATGTAATCAGTCACTGTTGCCTCTGTTTGATTCTTTTCTTGTAAGCCCGCCCAGTTCTTATTCTGATCATTGTGCTATAAATTTTATTACGAAAGTAAATAATCCCTTGTTAGATATTATTACTTCTGAGAAGTACACTAGTACTTTTGACTCAAATTATACTTGGAAGCCTTATTTAATTAATGAATATATTGATAAGTTAAGCTCCCCACCTGTCAGAAGGAATTTCGATGCAATACTAAAAAAATTGTCTAATATTAATGTAAATCATAAAACTATTAATGAATCGATTACGGAATTCTCAGAGGTAATTAGTTCGGTAGCAAATGGTTTATGTCGAAAAACTCAAATGCCTGAACATATTCATAAGCGTAGATATTCAATTTCGACTCCATCTTGGTTTGGCGGTGAATGTAAAAGGAAAAGAAGAGACTTTTATAAATGTCGAATGGTACACAGAAAAAATGAATCCGAAGAAAATAGAAAACGTTTGGTTGAGATGCGATCATCCTATAAGGCACATATTAAAAAATGTCGGGGAGATTTATAGATGGCCGAACTAATAAACTACGAGAAGCGCTTAAGCGGAATGTTAAGGAATATTGGAAACTCTTGAGGGGATGTGTTACTCAACAAATACCTGCTAAATCAATAAATGATTTGGAGCTTTTTTAAAGTGTGCCAGTATAACTGATGACCCACTTTTTATTACAAATGATTAAGAAATATATTTCTATAATGTTTATGTACAGGGTGACTTACAAATTTTATTTGATGAACTAAATATCCCTATTACGATAGGCGAATTGCAGAGAGCAATTAAAGAGTTAAAGAATGGTAAAAGCAGTGGCCCTGATAATTTATTTAATGAATTTTTGGTATATGGCAAAGATGTTCTACAACCATATTTACTGTATATTTTTAATGTTATTTTCAATACTGGTTGGTTTCCAGACATTTGGTCTGAGGGTATAGTTATACCTATTCATAAGAAAGGCTCTGTAAATAACGTAGAAAATTACAGAGGTATCATCCTTTTGAGCGTCATGGGTAAATTGTTTACTAGGATTTTAAATAATAGACTTGTTAGTTGGGCGGAGGAACATCAGGTATTTGTTGAAGCTCAGGCTGGTTTTAGGAAATATATGTCCACAACTGATAACATTTTTACATTACATGGGCTGATAAATCATTATACTAACTCAGGTAAAAAATTGTTTTGTGCTTTTGTTGATTTTGCTAAAGCGTTTGATTCTGTTATAAGGGATATTTTATGGTGTAAATTGCTTAATTGGGAACAGGAGGTAAAATATTTAATATTATATATTCAATGTATGAAAATGTCAAAAGTAGGGTGAGATTCAATAACATCATGTCGGAAGAATTTGTATGTATAGCTGGCGTGCGTCAAGGCGAATGCTTGTCCCCCTTCTTATTTTCCATGTTTATTAATGACATTGAAGAAGAATTTATTAACAATTGTGTTCAAAGTGCTGACTTAGGTATGCTACAACTGTTTATGATTTTATACGCAGATGATCTAGTAATACTTTCAGAGTCACAACAGGGTCTGCAAAAGGGACTAATTGCTTTGAGTACATATTGTGATAAGTGGCACCTTAAAGTTAATACAAACAAAACAAAGATTATGATTTTCCGCAAGGGAGGAAGAATAGCAGATGATTCTTCATTCAGCTATAAAGGCTTACAATTAGAGGTTGTTAACAAATTTGTATTTCTTGGAATTGTTTTTACAAAAGAGGGTTCTTTCACACTTGCTCTTCAAACTTTAAGTGCTCAAGCATCAAAAGCATTATTTGCAATGGATAAATATTTATACAAGTTCGGAAATATGCCCCGAAAGGTAAAGTGTGAAATTTTTGACACACTAGTTTCATCAATTCTTAATTATGGATCAGAAGTATGGGGATTCATTGAAGGAAATGCTGTTGAACGGTTGCACTTAAATTTCTGCAAAAATCTTTTTGGTGTTAAAAAATCTACCCAAAATGATTTTGTGTATGGTGAATTGGGGAGGACACCCTTACAGATCAATAGATATTACCACGTCTTGAAATACTGGACTAAGATAATCTCATCAGATAATAGAAAATATATATCGGTAATATATAATCTAATGCTTACTGACATAGAAAACCATCCTGGAAAGAAAAATTGGGCATTGTTAGTCCGGAATTTATTAAATAGTCTGGGTCTGGGGAAAGTGTGGATAAATCAAGCTGTTGGGAAATAAATGTTTTCTTATCCTTAGTTAAACAACTGCTATCTGACCAGTTTATTCAAAATTGGCAATCAAGAATCAGAGAATATTCAAGAGTTATATTATATAGAAATGTGTCACAAAATTTTGGCTATAAGGAGTATTTAGATATAGTAACAGTGACAACATTTAGAAAATCCCTTTCAAAAATAAGAATGTTCTTATAAAATATCTAATAATTTCTCTAATATCTTTTCTTAATTTATATAACTGGGATATTTCCATTTTATTCAAGTCATTTGTAGATATATGCATATTTGAATTGGACTTTTGGTTTTAAAGTGATTACACATGTCGCAAGTGTACTCTGAATATCTATTATTGAAGTATGCAAAGTATGTTTATTACGGTAGCAAGAACGTCGTATTAAGGAATTAAGAACGCACTATTAAGGAATTAAGAACGCACTATCTAGGGATTAAGAATGCAAATATTAAGGCAATACTAGGTTTTTAAGAAGGTGGTATCTTATTAAGAGAAGCATAAAATCCAAAACGCACATAATTGTATTGGCATTGCATTTAAAAATAATTAAAGTTATTCAAATTATTTGTAAATCTCTGATCTTTTTAAAGCACTGAAAAATATCCTTTTTGATGCTAGAAATAGGTAAATTAATGTTTCTATTATCTATGTTGTTTTTCATAACATGTATGCTAGGCTATACTTTTACCCGCTCTAAGCTTATCAATATGATAAATATATAATTGTTACGAGAGCTTTAAATTGGTGCAGGTTTGAGGAGGTAATTGATATGCTATTTGAAGTGTTACACACAGAAAGAGGTCATAAAAAAAATCAAAATCAAAATTGGTATTTTGGTAGGACAGGATATTAACATGTCATATAGATTAGATATATACCAGTCAATGAGAGGAATCTCATACAAAGAATTACGACAATAGCTGCATGACACAAATACATGAAATAACGTTAAAAAAGACCATAAATGCTTCGTCTTGTACAGTATAATCTATGCTAAACCCATCAGGAGATTATCTATCCAGGACCACCAAGCATAACATTGACAAATATTTAAAAAATTGCAATCATAGATGCCCACTAGAAAAGTGAATGCGAAAATGAATTAACAATGCATCTGTGTCTGTACACGAAATCGAATACAGACTCATAAAAAAGCAAATAAGTGAAAATAGGAGGATTACCAGTATGGATAAAACATTTCAAATTTAACTCTCTTGGTGACGTAAGTAACTACTACGCGAAGAAGATACTTTAACGTTGTGTGATATTTTTTAAGAGCTTAGAAATGTCTGCATAAGTCGTTACAAACCAGATGCTGCACATGAGTGCAGTGCACTTGGACTAGGTGATCATTCGAGTTTAAAAATAGGTAAAGTAGAATTTGAATTTGTTAGAGGCTATACTATGTTCCTTATGAGAGAATTTAGAGGATTTAGCATGATACCACATAGATACGTTAAATACAAGCATGAATAATATGTCGATTATGAAGTTAGACTCAAAGCTCATGAAGAATACGATAAGTCAAGGTGTAGGCCATTCCGTATGTACCCAACACTAACAATTTGTATGAATCTGCAATGATCCAATGTAAACCTGTCAAGAACTCTAAAAGGCCAACAAACCCAAAAGTAAAATCAAAATTATTTAAGACAAACTAGTGTCTGTGAAAGATGATGAACGCTTTGGTGATATTTTAGGAGCAGAGTTAGAGGTATAAGCCCATCTACACGGATTTTTCAAAGACCAACAAGTGGAGACTGAAAAACGAATTTCTCAAGAATGTTATTATCACCATCGCAGAGGAAATAAATAAACGATAAAAACGGTACAAAATCGTTAGTAGTTAGGTTATTGTGCACGTTAAAAGAGACCAATTTAATATCCATAATCACAATTTGAAGTTTTTGTTCAGTTAGGTATGAAACTGGCAAAGATACACGGAGTCGTGTTATTTGACCAATTACAGCCAGATGCAGTGGTGATCAGTATAGAATTTACTTTATCCCGTGTGTTTCTGTTGTTCGTCGAAAAACAATTGTGTCGGCTTCTACTGTTACTTTAGTCCGTAACCTCGAGATAGAAACATGTTTGGTAATTCGTCCACAATCACCGTGCTATTTTCTATTGTTGGAATAAAAAAAATCTTCTGGGTCAGTTCCGGTATTTCTAACACGATAAAAAATCTCCTTTTAAATTCATTCGTGGTAAATTAAGTATGAAATTTGTTAAAGTTGTATCCGGTGACACATCATCATTTCTCTCCATCGTGATGTAGTCATACAAGAAAGGAATTTCTTTCCTCTGTACATTATTTATGGATTATTAATTGATTCTGAAATAATCGCGTCGTACTGGAGACAACTATTTGTTCCAATTGGTTGGTTTCATTGAAGTAGATTTTGGACAAATTATATATCAATATTACAAAAGTACTATTTCTGAAATGTATTCAATTAAGAGACAGTTTTGAAAAGATTTATTCAGCTAATTTAGTTTACTTTTGTCTCTTGATGTTATTAAGACAATTTAAAAGCAAGTGCAATAACTCTTTCTTCATTTTGTGTCTCTTTCAAGGCAAAGAATGAAGAATACCTTCCCTGTTGCAATGTATCATTATTAGATTACTTAAATGCTACATATTATCCAAACTTTATTCTTTGCATGCAAGTCTTGTATCAATATTTCAAAACATCCTTTATGTTTAATCTCAATGAATTGATTCTGGCAGTATCGTATTGCTCTTTTGTATCGCAATTGATTTTGAGCATAAAAGGTGCTACCATGCAATCTATTTTCATTTGCACTTCTTAAATCAAGCTAGATGCAGTGTTGATCAGTGTAGAAATTACACTTACATTACTTTGTTCCGTGTGTTTTTGTTTAAGTTCAGCGAAATCCGTGATGCAATAGCCAGAAAATAATTGTTTCAAGCACATTTGTTCATTTCACATGCACTTATGGCAGACAAAAGAAATTAAAGAGTATTAGGTGATACTTGAGTGAAATTCTGATACTAGCTTATGCTACTTGTTCTAAAATTAAATTAGTGTTTTGATTTTATCAAATTGCTTTTTAAAACTACCTCAATACAATTACTTTCAAACAATAACAATAAAAACACCACCACCAAAACCACTACTACTACTACCAATACTAATAATAGTTATAATAGCGAGCAGACATATTAAGTTAAATTTATAAAGAGTAGTTTGACGGCTATTTTTTCCATGCTTATTTTGCATGTTCATGATGGAGGCATAAAGACTCTGATGCAAAACATGCAACAGTAAGCAAGGTTTGTAAATGGTATGATTATAACTTAGCTTTCCTCTCATTTAAAAAATTATATAAAATGTTTTCGGATAACTAGACAATGTTTATGAATAAGAAAGACATGAACAAATACCCGTTTCAGGATTGCATAGATATCATTATCCACCAAAGAACCATTCAATAATTGATTATGTGTAATATATCTTTCTCTGACAAGTTATAGGTAATTGGTGAAAAGTTTTGTAATTATGAAAATGGTACACGATGAGATATTAATATAACACTATTGGTAATGTGCTTGAGTAATAAAAACACTGATAATTAAGGGGAAATGTCTCTTCCCAAAGAATGAGGCAAATGTTTTTAGAAGAATTATATTTTCCTCACATGAGTCATTATGTTATGAACGTTGATCTGATTTACGACCTTGGATAATGAGCATGTTCGATGATAACCCATCGCCATTTAAACAACCGATTGACAGATAATTCCTTTTGGACAAACAATGCTTGTTTACATTACTAGCGCATTGCATATTCATTGCACCCTTGATATTGTCTAAGGACAAGTCCTATTTTGTGAGAAACAAAATCATAGGTATGGTATGAACGTAGGAAATGAGAAAATAAGATAAAAAATAATGACCATTTAATACGATATATTTGTTAAAAATCGTGTCACAAAACAGCATCCGATAATAGCATACGTTTTTTCAAAAACCAACTTTCCTTAGCTGGCATTGATTCTCATGATGATCAATTCATCGTAACTGTTGAAATATAATACGAAAATGAGTAAGTAGCTTTGCCTTTATTGTTATTGCTAATGTATGATACTGATCATCAATACTGTATTGTTATTGCTAATGTATGATACTGATCATCAATACTGTATTGTTATTGCTAATGTATGATACTGATCATCAATACTTGGATCAACATTAAGTCTGATTGTACTTTGTAAGCGGATACGATAATTCAAAAGGCCGAGGTCATTCGCGGTAAGCAATCACCATTTAATAACAAAATCTTGGTGATTGACTGCTAAGTAGGACGATCTTATTTCTTTCTGTTCAAATTTATGTCTAGTGCAAGGCTAGGCTATATCAATGCACGTTTGGTGCAGTTACAAATTTCGTTTAGCGAATTTGAATATATTATCTCTAGATCAAACATTTTTATTTACTGAATTGCCTCTGACGATGTAATATAACTATGTTTTAATGCTCAGAGAATGTAAATATTAGTCTCTGTGACTGAGAGATTTCAGATATTCCCCACACAAACTCTTTAAAAATCTACTAGAATAAACTGAGACAAGGAACAAAAGGCTCATTTAGTATAAATATCAAGTAGTTTTCGAACAACATTTCAATGTTCTATGTGATGTAAGCAACATTTTATATGGACCACGATAAAAAAAGTAATGTTTAACTTTCTCTCTTTTCTTCTTAAGAAACTGTGACACATGGCTTTATGACATTGTAATACACAGACAACAAAGCAAACACTCTGACAAACATTTATACGACGCCTTTGATCCAATGGCAGATGAGCAATCTAAACTATTTTTATTTTATTTTATTTTATTCAGATTCTACTTGTCGAGCACTGGAAAGGTGCATATCTTTATGGAAAAATTACCTCTATAGAATGTATCTTGTTCGGCGAGACTTTATGAGATGGAGAAAAATGAAATGGAAGTTTAATTTTCTTTTATCGTCAAAGATACAAACATTCATAAAAATACTCATGACAGATAATGAAGACTAAACCGTTTTTGTTTTCTTTTCGCGAATCGATAGTTGCAATTTATCTCCCCATATTAATCGTGATCGGGTCTTGGATGGGAACGCAATGAGAGTGAAGGCATAGTAGTTAAAATATCAAAAAGTCATGCTGCAAAATATTATGAAGTCCGTCACCATGATAACACTTAAGCAACATTGAAATCTAAATACAGTTTTCACATGTGCAAACCAAATGTTTGGGATCTTTCCATTACTTAAACATGCTGGACTCTGTTTGGTGAGAGATACCATTTTATGGACTGATTATTATCATGCATTAAAGGAAGACCACTAATAAGTTCATATATATATGTATATATATATATATATATATATATATATATATATATATATATATATATAACCTTGGTGAACTGTGAAATTTAAAATAAAACAATCTTATTCTTGCTTGGGCTTTGCTCATACACAATAAATGAGGAAAGATCACACTAAAAAATCTTAATTCCAGCGCTATTCCTACAGATATGCACATAGCTCTAGTGCAAAAGGACTAAGATGTGCGGCCCAGCAGCAAAACTCGCTAAATGACGCACCACTAGAAAAGTTCTATTGATGTGTAATCAGTCACATGACATATTCCGCTGATTTCCTCAGCCTCAGTAACGGAATTTATTGTGCTAGTAACTTAGAGTAATGCATAAACAAATAGCGCCAGACCACATTGACATTTTGCGCACTAGCGCAGCATTCGTTTGCTAGTATCCTATTATACAGGTAATTTTTCAGTGTTAGTAAGTTCCATGGTATAGACGTACAACATAGGATTTTATAATGAGAGGTCCATGATTCATTTATTGCCTTGGCTGAATTGTTTTCAATATAAATTATGGTCCATATCTACAAACAGACACTACGTACAAATCAACAAGAAATATTTTCTTGGAGCGAAATAAATATAGGTTCTACGATAAGAAAATGGTTTAAAGCATGGCATTCTAATGCAAAATATGTGGCAAAGTTGCACTGTGCGGTTGACGCACAAGAGCCGGGTGACACAGACACTGTGCTTACGCAATACACTCACTAACAAGTTACATGTAAAAATAAAACCAGGCATGCAAAACTAAAATAAAATCGTTGTGGGAAGGATGCATAAGAGCCACGCGACACAGTCATTATGTGTATACGATACACAGAACACAAGGAACGATCACTGCAGTACAAAAATGTGGCTTTATACACACCTGAAACTCATTCTGGGCAATCGATTTCGAAGTAATTATAGCATATTCGAGAGAAATGTTCGTAAGTTAATAGTTTTGGTTACCATCTTCTATCACTACATAGGATTTGGCAAGTGTAACGCTAAATATAAATTCATATGGAAAACAGCAAGGATACAATTATTTCATTGTAACTGAAAGTCTAATGGTATTCCAAACGTTATACCATGCACAACAAAATAAATAGCTGTTTTCCCAGTGTTCTGTGCATTACTTGCTCCTCATCTTGTCTTTCTCAAATTTTCTGTAATTATATCTTGTTTAGTCTTGTTTGTCCTAACCGAATCAGTCAACCACAAATCTTTGCATGTTATAAGAAAAATATTGGAGTCAATTCAACTTGAAACAATCCTCGCTTCCGTAGGACATGGTGATGTTTTTCACAAGTATTCGACCCAAATTGTTAACAACAGCCTTATTGGCATATCTTTTTACGTTCATATTAAACAACATAAAGAAACTACCCAGTATAATCATGATATTTGGAGATAACTTAGTATAAAAAAAATTAGAGTTTGTTTGGATTTAATGCTGATCGGGTATATTTGATTCATTGATGTGTTAGAGTGAGCTATTTAACCCTTTGTGGTATAGTTTTCCTGCTTTTGAGGAGTTATGTATTTACCGCACTCAACATCTTACTATTTATATGCCGCAAAAACAGACACACTAACACCCATAACAAGTGCAGTGAATATTTGATTTTATATTATTCGCATTTTGCTTGACTATTAGAACGTTGATGCAAGTCTAGGCTTATGTTGCCTTGGTGTTCAAGTTTTACCTTATTTTCTATGTGCGTAGAATCATCGATCACAACGGCCGTATGGGTTGGTGCATGCAACTCGGAATTTGCAACTCCAGATGGACTGTATCAGTATAAAGTGATGCCTTTTGGAATGAAAAATTCTCTGGCAACATTCCAACGTCTTATGAACATGTTAACAACTGGTCTACATGATTGTGACGTGTACATCGATGACGTCATTATCAACAACGATACCTGGGATTATCACTTGGAAACCATTCGGAAATTCTTCGATCAACTCAGGGGTTGGTAGAGTATTGATTCAAAAAAATAGAAATGGTGTGGATCATCCATTGTGTTATGTTTTTAAAAAAAAAACTGAACAAGCACCAGAAAAATGATTTCAAAATTGAAAAGGAATGTTTGGCGTTGATATTGGCTTTGCAATGTTTTGCAGTGTATGTCAGTTCAGCTCTTTCTCCGATTGTTGTATTCAGTGATCACAGTCCCCTTTGCTTTCATCAACAAAATGAAAAACAAAAATAAAAAATTGTTGAGGTAGAGTTTAATGCTGTAAGAATATAACATTGCCATTAGACACATCACAGGAAAAAATAATGCGATTGCAGATGCACTCTCACGTGTATAGGAGTACTATATAGCTTTATTTTGTGTATATTTTATGTAATTAAGTTGATTGTCATTCCTATGTAATTTTGATTATAATAGTATCATATGCATATTTGACAAATATGTAAAAGAAAGCTTTTTTGCATACATTTTTCTTTTTCTTTATTAGGGGATGTGTTATGTATATTTAATCTATAATGTGTTTAAATCTTGTCCATGAAGGTAGGTAGTACTTTGGATTCTGGTCACTAGTACACAAAATGTTTACTAGCATTTGAGTTGAAGGTCAGTCATGTTGACTGTTAGACTGGATTTTTCCCTCATTTTATTGCTTCGCATCCTGTTCATACAAGTCAAGTGAAAATGTGTATAAATATGGATTTGGTAAACAAATTATTTATTCCTGTTTTAGATCAGTCTGTGGGAATCCATTTGAGATCATATTGTATAGTTTGTGTCGCTGAAATCAGATATAATTCGAGAGGAATTATTTACTTAATATATATTCATTTGAATTACTAAAGTGCTCATTGACTTTGAATTAACACATTACTTCGGACTTGTGTGAACTCATTCAAAGACATTCTGGATCATATTATTGTGTTATATCAGGACATTCAAGACCATTGGAACTCATTCGGAACATTCTATATTTTGGGACTTGTGATTCGGACATTTAGGATTATTTAGAATTAGATTCACAATATTGTAAGTATCTTTTGAATTTCACTTTGCATTATAAGGAAATAAATTGCTTGCTGATATTACTTACATTGTTGGTTTCACTTTCTTTCTGTTACATATTTGTAAGACCTAGATTCGTAACAATATATATATATATATATATATATATATATATATATATATATATATATATATATATATATATATATATATATATATATCTGTAATGTGTAATGTTCGATCTCTCTGACTAAACCATTTTTAATCTAAATATTTCTCCAACCTGAAATTCAAACCATTGTTTATAGGCGCTGTTGCAGAGAAGAACACACCTGTGGCGAGCACAACATCAGTATAGCATATAAAGTTGGAACTCTTGAATTTTTTTACTCATTTATACATAGAACAGATATAGCTTAAACGTTGTTATATCTAGATATTTTAGGTTGTTTTATTGTACCTTCGGTACACGTTGTCTCCGACAAACGCATAATAATAATAATATCATTTAATAATAATAATATCATGTAATAATTAAAATTTCTTGCAAAATATATTAGAAAACGTGATGGAGAAATAAAAGTGAGTTGCACAGGCGTTACCAAGTAGTAATCTGCGATTTCTAACGTGAGCAAGGTTAGTTGTGCTCATATTACCTTACGAACAAATTAACAGCAACAGTACTTGTAATCTAAAAGAACAGAAAAGAGAAAGTGTACTCAGTTTTTAAGAAAAACACTTGAAGGGAAAATCTATATTGCTGTACATTAAACTTTTCTAACCTGGGCGAACATTTAGTGCAGAAGTGAATGATATGGCCAGTTTGTGTTGGACGGAGTAACGGCAAGGAAACTGACTGTGGATTAACTTTCTAAATATAGATAAGTGGTTTTCATTCACACATAACTTACATTTTGTGAATAAAAGATATATTATGTTGTTGAGTTACGCTGCTAAATCTCTTACACAGAAGCCGTCAATATAATTTTCACGTCTCAACTTTCAATTACATAAAACTGGGGACTTAGATAAAGACTTTCAATGACATAAAACTGGGGATTTAGATAAAGACTTTCAATTACATAAAACTGGGGACTTAGATAAAGACTTTCAATGACATAAAACTGGGGACTTAGATAAAGACTTTCAATGACATAAAACTGGGGACTTAGATAAAGACTTTCAATGACATAAAACTGGGGATTTAGATAAAGACTTTCAATTACATAAAACTGGGGACTTAGATAAAGACTTTCAATTACATAAAACTGGGAATTTACATAAAGACTTTCAATTACATAAAACTGGGGACTTAGATAAAGACTTTCAATTACATAAAACTGGGGACTTAGATAAAGACTTTCAATTACATAAAACTGGGAATTTAGATAAAGACTTTCAATTACATAAAACTGGGGACTTAGATAAAGACTTTCAATTACATAAAACTGGGGACTTAGATAAAGACTTTCATTAGTTGCCTATCAATTATAAGTTGTAACTTTCGTCATTCTGTGATAGTCTATCAATAAAATTGATCTATAATGTCTTTTGACTTGGCTTGAAGGGTCCGAGTATTAATTTGTTTAGAGTGGTTATTTTAAAACGTTTTGTCTTCAAGCATGTACCCGTGTGCCTGATGCAGCAGAGGAACGCCTGGTTGGACAGAAAAATCCATTTTCGCCTCTCTCCAAGTATTGCAAATACATATTAAAGCTCCTGTAATTTACTTTAGAAATACGATCGTTCCAATATTAAATGTAGAAATACTGAGGGTACGAAGTGAAAATTGGAAAAATACTGAAGTGCCAGAAGGATACATGGTTGTTATGAAGCAAACCAAGCAATAAACAGCTGATTAAAATTAAGTAAACTAGATGGAAATAGCAAGAAAGTTTGATATAGGTCTTTTAGATCTGAGGAGGACAAAAATGATAGAGAAGCGAATAGGTTTTCCATAGTGTATGTTTTGACAGATATTTATCAACCTGCGGTTTGTCAAGAAATCGGAACAGAATTGAGCGCTGGAAAAAGGAAAAGATCTTCAATCAATTAGACTGCATTCGATCACTGTGCAACGAGTTATAAAACAATACATTAGTTTTGAATAAATGGAAAAAATCCTTTACGTACAAAAATGGACAATCATTTGAAGAAAAAAAAAAGAAAACAAACCCTACATACTGTGCATTGTAGTACATTTTCTTATCATTTTCTTATAGTTTCCTTTCTTGGGCATTTCGACACATTTCCATAGTGTCACAAGAAATAAGTCGTCGTGGTTTGTGATCCAAGCACGTAAATTTGTCCTTTGAACATGACCGTAATGAATAAAATGAAACTTTAAGTTTGCACGCAACCCTCCAGTCAGTAAATCATTCCAAAACTCCAGTCAGTAAATCATTTCAAAACTCCAGTCAGTAAATCATTCCAAAACTCCAGTAAGTAAATCATTCCAAAACTCCAGTCAGTAAATCATTCCAAACCTGGACATTGACATGTCGTATTTTACGTTGTTAAATATGAATGGAGACACATTAGCAGTTTTGCGATGTCATGCTGAAGGGCACTCAGTGCAGATTTTTTGAGGTCTCTCAAACTTACCACGTACAATGATATCAATCTTAGCTGAACGTGTGTGTTGTGAACATGTTTATGTGTGTATGTATATGTGTGCGTGTATGTGTGCGTTTGTGTGTTTGTGTGTGTGTGTGTGTGAGAGAGAGAGAGAGAGAGAGAGAGAGAGAATCGGGGATGTGTGTGTGAAGTTATTTGGATAACAAATTTAAAAACCAAGCTTTGCTGACATTTTATTCATGTTATGTTTAAATACAACTTGACAAGACTAGCATTTACTCTTGACGGATTTCCTGGAGGACTCTAAGACGGAGACAATCGGTTTTCGTGATGACCATGTGTAATTTTTTTTATAGCTATAAACATTCATGTCTCTTGCATTTCGACGGATATGAA
Organism: Margaritifera margaritifera; assembly: GCA_029931535.1. Taxonomy (NCBI): domain Eukaryota; kingdom Metazoa; phylum Mollusca; class Bivalvia; order Unionida; family Margaritiferidae; genus Margaritifera; species Margaritifera margaritifera. The sequence continues at coordinate 6,854,007 of JAQPZY010001677.1, read as the reverse complement.
TGGCTGATCCGTCTATGATAGAAAGGAAGGTACTGCTGACAATTTAAAAAAAAAAGTAAAATAAGAAATATCATACGTGATCAATGATGATAACCGAGGAAAACCAACATCTTCTTTTGTAATTAAAACATGTGCGTCCATTTTGAAGTTAAAAATCAGACCACTAATATACCACTCGTACGGGAATACTATTGGAAGTTGCATTACCCCTTTGATTTCGGCATGTCGTGATCCTGGCTCAGTTCAATTACAACAACTGAAAATCTCCCCCCTCTCTCTCTCTGTCTCTCTGTCTCTGTCTCTCTGTCTGTCTGTCTGTCTCTCTCTATAGAAGAAATTATATGTCCTCATTGTAACCGAACTTGAATTAACTTGAATTATCCGATGACTCAGATTAATATCAGCAAACCCCCAGCGAACATAACTTGTAACACGATCACATGTGAAATAATTTGAAGAAGAAGGAAAAAAAAAAAAAAAAAAACCCCAAAAAACAAAAAACAAGCAGCTGATTACTTCAAAGTGTTTCCTGTTAAATCATTGTAATTAAGTCAGGTGTTTATTGGAATATTGACATCGGATTCTTTCTAGACTATACATAATATTTGCAGTTGTCTAGATACAGACTACATTTCTTTCTGACCGCTCGTGAGCGAACGGTCGAGCTCTGATTGAGTTAACTCCTTCGCAATAGTTGAAAAAAAGCAGAATAGTTTTACCTTACAAGGTTTCGAAGATCAGAAAAGTAAAACAAAGAGAAAAACATGAAAACCAAAATTTGGTTAGTAAATGCGTTCAAGAATACAATACAAGAGTTTAATGTTATTTCTTTTGCGTGTATCGTGGTATAAACTGTTTGTAGGCTCACAAGTTGTTTTCCGCCACTTTTTGTGCCATGTATTTTCTGACATTACTGGCTTGGCGAAGAACAACTGTACAACATCCTATTCAGTGGTGGGCGATTCGATCCTTTGAAATTCTGGTCTTCTGGCCGCTCACAACACTTGAATTCAATTATGTAGGCTAACATGTCAACAAAAAAGGCAAGTTGAATGTTTATTAGCATAAATCACCATCACCTTAACAGTCCATGGGCTGTGGAACTGCTAGCCCGTGCGTGCAGACGGTCCACTATTAAATTTGCTGCCTTGCGGTTCTTTCCGGCACGGCCAGTAATGTCTGAAAATAACATAAAAGTGTCGGAAATCAACTTGTTGCTCTACTTGAAGTCCTTCACTGCATAGCGAAGCGCCCAGTCTTTTTGTTTTGACGCATTATGTCAGTCTGTAGGGTCTACACGTATGACTTCTTCTCGCTTCTCCCAGGCTTTGCCTGTTTTATAATACTATAAATACTAGAATCCTCATTTTTTACATTCCATGTTTTCAATTTCTTTAATAAGTATTTGCACCAAATTTACATTTGTTGGAAGAATAGCTTTCATCAGAAGTGTATTTCCCCGTTATATGAACCCACAGCAATAGCTGGTCGAGTCAATTCGGATTAACTCTAATCCTACCACAATGTAATATTGAAATACCAAACACTGCTTTAAAATGTATAATTTTTAAAATAATAGGAATAAAACATTCTGCCATCAATATTCAGGAAAAATTTATTTTTTATGCCATCAATAAAGGTTTTTCTTAAAAATTGACTTTTTTTCCTTATTTTTGAAAAAAAAAATATTTACAAAGAATTCTAATCACCATAAAACAACATATTTGTTTTGTATAAGCAACGCATGTGTTTTGTATAAACAGTAATTATCATAAAAGAATGTATGGGTTTTGTATTATCAGTAATCGTGAGTATCTTGACATTTTCTTCAGAATAATTCTCATGTGAATAAATTTTCCTTGATGTGAATCGATCCAAATTTTATATAGAAAAGAATTTTAAAAAAATAAATAAATAAATAAATAAGCGAGTGACAATACAAAATGTTTCCACTTCACAAGTGAAATATTTTCCTTATATCTACTATTAAAAAAAACAAAGTAGATTTTTTTATTATATATATTTATAAGGCAAAAACCGTCGATTTGCATGAGTTTGTTCTACATTAACGACTGCATTACTATATCAATAAAATGAAGTTCCGAAATTTACAATAGTTTTAGGACAGAGAACGCGCACAAATTTAGCTGGTACAAATAATGCTTAAAATTGTATATTTTGTCAAATGTATTAATGTTTTTAAACGAAAATGAAGAGACTTTTATTTTCGTTAACACATTTCTTGCGCGAATTGATACAGTGAACATTGTTCGGGTGGTTTACTGTAGAGCGGCCATGTCCTACAGATTCCAGAGCGTAACATCTTTAAACAAAAGGTTTTAATAATTGTGAGTTTATTTATATGGATTTTGGTTATTTGTTTTGTTCATTTCTGCATTCAAACGTGAATTTATGGAACTGGCAAGCTTGCAGTCTAGTTCGGTAACAGACGATGCATCCAAATTTTGATTGTCACTTAATTTCGGTTGCGATCAACACTCATCAATACCTGATTTCTAAATTGTTGTAGAGTCTTAAAGGCATACAATACTGTATGGGTGACAGAATATCGAACAGCAACAGTTCGCCTAAGTTCAGTCACTAATAATTTGCACGATTCGTTTGGAAAACAAATTAAAAAAAGTTAATACTTGAAGGCTACTTTTTGTTGTATGGAGTTCGTTTTTAGGCATTTTTTTATGGCGCCTCCTTATTAATTAAATAAATGTATTGTAGAGGGTTTACAGTCTTGACGCATTATAAGATCTGTTTATCCTGAGAGAGAGAGAGAGAGAGAGAGAGAGAGAGAGAGAGAGAGAGAGAGAGAGAGATGAGAGATAGAAGAAGAAGAAGAAGCAGAAGAAGAAAAATGAAAAAATGAAATATGCCTAAATATGGAAATACAGATTTGAATAAAATACATAAGGGCAGATATATTTCCTAAATGGGGAAAAGAAAGTAGTTCCAAAAGTGATATCGCCACTGTGGCGATATAATTTTTCTCCCTCTTATATATTTCAATATCTCATTATGGAATACATAATAAATTTTAAGTATGGAATATATAATACATTTTAAGTATGGAATATATAATACATTTTAAGTATGGAATATATAATACATTTTAAGTATGGAATATACAATACATTTTAAGTATGGAATATATAATACATTTTAAGTATCAAATATTTGAAGTCCTATACTAATTTAATTTTTCATTTCTGTCGTTTAATATTATGCTTTAACAGATTTATATCTTACCTTATTTTGAAATTATCTTTATATTAATTAATTAAATTATTATATCAAATATTTTCATTTAAAAAATGCTTTCTTCTAAAGTTTATATTACAACACCAGTCATTCAGTGTCATGTTTTTCAAGTATTTGTTTTACAATTGTTATTATTTTTATTATTATTATTATTTGTTGATGTTAATGCTTCTAATAACACAGTCGTTCTACAAATACAGCCAGACTCTTTAGTCCGTGGCTTAACAGTGAACCATTTGTAGTGAAAGACTGTCAGATTATTCTGGAAAATAAAAGAAGTCCAGACATCTCATTTAATGAATGATTTTGAAACGAAACTTTTGACCGATATGATAAACGTGGCCTTATATACACTGACAAGATAATGTTGTAACTTCACATGCGATAATGATTATGAGGATTAAACTTCATAGTTATAAAATAAATATTATTCATCAAATATAAAATGTTAGAGAAAGACAAAAATGTTCATGAACTATATACTTTTTGTAGTTTTTAAAATCTAGTTGTCTTAAAATTTAGAGGAAAACAAACATGATCGCCCTTATTTACAGTGAAACATCTTGTCTATATTTGTCACTTGATTTAATGGTGTTTTTTTTTTTCATACATAGATGAAATTATTGTGGCAAAAAAAAGGAAAGAAAAACAGGGACGTACTAAAAGACAAGATAAGAGTTGTACCTTTCTGATTCAGGGGAAGTAACTGACTTAGATCATATTGCATTGTTCGTCATGCATTTGACTAAATATTGAATAGCCTCTCGGGGTGACAGGTAAATGACGCATGATTATATACAGAATTACAAAGGTCCCATCTCTCTCTAAAAGAAAACCCAAACTGTCTAGAATGAACAAAGAACTTGCAACATATTCTTTATTCGCCATTTATAGTCATAAAACAATCTAGACAACATTGGCAAGTACAAAAGGCATATATATATATATATATATATATATATATATATATATATATATATATATATCCTTCATTCTTCCATTCATCTAGTTTTTGAGCAGATGAAGATCTGAAGTTATAACTAATTAACTCTGAGTTACTACTAGACTATTTTATGTATGTTAGACACTAACCTGGACACAGAATATAACACGGTCGGTATTGGTGTATGTTAGACACTAACCTGGACACAGAATATAACACGGTCGGTATTGGTGTATGTTAGACACTAACCTGGACACAGAATATAACACGGTCGGTATTGGTTATGCGTAGTTTTTAAAAATAGTTGGATCTGAAAAAAATAACTAGAAATTTTAGTGCAAGTTACCTTTCTCGCCTGTTTGCTTCGTAATTCTAAGCAAAAGCTAAGCGGCTGAGCTCAACAAACATGTGATTAATGAATTGACTTCATTGCTGCATTTTATTATTGCAAATAACATTATTCACTGGTCAGCAAATCTCCAGGAAAAAATCAGAGAAGAAATATTAATTACATTTTTAAGGACTAGAAGAGATGCCAAAACCTGGGCCTATTTGAGAAATCTATTTGTTCTTCATCTGTATAAACATTGAAGGATAAGATCCAGTGTGGTTTGACTGCATTTGTTCCAGTGTGGTTTGTTCCAGAGATAAATTTATCTTACAAGATAGAAGTCTAAGTGTCATATGTCATAGGTCATAAATGCGGGGTCTAAAATACAAAGATTCTGTTATCATACTCATCATAGAATGAAGCTCCCTTTGATATGTTTGAGTAGTTATGATACAATTTTATAAATCAATACTTCATTTGCAAGGACAAAGTTTCAGAAATGTAGGGATATTTTTTAACAAATGTTTAAATTTTAAAAAAAAGATATAACATGTCTCCATTTTTGGCCAATTCTCCACCCAGGTTGTTGATTTGAAATTAAGATCCACCACCTCCAAGTAATAACAAGGCATCCATAGGAATAGCATTACGCCCGTAGACTAACATGCGTGAACAAATCTCCATGGATTAACATGCGAGAGTCAATTGGGAGCACATGGTAACATTGTTAGAAGTGGCTGACCTCAATTGGGGTTTCATGGTAACATTGTTAGAGTTGACCTCAATATGACTCACTTTGGGTACGTACGGGAAATCCTATGTTTAAATTGTCCCTACGTTAACACGCGGGAGGCACTATAGGGCATAACGGGAATTTAACATAGGATGAGGCAGTCAGGCGCATTACGGGGATTTGACATAGGATTTATCTATGCCCCAGACTGCCCTATAAATTTACAATCAAAACACGCACTAGTTTTCGGCTCGTGGTCTTCGCCAAGATATCGTGAAGGAAAAATGAAAACAAATGGGTGCAAAGATGTGCGGCCTTTGGTGCCCGACCCGGGAGGTGCGACCACTAAGGAGAGTGGTGGCAAAAAAGCCTGAAAAGGGCCACCCAGATCTCTGGAAAAGAGAGATACTAATCATATTTGCCAAAAATGTGTGTTTGTGTATGTTTTTTGTGAACGCATTATGTATGTCTTTGTCTTTCCCCACAAAAACTAAAACTTAAAACCCATTACCCCTTCTCTTGTGATAGCATGTGTGAGAGGTGTTACGACTAGGGGTAATGTAACAAAAGAAAAGACTCAAACAAGCTTTCAAGATTTAAACACAAATATTGTATTTCCTAAAATATTAAAATATTTCAACAAACAATCAAAGTGAAAGAATTAAAAATAACTTACAGTATAGAATATCCTTAAAAGTCCTAAACTGTTCTAAAGTTCACTGATCCGGAAGTTAATCCAAAGATTCCGAATGAAGTAGGTTCCGAATGAAACTTCCAAAGTGCTGATGTATTAAAAAGAATCAGTGTTATTAATTCCAAGTAATCCTTGTGAATATGGAATATCACAAGTTCTAGAAATGTTTCCGATAATTCCACGGAGCTGAATAATTCTTAAAGTTTAAGAAGCAGTACTAAATCCTAAATGTACTGTATAATAATATCACTGAAGCAGAATATCCACACAAAATGAACCAATCTCGTTAATGACCTCTCAGGCTGACGAACTATGCTAGAATGCCAAACACAGCAATTAAATTTAATTGTATAGATTCTGAGCTGCGTAGAACAGAATAAGGAAAACCAATTTAAACTGTATTGCGACTTAAAAACAATGTAATCCTTCTAGAAAACAACCTTTTCCGAAGCAATCAGAAACTAGTTTATACGTGACACCGCTAAAGTACCTATGCACTGACGTTATTACCAGTCAACAAAGTATTGAATTCTTATTGAACATAGAATCAAGGTCAAAAGTTCAAAAGTACATATTCTCACGCGCTAGATCACGTGACATGACTCAATGCTTAACCGACAATATTGGATAGTAAGGGTGTGTGTTTGCATTGTAATAAAAAAGCGGGTGCTGGATAGTATATGTGGTGTGTTGGATTATAATCAAAAAGTAGTTTCTCTATTGTGTGGTATGTGTTGGATAGTAATCAAAAAGCAGTTGCTGGATAGTATATGTGGTGTGTGTGTGTGATTGTAATCAAAAAGCAGTTGCTGGATAGTATATGTGGTGTGTATGATTGTAATCAAAAGCGGCTGCTGGATAGAATATGTGGTGTGCTAGATTGTAATCAAAAAGCGGGTGCTGGATTTTAGGGTGTGTGTTTGGATACTAATAAAAAAACAGGTGATGGATAGTATATATGGCGTATGTTGGATTGTAGTTAAAAAAAAAGTTTAACATTGCATTTTCCATTATGCCCGAGACTGCCTCATCTGACCCTAAATTTATAGGGCAGTCTGGGGCATAGATAAATCCTTTGTTAAATTTCCCTAATGCTCCAGACTGCCTCATCCTATATTAAATACCCGTTATGCCCCATAGTGCTTCCCGCATGTTAACCTACGGACATTTAAAACATAGAATCTCCCATACTTACCCAGAGTGACTGATATTTAGGTCAACTCTAACAATTCCTTGGCCCCTAAGAGTATAAAATAGTACTTCGACTCTCTCAATAAATGGTTCTGAAGAAAGCGTGTCACCTAAGTCTAACTCTCAATAAATGGTTCTGAAGAAAGCGTGTCACCTAACTCCAAAGATAACAGGTTTTAAGATCCATGGATCATACCCAGACATACAAAACTGCATTAACATTGCCGTACTCACTTTGGAGTCAAAAAGAGTGCTATATCTCATTTGTATGTTGATTTCCAATTATAAAAATATATTTTAAGTTTAGAATTTGATGCCTTCAAAACGAAGAATGTAGTATATTCCTCACAATTAGCAAGGCAGTAGCCTTAGTGTCTTGTCTTATTTTAAATTTATGTGTCATCTTGAATGGACTAATCAAACTCTGTACAATAGAAAAGTGTAAGTTCATAATTTGTGTCAAGACAAGCTAAGCATTACTCGAGTTATGGTGCCATTGCCTTATAGAAGTATCCCAAACGTGAAGAAAACACTACATTAACAATAATGCAAGTGTTGTTTGTATCAAAATAACGTTTCAAATAAATTTAAAGCTATGCAACCATATAACAAATTAAAGTGTGTATTATGTGCATTTTGCCAGAAATATATCTTGTCTAAATCTGATACTTCCTACCTTTTACAAGGAAAAGTCTGTACTTTTCAGCACTGCATTCTTCCAATATGCACCAAAATAATTGATTCATTTACTTATTTCACTTACATGCATAAACTAATTAGCTATCATGCATCTATAATGCTTAATTATGAAAAAAAGGTAAAGGATTAGGGAAAATAGGTGTTTGCTAAGATTTGTCTAATAGAAAGAAAGCATTTTATTTCAATAATTATATTGCCTTAATGACTACAATAACTGAAACAAGATGGTGGAATATGGTACAAGTGCCTTGCATGATTATCTGTGATAGAGTAAAGATACCGAAAACAGGGCAAACTGTCACAAATTTACAGAACTATTTTAACATTTTGCTGCATTTTTAGAGCATACTGAAAGCTCATTTTTTCTTATTTTGTTTTCTTCTTTTTTAATGATCTTTCTACTTTAAAGAAGCGCCTGAGATATTTGTGATATCCGTCCTATATGCAACCATTCATCGCATTTATTTTTCCCTCTAAACTTACTAGGTTGAAATTAATTTGAGATGTTTATATACTTATTCACATGGTAACAATGTGTAAGATTTTTTTTTAAAGGATACCTCTACTGGGATTCAAAGATGGGGTACAGTGTAAAAATGAACCCAAAGTTCGAAAACTTCGATCTTTACGAATCCATGTCAACAAAATGTAATATGTGCAGTCCTAGCAGAAAAAAAGTGGTCGAGAGTCATTTGGAGGGGGTGAGTGGCCAATCGACACGATACTATAAATATGCCCAAAATTTGAGATTTGCGAAGGATAACCATCGCAGATTTTGCACAAAAAATATTGATGAATTGTCATTACGTAAATATCTTTATCATAGCAGCAGATGCTATCAAGTACTCTTTCTGAACAAATCTAATACCAAGGAAAGGTCCTGATGACGTGTTTCTTATGTAAATGTTTCTATATCAGTCAAAAAAATCTAACTAAATATTATATTCTTAATAAATTTGTGAAAAAAAAAAATGGGATAGATTTCCTAAATACAAGCCACATTTAGTTAGCGTCTACTGAACACATTTCATTACTTGGAATGTTTCCAAATATAGCTTACCCATTGCATATTTATGAATACGGAATTATCTATACGAATTGATTCATTTTGGAATTGCCTAATGAGTGCAGGATTTTGACAAGTTCTGGATATAAAGACTCAATATACAATAGCAGTTCTAAAGCTGTACATATAACGTATACAATAACATCTCTACTGCTGTACATATGACGTCCACAATAACATCTCTACTGCTGTACATATGACGTCCACAATAACATCTCTACTGCTGTACATATGATGTCTACAATAACATCTCTACTGCTGTACATGTGACGTCTACAATAACATCTCTACTGCTGTACATATGACGTCTACAATAACATCTCTACTGCTGTACATATGACGTCTACAATAACATCTTTACTGCTGTACATATGATGTCTACAATAACATCTCTACTGCTGTACATGTGACGTCTACAATAACATCTCTACTGCTGTACATATGACGTCTACAATAACATCTCTACTGCTGTACATATGACGTGTACAATAACATCTCTACTGCTGTACATATGACGTCTACAATAATATCTCTACTGCTGTACATATGACGATAATACGCGGAAAGAAAATACTTTACGTGGTTTCCTCCATGCTTACGATAAGTTCAGAACGATAAGATACAGAATTTTTAATTGCATTCTTTTCATCATGAGCTTTAATTTTCTGATACTTGGTTACATGAATATAGACAGATTCTACAAGTCAAACTTTATATACCATGACATAATGTAGTGAGTAGACATTTTACAAAGAATTTTTAGAACAAGACAAATATCACACTCTGGTCCATCTGGCTATCTGGCAAAGCAAAGAAAAACAGAGAAAGTAATTAATCATATATTTGGACACTATTTTACATGATACTTTCTTTTATTTATTTTTAAATATCACATATAAGCTGTTTTTAAATAACCTCTTGAAAGATCAAATGTTTTCATTATTTTGTATTATACGCTTGACCAGCTAAAAATGTCCGCTTGAAAAATTGTGAAATTATTACATGATAGTTTGTTCATCCATCAGTTATATTTCTCTTCTAAAACTGCATGAGATGAACAAAAAACATAACTTACTCGTTCACATATTAACCACGTGCAAGAGAATTATTAGTGTTGACTCTCTCAGAAAGGGTCCCAGGGTAGTTGTGGGCTCAAATAGGAGAAATCGGGCCGTGGTCAAGGAGGTGAGGGTCCATTTTGGGAACAGATGGTCAACATTAAAGCGGAAACGGAAAGCGCAGAGATATGCAATGACGAGTTTTAAACATTTCTCGGGTTGGCATCATCCCATTATTCATTCATTTCATAGTTATTCACAGGTTTACCTGCGAAGAATAGATGTGATATTATGCTAAAAAAATATATAAAAGTCATCAAATACGCTTTTCGGAAGAAAATATTATCAAAGAAAGAATAGTAAAAGAGTATTTTTTCATGAAAATGTCTCTATAACATGTGAAAATTGTGCTTTTATCTTTGATTTACTGAGCAAACCAACAATCTCTTTCCCGAACAAAAAGACATGGTACAGTCTTATCAATTTGTAAGGTCAAACATGCGCATAGTTATCGTCTAGCGCACAGAGCAAATAAAACCTTCTCATTTAGTTTTTCATCAATAAGTCATTAACTCTACAAATAAATATTAATAAAGGTTGACAAGATTTTGGAAGCATTATATGTATGAATACGACCCGATCTTTCAATTATAGCCCTACAGCTCTGTGTATCATGACAGAGCTTATTTGGGGAAGAAAATACTTAACGTGATGAATTCAATTGCCGCAGACCGATCTATTCCAAGGAAAGATATATTCTAATTTACACTTCCTTGATCTTGTAGAGCTTTCATTTTTTAAATTTATTTATCTAAGAGTATGAACTTCTTTATTCAAAAATATATCCATATTTAGTGTAGATTTTGTTGTGCACATAGCTTAAACGTGTCCAAAAACTTAAAAATAAGACAATAAATGAAATATAAAATAAAACATCTTGAGCCTTTTTGATTTTACTGTAATAAAATAAGGTCTTCAAGGCTGTAAAGTTTAAAACAAAGGAACAGAGACTCTTTTAAATTATAATTAGAAGCTATTATAGTTATGCAGCGCACAATTTAGCGTTTTCCTACAGAGAAATAAACTTCATAGACAAAGAACAGCATTAGAAATATTATTTATATTAGTGCGCATAACATAACTACGAGGAGAAAGATACATGCGAAGATTTCGAGTTTGAAATAATTGAATTTGACTTCGCGGCTTCAATGACATACATTGGAGCTATTCAGTTGAGACATCCATTACGCGATATATACTGTAATATACATTATACCTATCAATTAAGAGCAGACTTTTTGCTGTCATGTAACACAACACTAGTAAAAGAGTGTAAGCTATTATCTGTTGCTATAAGTTTCCAATAATTTATCATTACCCTTACATATTAACCAAGCACATTACAAAGTGCATGCTGCGACTCATAAGCACTCAGGCTGGCGAGAAAATCCATTACCGATAGTAACTTAGTATACCCAGTTCTTCCTGAAACACCTAATAATATCTTCCAGAATAAGACGGAATTCATCATAATTGTAGAAAAAGTTAAGGGATTGATAGAATCACTGTAAAAGATAGGAAATATAATTTCCCGCTTTATGACTCATATGACACTTTAAAAAACAAGGGGCCTTTTATCATCTGGTTTGGTTAATATCTTAAATAGGATAAAACTGGGAGCGGTATCTCAGATGCACCGTAAACAACCTTTATTTTATTTTGAACTCAGGTTGCATAGTGACATATACGTACAGTTTTCAGACATGAACATTAATTTTAAATTGCGCAGTCGCAAGACATCTACTATTTGAAAACTTTATTAACAAAACAAACTTATCGTATAAGAAGGATGCAATGAAAAAGAGAACAAAATGAAAGCGAGAGACAAAGAGAAGAAAGAAACAACAAATTAAAAAATAAAGAAATAAAACAAAGATCAATTAACTTCGGGAAGTGAGGAAAGCTGGTTACATAAAAATGAAAATAATACATTACACCTAATGAAAACAAACCATAGGATAGGGTTATATTTATTAAACCTTACATTAACCCGAACTATCATAAACAATATTAAAATTAAAACAAGCATGAACATAATTATCTGTTTTTATATCTCTCTCTTACACACACACACACACACACACACACACACACACACACACACACACACACACACACACGAACACGAACACACATATTCACACAATCATATGGGACCTATGAAAAAAACAAACAAGGATTCCGAAGAAGCAGATATAGCATCCTAGACAGAGCGATGGTGAAAAGAAAATCGGATCTTATTCTTTGGATGGGTGGGATTTAGAAAACTCACAGACGGTGTGCGAATTTCAGGGATGGTTATTTCGTGGATGCCATACATATTTTCCTCGACGAGACCTGAAAAATCCTTTCTCAGAATCCACTATGGAAGAGTTGTACGACCAAACAAACCTACGACGCCAGAATTTTTGAAGTAAAGGATACCAAGTGATAGAAATGTAGAAATACGACTACGATAGACATTAAAAAACAGATACAGAATTTACACGCATCGTCGAAGAGTATGACGAAGTGGACACCGAACCTTAGAATCCACGTGACAGTTTGTTTGGAGGACGAACCAATGAGACATAATTGCTGTACGACGTAGACGAATCTTAAGAAGAACAAATCAAATACATCGATGTGTGTTTCTTGTATCATTGGTGTGTATATATGCTCGATTCCTCACCGGTCACCCTAAAATGTTGACAGAACACATTGACGTAGAACATATTCGTCAGTACCAAGGTCTAACCAAATGTCAATTTTTGCCACCGACGACAGGATCGTGGGTGAGTGCCGAATTGTTTCGTCCTCTCGATCGTGGATGCCAACTATTAAAAAGTGTATGAAATGTTGTCCTTTTCTACGACAATACCAACAAGACGACTCTAGTGAATTAATTGTTTTCAGGCTACGCCAACGAAGTTTTGAAATTGAAGCCAATAGCGAGCGGATATCCTTCTTGTTGTCTGACTCCAGAAGATAAAGACGAATTTAAAGAACGATACCAATCCTTAGAAGCAATTATGTTGGAACACGTGGTAAAGAACGAAGGAAGACTCAAGAGTCATGCTGAATTGTGTGTGGAGAAAACTAGCTCAACGTCCGATATATTTAAACACGGAATACTTGCTAGATCCAAGTCGATACTTTAAACTCATCGACGATAAAGGAACACTCATTAAACACGTGGAAATCATACGTAAAGATTTGAATTTGGTGAATTACGAAGAAGTCCCAGAGTCTGCACAACCCCACGAATTTGGAAATGTCATCATTCCGGCATACGTGACAGCTAACGCCCGTTTAAAAGTGTACTCCGTTTTGGAACCTTTAGGAGAACGTGTTCTATCTTCCTCACCGATAGTTGCATGTACATAGGTCGACCTGGAGGCTATTACTCCTGCATCAAAGATGACCGTTTAGCACAGCTTGAACCGACGAACACCGGATGAGACTATTTTAAGTTTTACCAGTGGTGGACCTAAAATTACAGTTACCAGTACAGAGACAAGCAAGGAGAACTTGATACAAAATATCAAGGGAAAGGACTGAAATTGAACTATCGTTGAAGCTTTAAAGTCCGGTCAAGATCGAGACTTTCATGTATAAACGATGGATCCTTACACGATTGTACATTGATCATATCCTTAGTAGACCTTTAGAAAAAAATGTATCAGATCCTCACGATAACCGAGTACCACTTCCTGATCGCAACACGTTACCTTACGGGCACACATATCTCCAATATAAATAAACTTCCAAGACAGAAACATTATTGTGAATACAGACGCTGTCCGAGACAGCTCAATTCCACACAGAACAAATATGATGCAATTTATCAAAATTTAAACGAAGTCAAATGTGATGCAATACCCTATGATTATAGTGATGCTATACCCTTCGACATCAGCGATGCCGCTCGACCTTACCACTCGAATATTGAAAGCGATGCCGTTCATTTGCCATTGTATGGATGTCATCCACACACTGGCAAACCATTCTGGATACCACAAATTCATCAAGAATTACAAATCAAAGAAGATAACACATTTACTGTGACTTTGTCTGACTATTGTAATTTTGAAAGTTGTTTCCAGACTTTCAAAAGGAAATGACCTTAATATCTGGAAGGACTTAGTCCTAAATCTTTAGCTAGAACAGGATTTGTTTACTTGGGAGAAGGAGATAAAGTACAGTGTTTCAGTTGTGGTGTGAAACTTCACGAATGGGAGTATATAGATAGATTTACCTTAACATTCCAGATGGTCTCCGTGCTGTCACCGCCTTCCTTTGGTAGGTTCTAAATGTAATCCACGAGTGTTGGATTGGACACTTGGACGCAAGTGGTGACTGCTTATGTCAAAGACATTGTGTGTGAAAGATGAACGAAAGACAACATGACCTTTTATGTGTTTAATGTATATTGGTAACACCGTGAACTGTGTTTAATGACATGTGAATTAGTTGTAACATTAATACAAAATTTGCTGTGTTTTGTGACATGTAAATATATTCTGCCATGAATCGTGTTTTATAACATGTGAGTATGTTGTTGCACTATGAACTGTGTTTTGTTTAAAAATGTACATTGTTTACCCCATGAACTTTTATTTTTTAAAATGTAAATATGTTGTACATAAACTACTCTATCCCCAAACAAAATGCAAAACAAACAAACACTAAAAAGACCATTTACTTCTTTTCTTTCTGCCAGTTTTCAATAATTCAACTGACTTCCTTTCAATCTCATCCTCTTGCCAAATTGATTGGTGCACTGTATGCCATCAGTCGCAAAAAATGCACAAGTGTATTCACATTTGCTAGAAGCTAGTCTCAAAGAAGTGTTACGAGGGTTTACTTTGACAGCACGTCAATCACCACAAGCTATCATTCACATACCACGTCAAACAAAAAGTGTTTTTGAAAAACATAAAGTAGCTTTTTCACAACTTGCTGATCCAAGAATCGATGCTCAAACCAAACACAAATCATTTTGTAACCAGGTGGAAGTGGCTCTTTGGGAAATGTCATTAATCGTTAACTTTTAAAATTGAATCCTAATGTCCAAGCTAAAACAGCAAAAGCTAAAAGGCAGAACAAAAAGACGAGAGGGACAGCATGTTCAAAATCGCTAAGAAGAAAACTCAAAAGAAAACAATTTCTTCAAGAAAGAGACGTATTGCAGCTAGAACACGCACGTACTCACAAAAACCATGCTCTGTAACCGTTTCTCCTTCCACTCCACCTCTGTTATTGACATTGCCCGTTACATCTGATTTAAGACCAGTATTTCCTCATTTGATGAAAAATTTAAAAATTATTTGTAAAGAAACTTTTACTCGTCGACGTCTTCGTTTTCTGGTCTACCAACTGCTGTGCAGCCCAAAAGGTAGCCTATCCTAAGACAGAAGTACAAGACAGAACGGGGATGTTTCAAAGTGTAATGGATTTGTCCAACAAGAACTGGCACGATATAGGCCATCGAGAAGGCCAGTAATACCTAAAATCACGTTGATACGACGTCTCGACAAGCAGCGGAAACGAATTTCAGTGTAAAAGACGTGTAGAACAAAATTTACTTCAATTTTCCTGCTGAACATAGATGTCACAAAGTTCACATCATCGTCCAAAGAAACCTTCCATAAAATGAAGAAAAAGCTGTCTCTTTCCTCGTTTAGTTGTGTAATAGTATATTTGTGTGTTGTAAGTGTAGTTTGTGTATATTCCTACCCCTTTGAGTAGGATAGTGAAGGTGGGGATTTTGGATAGTAGATAACTGGGTTTTGGTCACTCTAACAGTGTATTGAATAGTAAGTATGGGGTATTGGTGACTCCAACAGCGTGTTGATGATATAGTGTGAGTGTCGGATAGTATATAAGTGACTGATGGATAGTAAATAACTGAGGAATGGTCACTCCAAACGACGTGTTAGATAGTATATAACTGGGTGCTGGATAGTATATCACGCGGTGATGGTCACCACAAACGGTGTTTTTATGGTATAGTATAGGTGTTGCATAGTAGATAACTGGGCGATGGATAGTAGATAACTGGGAGATGATCACTAAATAACGTAGTGTTGATACAGTGTGAATGCTGGCTAGTAGATAACTGGGTTTTGGATAGTAGACAACTGAGTGTTGGTCGCTCCAAACGGCGTATTAGTTAGTAAGTGTAATTTTAACATTAAATTTCCCGTTAGATGGCATAGACACCCATAATGTTAAACCTATGGTCATTTTAACATTACATTGCACGTTAGAGGACATAGAGACCCATAGTTTTAAGCCCATGTCCTTTTTAAACATTACATTTTACTTTAGAGGCCATAGAGACCCTAAACCAAAAATTATATTCTCAATGTTAAAATTCCCACATTTTAAATTAACTTGTAGTCCAGAAATCTCATATATTACCTACTGACTGGAATAAGGATTTTCGCATATCAATATTCATGGAGTAGACTTTTCGCATATAGATTCTTCTTTATATTTTGTCTCCACCTGCAACACCTCTAAGCTCTGACCACTAGCAGAGCTGCCAATATATCTAGTTTATAGTTCAGAATTAATAGAATTTTGCCAGATATAAACATTTCATTACAAGCGATACGCCAAATTTTTTGGGGGGACAAATTACCTTTATTATTAAGAAAACGTTTGATAGTAGAATATGCCGACACTAGAGCTTGTGTGTAACATGCCATTATCAATAAAAAAAAGAAGAAAGAAAAGTTCCGCTTTTGTAAGGTTTTCGAATTTAGTGTTTACAAAAGAACAAATGCATTCTCTGAGACATAGATGGTTTAACCATTGATATATGAATGTTATAAAAAATATGATTAGCTTGAAAATGTTCAAATGGTAATAAGACATTCCTGCATAAATTAAACAAGACATTTTATACAATTTATATGTTTAATTTGTCTTTCATCATTCAGTAAATTTACATTTCATGAAACACAGTTCATGGTGTGACCAATGGACACTTACACACACACACACACACACACACACACACACACACACACACACACACACACACACACATACTGTTTTTGGTATAATCAGTCACCTTTTGTATCCAAGACTTTTCCAGATATGTTCATCCTTCCTGTCGTAAATAAGTTGGTGTATATTGCTTGCTATATACACTTATTGGTCAGCATGGATAGTAGATAAAGTGTGACGAATGTCTTCTCCACTTGAAGATGAAAAATGTGTTATGTGAATAGTAGCTTTTCCATCAGTAATGTCAAACTCATCGCTTCTGTTGAACGTCTTGAATTTTGTCCTAGAGTGGAAGAAGTTAATTCTGCATGTGTACTAAATTCGATCCAGTCAGGAGATTTCAAACTGTCGTGAGTGAAGGACAGGCTCAAGCGATCATCATCTTTAGCTCGGCACTGTCGTTCCAATTTCTCTGATATCGATTCCCATAAATCTGAAATGAAACCAGCTGCTTTCTCTGTTTGAACTTCATAAGCCGTCGTTCAAAATTTTCTGGAAGTCACTTGTTTGTTGAGTCGCTCGAATGTGAAACAAATCTTCAGGAGCTACTGAACCATTTTTCCTTTTTCGTGGATCTTGACACTATATGTCCCGTAGAGGTAGATGGTATTGGATAGGGGTCAATCATTTCATCTTCAAAATCGCTAGCGTGAACTAGTGTTAATACTTCTCTCATCGTATTCGGCGACATATAACGTTTTCGTCTCTTAGCTTCTGGTTTCTCTTTGGAATGGTGTGATCTTTTCATGATGATTGTTGATTCCAATATGATTTAACTAAGTTACTTCTTTCTCTCTATATATAGCCCCTCTGTACCTATGTTTGTGGAAGTCACAATGAGTACGTGAAATAGTAAGTTATGTGACTTTTCAAAACTTGCACAAACTCTCAACCATACAGGTGTCACAAAGAGTGAACTAACAATAGTTTTGCCGTTTTCCAAGAACACAAACTCATAACTTTACAGTACAAGAAATCTTAGCTTACGCTAAACATCGTACAATTTGAACAGAACAATGTTACAACCTATCTTTAGCTTAACGAAACAATTCTATCCAATGTTTGCCGTTTTCAAAAGTAGCACAGACAAATGTTATAGTAAAAGAAAAATCTTAACTTCATACAGCCCCAAATTAGTTAGTTTGAAAACATTTTAAATAAATATTACTGCTTTAAAAAAGTTCATAGGTAATATTTTGCACTCCGGTCTCTTCAAAATCTAAGGCATGATTTTTATCGGAATAAGCGATCTCATTGGCTAACAAAAATTTGACAGTTTTACAATCGATTCTGCCTCAGAGAAATTTCGAGCGTCGCCCAATGCAGAAGCAATTTCACTCCATGCTTTGCTTTAGCCGCATAGCTCCTGACATATCTTATATTTGTGATATATGGATGAATAAAAATTATTTAAGCTTATGCAAATCCAAACGGAGTGACATTAATTTGTGGTTTTAGAACATTCCATTAACAACTGGCAAAGAAATGCTGTTCCTACGCAATTCAATCATGTGAGATTTTACAAAGATAGGATTTCCTGTGGATGTGAATATTTTGGAATGTGATTTTGACATTTTATTGTAATTGTATTCAAGAGGAATATATACCATAAAATTAAGTGTCTTGATATGTTTTTAAAAAAAATATGAATAAGATAATCACACATACTCTCTCTCTCTCTCTCTCACACATCCACCCTCTCAATCTCGCTATCGAACAGCCACCTACCCATTCCATGTTAAAATCTCTAGTCTACACAAAACATGTGGCAGAGTGAATGAGATTTAAATCATAATTGTCACTGTCTGCTTTAAGATACCCGTCTCTCTCTCAGTGTTTCACACACACACACACACACACACACACACACACACACACACACACACACACACACACACACGAGCTTCATTTTTACACATACACACACACACGAGCTTCCTATAAAATGATTTATATTTAAATCATAATTGTATCTGTTCGGCTTTAAGATACACTCTCCCTCTCTCTGTGTTTACATATTAACATACAGACATATACACTTTTTATAAACTCTCTCAGGCACAACATGAAGAAGAAAAAAATAACAATAATGAGTTTTATGGTATGTAGCCTCTTTAGTTAGGTAATTACATAAAATAGAAGGCTATGTTACTTTAGTTTTGCAGTTTTTCATGAGAAAATAATTACTACTACTACTATTATTGATAATAATAATAATAATAATAATAATAATAATAATAATAATAATAATGACCTATTTTGGTCTGTATACTGTTGAGCAAGGTGATTACGGAAAATAGAAGGTTATGCTACTTTAGATTTGCAGTTTTTTAAAAACACTCACGCAAACAAATGTCGAACGGTTGTGTTTCTCTAAAAATTCTAACATTCGCCATTTTTAAAAACTAGCACAGACAAAATTACAGTGCAATCAAACTTAATTTCATACAGCCCCAACTTCGTTAGAGTGAAAAAAAGTGAAACCAAATGGTGCTTGACCAGTTCACAGATATATTTTCCGGTCCGTTCTCTTCAAAATCTAATGCATTATTTTTGTCGATCGGAATAAGCGATCTCATTGGCTAGAATAATTTGTATGACCTTTTTTCCGCATTTGCTATTCAGCTATCAAGCGATATAGATGTGAAATACTTTTAGTCCAGTGCATAGCTGGGGATTGTAGTATTGTAGTTTTTTGACACACGCCTTGCAGAAGCCAAAATTACAGACAATACTGACTAATTGAATTTTAGCAATGTCATTTTTTTTGGCACGCTTGTCAACTCACTCTGTTTTCAATAATGTTTCATAAAATGATCAGATAAAAAATATACCAATGATCATTTCTAACATAGGATTTACCATTGTCTTTGGAAACTCATAAAAAGGTAACGTAATGTTAATTTCTCCTTGTCCTATAATGCCGCAAAAGAAACAACGGTGGTCTACATTTATTTCTTCTTACACTCCATTTGTAATATTATAGGGATTATGAGAAAAGTAAAGGGTATGGTAGTTTTGTTTTTTTAAAAATGGAAGGCAGTAGAGGATAGGGACATTATAGAAGGGGTTGAGATTTTGACTTTATTTATAATGGCGATCATACGGTGATAAGAGGGCAAAGGAAGGTATTTGTATTGATAAGGGTTTGAAATTCTGGGGTTTTTTTTCTAATCACTTTCTTCTACCATGTGTGAATGTGATGGTAGTTTTGTTTAAAATAGGAGGGTGGAGTAGGGTAGGTGCATTATAGATGGAAGTAGAGATTGTTACTTTATTTATAAGGGGGATGATAGGGTGATAGGGGAGATAATTTTGCTTTGTTTATAAGGCACTCTTGTTATGATACACTCTTTCGATGTACTTTTATGTCATAATAATACGGCATTTCAGTTAAAGGGCAGACAAACTCACATTTCCCTCATAAATAGATCAAATAGACAGACTCCACATCTGAAACATATGACGTAAAACGGTATTTCAGTTACAGCGCAGACAAACTCACATTTCTCTCCAAAATCCTACCTTATGTGAATGGGATGGTAGTTTTGTTTAAAATAGGTTGGTAGAAACTCATAGAAAGGGTAGCCTAATATTAATTTCTCCTTACCCTATAATGCCCCCCCCCCCAAAAAAAAAAAAAAAAAAAAAAAAAAATGTTGGCCTACTATTATTTCTTCTTACACTCCACTAGTAATGTTATAATTAATATTAGAATAGTAACGCGGATGGTCATTTTTTTAAAAAAATGTCTTGTAGTTTAGATTTTAACTCTATTTATAATAAGGATGATAGAGTGATGAGGGGACTTACAGAAGTTATTTTTTTTAATAAGGGTTTTACATTCTATTTGTTTTATCATTCTTTTACATCATACTCTGTGTGATCATTAAATGGCTGAATATTGGTCATTCCAAAAGGCACTGCAAATAGTAAGTATAGTTTTATAATTACATTTCTTGTTATAGGCCAGAGAACCCCACACTTGATAAACCTATAAATAAAACGAATAGACAGACACCTCATGTGAACTAATTTTTACGATCGCATTTCCAGTGCAGACAATGAGACATTTCCCGCCTGAATAGAACAAATTGTCAGCCTCCTCATGTGAAAAACTCATGAGCCAATTTTCACGATAACATTTCTAGTGCAGACAAACTCACATTTGTTGCCAAACTAGCACCAGACTCCCCCCTCTCTCTCTCTCTCTGTCTGTCTGTCAGTCTGTCTGTCTCTCTCTCTCTCTCTCTCTCTATATATATATATTTATATATATATATATATATATATATATATATATATATATATATCCGTCTGTTAGACACATCATGAACAATTAATAATAATAATAATAATAATATTAATAATAATAATAATAATAATAATAATAATAATTATAATTTTGTATGGTCTGTTGAATAAGGCCATGTCAAACTCACACCCATGTTACGATACAGAACCTCGATGTACTTTTATTTCCATATATGTATGAAGCAAAACATAATACGACATTTCAGTAAGAGTGCAGACAAACACTCATTATCCCACCTAATTAGAACAAACAGACTATCTCCTCACGTGAAACGTATGACATAATACGGCATTTCAGTAAGAGGGCAGACCGTCGCATAATGTTATACTTTTACAAACATACATTTCAAAATGGCGGCCTAAAGTTAATTTCCCGTTTGGGTCTATAACTTTTCGACTCTGTTTAACACAGGACTCACGTTTTGGTTTATTTCGCCATACTCTACTAATTACAATCTTCTAAATCTGCGAGTACAAATTTTTACCCAACAGGAAAACCAACCAGTGGCCCTTTTTCGTTCATAAGACAATGGATAACTCCTTGTCTTGAATCACTCCTGGTTTATTTTACCATGAATCAGCTAACAATTTGAGGAAGGAGAAAAAAAAAAAAAGAAAAAAAATAGTAAGTTTTGCCTAATGTAGTGAACTCCAGACTATATCTATCTTTAAAGACCTGGACAAGAAGTGAGTATTCGAATCTTTTGATGAGTTTGATCCCCGAACACTTCTTTATAGCTGAGCACTCAAGCTAACCAACTAAACGCATGATATCTTTAACTTTAAAAAGTCCCTTTGGTATCAAACATGTCTTATTCGTATTTTCGAAGTGCATTATCTTCCTTCCATAGGCCGTTATGTATCATATTTAATCCATATCTTTAACTTATCATAAAAAGCCTCATTATAAAATAGTAATTAAAACAAATGAAAAAGAAAGAAAAATCAATGGAAACAAAGTGCTAAATAGTGTTAAACTTTCATAGGCTTTGTCATAGCCATTGCAAAATTGTATTCACTTACTTGCGATACAAACGATTCTGGAAACTGTCCTTCGTTTATGACAGAAATGAAGACACTAGATAATAATAAATTGATTTCTAAAGAGATAAGAAACAGAAATGAAAACACTAGATATTGATTTCTAAAGGGATAAGAAACAGTAATGAAAACACTAGATATTGATTTCTAAAGAGATAAGAGACTTAATACGAGATTTTTAATTCAATCACGTATATGTTAGGATTCCTAGAATGACATATAAATGACCGATCAGACGTAATATAAGATTTCCTTGGGGTTAGAGTCCTTGGATCACACAATACGAAATTGATGCAGAAAAAGTGCAATATGGTTCAGATACTAACTTTAAAACTGGCGATCTACCGGCACATTGGAATATAAATAGACAAAACTAGATAAGTGTTTTGTTCTGAGTCGGCGGAAAGAACGTATTTGATACGGTGTAGAAATAGGTCGAGGTCACCTAAGCAAGTTCTTTCCCTCGACTCGGAACAGAGTACTTATATGGATTGTATTTATTACACATCCCCTTTTTATTCACACATTGTTTTCAAATTTTTAATGTATCTTTAAAAAGATTGAATTAAGACATTTGGGGGTTTATGAAAGATAATGTTAAATCCACTGAAAAACCCCTATGAGTCGTATGTAACCGGGATTAGTTCTAAATAAATACTGTGCATTTACTTCATGGCTGAAGAGGTAATTTACTCCCATTTCTTACACCATTCTGACTAAATACACACACTCCACTCCAGAGCAAATTTCAGGGCAAATTGATTAAACTAACAGTAATTAAGTACATTCAATTACACAGAAAACTCATTAATTTACAGTACTTTCTAACTGTTTTATGTTTTCATTACAAAACATTACTGATGCATCGAACTTTTAAAGTAACAATTTAAGTATTTAACCCCCCACCCCACCCCCACCCCCTAAGAGCCCCCCACCCCCTAAGAATCCCCCCACCCCCTAAGAGTCGATCTCTTTCTAACATGCGGTCAAGATTTTTAATAATCGTTTTTATATTTTGTAAACAAGAAAACTCTGAACGATATTGTTCTATTTTCTTCTCTTGCTATGTACTTGAAAGGTCGCAAGAATTTAAAATGTAAACAAAAGTACAACACCCTGCTTGTGCTCCAGTGATGGAAAAGTCTCGAAACAATGTAACAAAATGTAATTCTCCTAAATTTCAATAAGAGTCAATAGAACTGCTGTTAATAAATTTTATTCTCAAATTTACTAATTAAATTTGAATAATATTAATAGACAAATTTAAAGTTCCTTCAATATTAAAGTCTGAAGATGAAATGCTTTTCTGGCTGGAGTTGGTATTTTAAGATGACTTATATTGTGGAATATCTCATTCTGGCTAAATTTGGTATTTTAAGATGACTTCGATTTTGGAATGTTTCTTTTCTGTTTGTTATCAGTGCTGCAGATGGGAACCAGATCAACACGTGAGCGGTTCAGAAGTCTTTGCATGTTTTCGTGTTCTTCGATTCCTTAAACCTTTCTGTTCAAGGTCTTTGCGGCTAACGATTTGCCGCTGGCAGCAAACTCGGTCGAAGATCAAATGCTGTAGCTATAGTTATTGTCCCTTAAATACCTGTCTATAGTTCTGTGGTAACCATTAAGAGTATCTGGTTCATAGTACAAACCAACCGGTGATCATGTAGGCATAAGTGTGGAATTAAACGGGAGTAATGTTGATAATTTCCATTTTCTCCAATTGAGGGGACATTTCTAACCATGCCTTCAATTTGGGCATGACGATCAGAATCTTTCTTACAGTGTCTAGATTTTTTAAATTTTTACTTTCAATATAAGATTTCAACGAGGAAGTATATTGTCTCTCACTCTCTATCATGTTTGGAGTCACTATGCACACAAGCTACATCTGAGAACTCGTCAAACATTATGTCCAAAATATTGTTGTCAACCTCAACTAACTCTGATTTCTCGGCGGTAGGTACTGTGAGATGCCCATCAAACTCCTCGTCGCTACTTTTGGTACTGCCCCGTGTGGCTCTAGCAGCGAATTCGTCCATTTTAACGAGTGATGATGGCAGACAACAGACACTCACCCCCCCCCCTCCTAATATGACGGCATTTTTAAAATTAAAGAGTATGTAGACATTTTTGAAGTTACATGCTATAGTTTAAAATTTATATCAACAAATATTTCCCGATATTTTAATAGACTTTTAAAAGTAGTTCCAGGCTGGGTATACGAAACAGTAAGTTTAGGGATGCGATACGGAAACACGGATTGAACATCCGTGTCGAACGCCAGACCAGCCATGTAAGATTAAATGGGCATGCAATAAAGTTTTAAAACGGAGAGGTAATACAAATTGATCACCAGTAGGACTCGGGTACTAATTCAACTCCCACAATATACCCCTGGAAACACCATCATATTTTTAAAAAATTGATAACTTTAAATTTCTAAATACTCATGATCAAACCCATATATCTCAGTACAGACCCATTCTTGATGCAAGTTTCTTTGTGGCGAAAACCATATGAACCGCGGCATTTTTTTTTTTTTTGTGTATCTACATGTGCATTGAACAAATGTATTCATTCCAACTCTAAAGAAACAGGTGCGACATTTAATACTGAATGCTCCTAATTCAAGTCTATAAACAGACTGAAATTGCATTAATATAATACTCTCTCCATTTTCTGTCCAGTTACAAATTGGATAAACACTGAATAGAGTTTTTTAAAATTGTATTTTTTTTTACAAGAGTCTTATTTTTCATTACCAACCAATCATAACCCTCGACACCCATATATGCTCTATTTCATATTCAACAAGTTCTAGACTGGTTCTCATTTCACTATGTGATTAGTACCATGTGTCCTCTAGAATCTTAATACTATGCTACTACCCCCATCCACACCCGCATTGTATCGTTGCTAACAAAATATATTGTGTATGTGTTGAAGAAAATAGATTTTTAATATGATCTATGCTGCCTGCTCCCTCCCCATTAGTTCAAAGATATTCAGAGATGTTGGGCATAATATCACATGCAGCAAAATATCAGCTTTCAGATTCATACAATAAAGCGATAAAATCCATCTTTATGTTGTTTCCTTAAGGTATTTTTCAAACGATTATTTTGTTAGGCTCGATATTACCATTTGTTTTAATCATTTTAATGGTTGGAATAGTTTATTTCATTTTGCTCAAGGTATCCATTGTTGTAAGTGTCTAATAACATATTTCTGTATGTGATAAAATGTTATACAATCATTGGCAATACAAAATGTATATAAAATATGGAGGAAATATAACTAACATATCTGGTCATTACACGGTTATTACCCAATACTAAATTCATACAGAAAATTAAACGAAGCTATGGTATAAATGTTCCATAAACGGCATTTATTGGTCTATTCTTTTATTGACTCGCCATCTTGTCGCATAGCAAGAAAGCAAGCTCATGAAAAACAATTGCAAGAGATAACTTGATTCTATGGCATTCGTAATATTATTGCATGATGTACAAGTTACGGTATTCGTAATATTAATGCATGATGTACAAGTTACGGTATTCGTAATATTATTGCATGATGTACAAGTTACGATATTCGTAATATTTTTGCATGATGTACAAGTTACGGCATTCGTAATAGTATTGCATGATGTACAAGGTACGAATTTTCTTATTGTAAACTTAAATGCTTTATCAAAATGATGTTTGCCAAAGCTCAGACGCTAGCAATCTCTGACGGCAGATTTATTGATAATACATTTCATAAGGCATGCTTCATTTCTTTCAGAGTTTAATCTGCCATGAAATGGAAAATAATTTTTCATCGCACAAAAGCCTTTTTATACTGGAGGCATTTTCC
Organism: Margaritifera margaritifera; assembly: GCA_029931535.1. Taxonomy (NCBI): domain Eukaryota; kingdom Metazoa; phylum Mollusca; class Bivalvia; order Unionida; family Margaritiferidae; genus Margaritifera; species Margaritifera margaritifera. The sequence continues at coordinate 6,827,744 of JAQPZY010001677.1, read as the reverse complement.
CCTTCTTTAGGATAATAATGCTTTACAAAAAGAGACCACATCGCTAACGGCTTCGCATTCGTATGTCGAAAATTCAATGACTATTCCGATGCCATGTCTTTTATTTCTCAAGAATAACCAGAAATATTGCAATATTATACAACCATTGCACAGCATGAAAAGTTAATGTAGTGATATGGCGTGATAATTCAGGCACTTAAATCCTAAACCTACCATTTAAAACAGATCATTCTTATTTAAAACATAATGGGGGGGGGGGTATTCTGGCTATTTTTAAAGTACAAATGAACATCAACATGTTTACATAAGTCATGTTAAGTCCTGGGAAAATCAATAATTATGTCGATCAGCTTAACCCACAATGGTGAAACCACGTGCTAACGCGTGCAGAATTTATGACCTTGAATCCTATGTCAACATGATGTTGATTTGAAATAAGGTATTTTCATTGTAGTGCAAAGGCACTTTTAACAGTATCATGCGCGACCTAGTTTCTGATTGGTTAAAGAAGGTTGTTTACAGAACACATTCTAATTCGCACTATTAGAAGTTAAATTCTCTTTTACGCAGTAACAGACTATATATGCCAATATAACCACTGAATCTAAATTCGTTGGCAGTTCATCAGAATCATAAGGTTATTGAGGAAGATTATTATTGTTTGTAAAATCAGAAGGGTGAAAATCTATTATCTACACAGTACATTTTGAATTTAAGTACTATTCTTCAAGGAACTTAACAATATTCTACATTCACAGGAGTTTACCTGGGATTAATAACATTTGGATTTAAAACTGTGTTTCTTGTGGCATATCAACACATTAGTGACTTTATTCGGAATGCTTTGCATTAACTTCCGGATTATCAAAATTCAATAGTACATTTAGGATTACTTAGGAATTTCTAAAATGTAATATATTTTAATTCTTTCACTTTGTTTGTTTGAAATATTTAATATTTTAGGAAATTAAATTTATATTTTATAAATTGTGAAAGCTTGTTTGAGTCGTTCTTTCTTTTGTTACTATTTCTAATCCCTAGACGTAACACAACACTCTCTTTTAGACTGTCCAAATGATTCTGATTTGAGAGATCACATCTTATACACACTCCCTTTTGCTCTCATAATTGAAACTTGATTATTTGGCAACCCAATTTACTCCACAGAAAATTACAAAATAACATGCTAATATTTCTTGTCTGTGCAAGATTTAATTAGGATTACTAAAAGATTTAAATAGTCCATACGAATCACACCTTTTGAATCATATTTTTTTCGGTGACAAATGCTATTATATACTTATACTTGTATAATATGCTTCTTGTTTATACTATGAATATAATATAAAAGTGCAAATTTAACAATAGCAATCATTGCCTATACATGGCAATGTTTAACCTGAAAGACATTGCATATAACTTTGTGATACACAACGTTATAGATAACTGTATTAATTTTGTTGTAACAAAATGCGTTAAATTCTCTGATGTATTATTAACGCCGTAACAAGCTTCTGCTAAATAATTAACATTATATAAGCATGTTGAAGCGGATCCTTACTCCTAAATGTCCTAGAATCATTTGTATTAGTAAATGGGTGTGGAGGTTGCTCTGTACCCTCCAAACATACTGATTTTGTAAATATGTTGCTTTTATACGCTGATGACACAATACTTGTCGCAGATAATCTTGCTGACATGCAATATACCTTGGATATATTTAATCGATGTTGTGATAAATGGAAACTTACAACCAATACAGAGAAAACCATATTATTGTATTTGATTCATAAAAAAAGATCACACATACAAATTTAAGATAAGAAAAGCCTATATTGATGTTGTAGATGAATATAAATACTTAAGCCATATATTTCACAAGAATGGAAAGTTCTCCAATAGCCTGAAAAATCTGGTACCTATAGCTAATAAAGGTATACATCTACTTAAAAAGTGTATACACAATTTATATTTGCCTATTGATTTTCAGCTAAACTGTTCGATCAGACCATGGTACCGATTTTAACATATGCTTGTAAAATCTGGGGATTTGTAAGATCAGACATAGTTGAATAAACTCGTCTTTCTTTCCTAAAAAGTATACTGAATGTCAAAAAATGTACCCCTCTGTATATGCTATATGGTGAACTTATTCGGTTTCCCTTAATTATTAACATTAAAAGTCGCATGATAAACTTGTTTTGCTCGATTAACTAGTGGTTATGAAGAAAAAATGTCTTATCATATGTATTCTCTCTTATACAAACATTTTTGTGATAATTTATATGACAATATCTAGATACTAGAAGTAAAATCTATATTAGATGATGTTGGGTTTAGCTACCTATGGATAAATCAAAGTTTTGTGTTACTTATATGGTTAACAAAGTCTATAGAACTACGACTAAAAGATCAAGACAATTATGGACAGCTAACATCAAAAAGTCTTAATTACGGATTATTTAAAACTAGTTTGGATTTAGAAAATATATATTTCTCATTGCTTAAAATATATCTAAAAGCTCAATTAAGTTTCGAATTGCAAATCATAGGTTTCCTGTTGAAACTGGTAGATGAGTTAAAGCAGCAATGTCTGTAATTGTGTGCATTTTTTTAAATAGTGCAGGTCATTAAAGTAATTTAATATACCAACTTATCACCCGAAATAATGCAGAGAAATGCGAGGTTTATCCAGATTCAATCAATAAACTGCAAAATAAACGAAAGAAATTATTTCGAGGCAGGGACCTCCTAAATTGAAGAATCTAGGTCACGAGCTGGTACGAAAATTCCACATGACCACATAAACTCTGCGTCATCTGCGTGTAGAAGGCTGGTTAGAAGTCACGTAGTAGCAATTTTAATATCTATCAAAACAAAAATGACTGACGTACCGCAGAGTAAAAAACGTGAAGGTCGCTCACGTTGTTTGTCTCTTTTCCGAGAAGAAACGTCGAAGAGCTGCCACAGAAACCGAACTGAACTTATGGCTGGCGAGCACTGATGGAGGAGTTCGGACTCTCAACCGACGCTCAAATGGCCAAGGTGTTGTTGGACCGGTACCCCCATGTACGTTTTTACTCACTTGTCAAAGAAGTCTACAGTACAGTATAGTTCCAATGTTTGATAGCTACAGTAGGTTTTATAATTTGTATTATAACTGGCAAAGGATTTGTTTTGATTGACTTTGAAGATTAAAAACAAACAAACTTGCACGATAAGCTAATCGATATTTCGCTTGCGATGGCATAATACGTTCCCCCACGTATTTGTATGGGGGCGGGGACAGAGTAGTGGATTATTCATGAATCGTAGCATGCACAGAACAGTCATTTGTATGTGAATTCCTATCATGAAATGTGTTCATTAATTTAGGTTAGATTAAATTCAATAAATATTCAACTGTTTTTAATATATATAAACTCTCTATCTGATATAGGAAGAGTCTAGACAGTAAGATATTTGCTAGCACATTCCTTGCACAATTACACAAAAACTGATTAACCTATGAATTTAATAGACGAAAAAGTTTGACACCTGTTATTAGACAATGAGCACTTCGAATGTGTACACATACAAGCCCTAGGCTTATAAACAAATATACATATATTTTAATTTGCCCTGAAGATAAATGATATAGTCACTTCATTACTAATTTTTGGAAATTCACTTACATTACTCACATTCCTAATATATTGTTAGACCTGCTATTCCATACAGCAGTAACCTACTAACAATGGTCAGGTTCAGAACGTCCATTTGGTTCATACTTAGTAACATATTTACAAGCATATGCATGTATGGGCTGTGTGTGTGTGTGTGTGTGTGTGTGTGTGTGTGTGTGTGTGTGTTTTTCTTTTCCTAATGTATAGTGGAAATCAACTTTTGTAATGGAGCATATAAATAATCCAGGACCATCTTGTGTAACTAGGCAACAAACACAGCCATCTACAGATGTGTGAGCTTCCATAAATTAAATAATATGAGATTACAAGGAGTGTATGTATTTTCCTGATCTAGTAGAAGATGTATTAACCATTTAAGAATACTATACCCTTGGGATGTGATTTTGAAATTTCATTGTAATTGTATTCAAAGGGAATATATGCCATGAAAAGTAAGTGTCTTGATTTTAAAAAGGTATGAATTAGATAGTTACACCCACCCACCCACACCCACACCCACACACACACACACACACACACACACACACACACACACATTTTATAATCCCTCTCTCTTTGTTTCTCACACATCACTCAAAAATTAATAATAATAATGACTTTTTATGATATGTTGAGTAAGGCCTGCTCTTTCCGTTCCTCTTTCTCTCTCTCTCTCTCTCAGACACATCATGGAAAATTAACAATACTATTACTAATAATAAATATTTTTTTTTATGGTTTGTTTAGTAAGACCCGCTCTCCCTCTCTCAATCTGTCTCTCACACATAATGAAAAATTAATAATAATAAAAATAATAATAATAATAATAATAATAATAATAATTTTTATGGTGTGTTGAGTACTGCTCTCTCTCTCTCTCTCTCTCTCTCTCTCTCTCTCTCTCTCTCTCTCTCTCTCTCTCTCTCTCTCTCTAGAATACATCATGAAAATAATAATAGTAATTTTGTATGGTCTGTTGAGTAATCCCCCCCACCTCAATGTCTCTTAAGGCCTTTCAGTTTGAGTGTAGAGAAACTGACATTTTTCCGCCTAAATATAACAAACAGACAGACTCCTCATGTGAAATGTGTGACATAATAGGGTATTTAAGTTACAGTGCAGACAGACTGACATTTTTCGCCAAAATATTACCTTGTGTGAATGGGATGGTAATTTTGTTTAAAATAGGTGGGATGGAAACAGTAGCAGAGACTCATAAAAAGGGTAACCTAATGTTAATTTCTCTTTTTCCACATACTCCTACAAAAATGGTGGGCTACTTTTATTTCTTCTTACACCCCACTAGTACTAATATAGAATTTTGAGAATAGTAAAAGGGATCGTATTTTTTTAAAAAAAGTGTCCTGTATGGGAGGGTGGGAACATTATATAAGTTGGTAGAGATTTTAACTTTATTTATAATATGGTCATAGGATGAAAATGGGAGGGGGTAACCTAATGTTAATTTCTCCTTGTCCACAGAATCCTACATAAATGGGGGCCTACTTATATTTCTTCTTACAATCTACTAGTAATATTATAGAGACTATGAGAACGGCAAAGAGGATGATAGTTTTGTATTACCAAAGGAGCGGAGGGGAGGGACATTATAGAAGGGGGGTTGAGATTCTAACATTATTTATAATAGGGATCACAGGGAAGTTATAGAGAAGTTATTTTGATTGATAAGGGTTTTAAGTCTATTTTCTATATCATTCTTTAACATCCAACCCTGTGTGATCAGTAAATGACTGAATGTTAGTCATTTCAAAAGACATTTTAAATAGTAAGTACAGTTTTATCGTTACATTTGTTGGTATAGGCCAGAGAACCCCACACATGATAAACCTACATTCATGACAGTTAGAGGCAGACAAACTCACATTTCTTGCCTAAACAAAACAAATATACGGACTCCTCAGGTGAGAGACCTATGAACTAAGTTTTATGATTACATTTCCAGTGCAGACAAACTAACATTTCCCGCCAAAATAGAGCTAACACTGTTATAAACAGCCAGGCTCAACGTGTGAAAACAAATCCTATGAACCAACTTTTAGCAAAAGCACATAAGGCTGTTCAAAATGGCGGCCTAATTTAAAATTCCCCTTATGCCCCAAACTACCACTCCCATGTTAAATTCCCGTTATGGCCCAGAAACTTTTTGACCCTGTTTAGCATGGGGATCTTATGCCCTAGGTCGCCATCCTATACTACTTTCATATCTTGTTCACAGTTGCAAAATGAGCATAGTCATACACTCTATTTCTAATCAAATTGTGATCAAAGTTCCTAATTATTCTTACATCATCAAGATGTTGGATGAGTTACACATGAGCAAGATCTATGCATGTTTAAGAAAGAGCTTGTTCTGTTATGATTTCACCGTAATTTTTATAGAATATGTGACACAAATACAGGTTACGTTTCAAGCTATCGATTTTAGGGGCAGAGTTCTTTTCTGCTAAGATTCCGTCGCATCATGTAGTTCTATTAATTTATTAGGCTCTCCAGCCCTTTCATTGAAGCTTTTGAGTATGCCATACTGCATTCAAGCATCCGGATGATTATGAGTGAGGGTAATAGATATAAATCCTGCGAGTTTAGTGTTGCGATGAGCGGTTGAGAAATAAAATAAGGCAATGGGATGCATACTTTGTGAGTTTCTTTAAAAGTGTTTATGTTAGAACAGCTTTCAGTATATGGCAAACTCCAAACAGGTGACTAAAATTACCTACTGGACTTTGGTAAACTGCTGATAGACACATATAAGGGTAAACACGTATTTTATGAAGGAATCTTATATCTGATTTCGCTGAGATTGTGCTCAAACTTGGTAAGTAAGATTATAATATCATGGCCTTCTATAATAAACGAGATATACGCATATTAATGAGGTGGTCTTGGGCCTGATTATGAGATCTTGTTACCTCCGTAGAAACTATATTTCTCGTCCGATTTTGATACAATTTGCTATATAGATTTATATCATAAAATCTTCGATGAGTTGAAATATGAGCGAAATCTACAAATACTTACTGTGCCTTTATGTTAGAAAATAACTTATATCATAGTATAGCAAAACAGGTAAAACTGATATGATCAAAGTTATTTACATAGGGTTGCATTGGTACGATATATATATATATATATATATATATATATATATATATATATATATATATATATATATATATATTAGCCAGCTTAGTGAAATTATCAACTGTTAAGTTATCTCTGCCAGTTGAGCGATATCTGGCCTACTCGGGCCTCTTGTTTGAAATATAGCTTTTATATTTCCTTTTGTGAGTGAGGGATTATTTCTACAGAGTGGTCGGTCAAGAGTGTCTAAAAAAAAGGATTACTGGATGACGGAAAAAATGTCTTGATGCAAAAATATGTTTTAACTTATATAAGAAAGAGAAAAAATACACTTATGTAATCGCCGACATAAGTTAGATAAGTTACAAGCGATGTTTTCATATGATTCAGAAAGTACATTTGACTCTTTCTTAAATCAACTTTGAAACTTTTACTCAGTTTTATGGGAAAGCTGAACTTTTTTTATACGTCTTTTGGACCAGACTCTAATTTCACCAACGGATCTTAAGTCAGACTTAAAAATTGGATTGCAGTCATCTGATTAGCAGAACTTTAGGTCATATGACAATGCTTCCTCTTTCTTTTGGTGCCTTATGCGATGTAAGACTGAGAACGTACGCCTTCTCTGCTATGTTATATAAATAGGAACAAACGCTACGTATGTTTAATTTGATAAAGACAGAAACAAGTCAGTTTTCGTTTTATTTCTCAACTTACAAACATTCAAGGAAATATAAATAAAACTCCTAGATTTAAAATTTGTTTGATAGATGTGACAATATATAAAGTTCGTACTTTGAAATTGAGATTGACATATAAATGCGACTTGTGTGTATAACTTTTAAATATTTAAAATGAAAACTAGAAATAACTTCTGATATTTGCTGAAAGTATATGATAGTTCTGGGGCCAGTCTCTCTATACTGGTATAATGCATCTTATATTATATCACTATGTTCTATTCAACATTTGCGTGTATCAAGATTAAATAATGTATGATCCAAATGCATAGACCTTATTACATTTTCTAAATATTTCTTTAATTAGTATGATATATTGAAGGGATGATTTAGACCATGATTTACTAAAAGCCAATATTGTGTCACGTTGCTAAGGTTTTAAGGAAAAACGAAGTAAACAATATTTCAGATTGGGAGAATTAGACAATTAGAACCGTCTTGTTGAGACTTCCGTTGCGTGGATTAGAACCATCAATTAAGAGCACAATTATTTCTACAGCCCTTGATACTCCATTAGTAACACATTTTGTATGCGATTTACTCTAGCCTTGAGCTTGCGATGGTGTATTGCTACTTTGTGTTTTTGTATCACACTTTTAAAATTACAGCGACTTTTAAATTGTAGGTCAAAGACAACTTATTATTTAACGAGCTATGGAACCAGCCTATGTGTGGTGAATATTTAAAACCGCATTTAAATTATTGAAAGCCGATGAAAATAATTACGGAAAGTCAACATATGGGTAAATTGTACACAATAGTAGGCTTGAACCTAAGCTCTTTGTCATTTTATCGTTCTCTCTGTACAAAGTACTACTGGGTGTAAATGAGATTTCACTGTAACGGATTTTTCATAGTGAACACCTACAAGGGAATATTTTTTCTAAACGAACAGCTCAGCATATCATTTTCATACTTTTAAAAGTTTGCTCTTGGATAAATCATGCACATGATATAAGAGTATTTTGTTTTTTACTGGTCTTACCACGAAGATAAAATAATTTGGGCAAACATTAATTGTACAGTCTATAAAAAATGAATGAGTTGTCTGTTCCCTATAGCAACAAACAGATGCACCCAGTGGAAAAAGTTTTGATGGAAAATGCTTTGGCTATGAATAATTGTTATGAAAGTAAAATTTGGTTTTAGGTCACATACATCTAATTACTTTACGAGCTACTGGACCAGCCTGTGTGGTGAAATATTAAATACCGTATTTAAAAGAATGAAGGTCCCTGATCGGCTTAAAATAATCACCGGATAAAATGATTGTAATTATTTTCAGAAGAAGGTAAATTGTATAGCAGCTCAAATTATGATATCAGGCTTGAATCTCAACCATTATCATTTTATAGCTGTCGCCGCATCACTACTACTGGATGTAAAGGAGTGGATAGTTTTCTATGTCGCCTGTGAAATAAAAGTAATTGTGTCAGATAATTCGTTAAGTCCGGTAGAGGATAATGCTGACTGCTACATCGTGACTCACATGGCATTAACATATATGAAGACTAATTATTTTACATTAAAACGCTATGTTCGTGTCGGAAACGTCAGATTATGCTAAACAGCAAGGTAATGACGGATTAAAGTCCAAGAAATCGATAACGTACACCAAAAATACACGTTTTTACAGAATTTACACTTGCACTCAGAACAAAAAATTATGAAAACATAAAAGCCATCATGCAAAGTATTCAAATCAACACTACATTGTCTTGTGCAACATGGTAATCGGTACCAAAACAAAACAATTAAAAGCAATGTGCTAATGGAAATGTTTAGGACGGTAGGCATAGGCAATGTACACAAATGATGGATTGTTCAGTTAAAATAAGAAAACTACACAGAAACAGAATGGTACGGTTAGATAAAGTAGTCTTATATATTTGCTATTGTTAATTGGGTCAAAATGTAGAGAGTCTGTTTATCTTTTCTGCTTTCATGTGTGTGTTACGTAGAGCGGCAGCAAATGGTCGGGTTTATATGTGTACAATTGCCTAGATCCCAATTTTGAGATATAGACATGACATGATTCTTTGCATGGAGTTACAAAATATAATGAAATATATTTTGTAAAAATGTACGACATATTTTTATTTTTAAAAAGGGAATAGAGCGGATCTCCCCTATGTCGGGCATACAAGAATAATTGTAAATAAACTATGGTTAGTTCCAGTATGGTGTTGGTTACGCACGCGAGAAAAAGTCCACAATTTATTGTGGCAAATGCAAATAGACACTGCCCGGCCATAATAAACTCGAGGGTTAGCAAAACCAAGTGTAGAGCATGTTCTGTTGTTGTTTCTGTGTCACTACTAGACGATTTGTTCTAACAGTTTCATTTAAAAGACCTGAACGTTTACCTTAAATTCGAAATCTTGAAGTTATAAATATTACATAACTACTAGGTTTTTAGTACAAGAGACTGGCAATATATTTCAATGAATTTTCGAAGTCAGTTGGTATTTTAGGCGATTTTAAAGACGTCGTACTGCAGCTCGCCCTTGAAGTACTTAAGTCAGCTATCATAGATATATTTGGGTGGAATGAATATAGACTTTCCTTAAGTATCACAACCAAAGTATGTAAACTGTTAAACTACATACAATAATAATACTAATAAGCTATTCCTACGGCTGAAGTTTTAATAAAGAAATATAGTATAAGCATGTGCAAAACAAGCTGCACATTCCTGTCAATGTTTTGTGCGCATGCTTAATGTTGGTTTGTACATTTTAATAACTTTTGGGAAGTGGGGGAGAATGTCATGTAAATTCTTCAGTTTTAACTTGCAAACAACAGAAAAAGTAAACAGTTTTTATTAATATAGTTTGTGCATAAGCACAGTAGCTCAATTATGCAGTCAACCAATTATAGTTTGTGCATGAGCACAGTAGCTCAATTATCAACCAATTATCCACTTATAAATGGTTCCAAACGAAACTGATTCAAAATTTAAAAAATAAAAAAAAATATTGAAGTACTTTGTCGGCCACTAGTCTTTCGTTTTTGTTTTACTTCAGGTGTATAGAACATATTTTAGTTCACAAAAGTAACTATATATATACATATATATATATATATATATATATATATATATATATATATATATATATATATATATATATATATATATATATATATATATATAACAGATAATACAGAAATTCGTCACTTATTGAGACGTAATCTTAATCATGCTGTTATATGTTAAACCTATTTTTGATTGAAGAAACTACAAAGCAGTTTGTATTTGTAATTACAAGCTAGAAGTAACTATAAAATAAAAATAAAAACTTAAAACCCCTACACTTACAATATGTCAGAACATGTAGCTATCCTACATATAAATAACTATTACAAATAAGATGTAGTACAAAGGAATTAAAGTAGAGTGAAAAGTACAAGATAGGAAAGTTAGAATACGAAAGAGTTTCTATAGATGAACTAAAAAAGGCGATATTCGAGTAGTGTTGGTATGAAAAACCTCTTCGTGCTTTTAATGAATGTCTGCTCTGTTAAACATATACGCTCATTGGTTTATTTATTTATTTTGTTTTTCTTGGGGGGTTGTTAACTCGAAACTTTCATTTGATAGTAAATGTAAACTTATGTTAAAACTGATTTAATTCAGCGAATACTACTGGACTTGGATCATTATCTCTAATAGACAAAAAACAAAATGACAAAATGTAAATGTTCCATATTTTCATGAGCATTTCAACAAACTGCTGTATATCACATGCCTACTCTGTAAAGCTCTTCTTTTAAAATGCTGAATTTGTTTTTCAGTTTTGTATGCAAAATTCGTAACTATCTTTACCCTGGCCAAAAGTGTGTCAACGTATTATTTCATGGTACAAATAGACTGATTAGATCCACGTATTGTTATGCAACTTACGCGGGCAAAGTGTTCTGTAAGTTTGCATTGGATGATATAAATTAATTGTAATACGAAATATACCAACATTAAATATAAACAAGGTCAGCAATAAAATATATTGACTGATGGCTCTACACATAGAGGGGCAGAAAACGGTAGGTCCATTGATTATGCGGGCGGCCTCTAATTGTATTTTTCTTATTTCATTTAGCCTTCTTCACCACAGCCATCCCACACTTTACTGGCGTACGTTAATAGAGCTCTAATAAATGTCAACTATAATTTGGATAGGTTCTTTTCCAATGCTAGACCAAGACTTATTATTTACAACTCACGACCAGACATATAGCTCTTACAGCAGTCAAGTGGAGCATTGTTTATTTCATTGTCCCTTGATTTAAACTGAAGACCTTGTTGACACACTCTATCCAGTTCCCTAGAAAGATCATAAAACACCATACAACTGACTGATACTTTCAGAAAATATCACAAAGCACTATACAGCTTATTGATACTCACACAACATATTATTACATGAAAGAATTTGTAACATAGTTGCATACAGTCCATTCAAATAGTTTTACAATAAAAGTTAGGAGATATATTGGTTAAAAGTTGTTTAATTTACCATTATCACCCATTTTAAACACCGATACAACATTAGGTTGTTTCCATGACTTTGGAAATAATTTTTCTTCCAAGGACCTATTATATAAGTATCCATATAACTTTACAAACTTGTAAAAATGTTTAAACACTGCAATAAAATTGTTGACAAAAAATATATCTGCATGATATCAGAATGATTTTCCAAATGGATAGAATGACCCCAAAGTTATTATTTGCTTCACAATCCCATTATTAGCTTCCAAAATACGTAGAGGTACACAAGTGTGTTTTATCGGAGATATAGTAATTCCCCACACTGAAGTCAACGAATTATCACGTAATCTCAATTGCGCGAGTTTTCTTTTAATATACACACATATTATTTGATATGACATAATAAAGGAATTGTATTAATATACTTAGCACCGCATTAATCTCAGAACAAAGTTCTTTAGCCATATGTGATTTATTGGATATTTTCAATGGTTCCAATATCCTTGAATGTCCTTATGTACCACCAAGATGTAATCCAGAATGCATTTTAATGAGTTCACATAAATCCACAAATCGCGTATTAATCCAAAAGTCAACGAGCACTTGAGTAATTCCAATGACTATTTGAATAAATAATTCCTCTCAAATTATATCTGATTTACACATACATACATACATACATACATACATACATACATACATACATACATACATACATACATACATACATACATACATACATACATACATACATACATATGCCTCTATGACCTATGTCACGACAGAATATGAGTAATTTTAATGGAAAAATACTTGCCTACCTGACCCATGTAACAACAGAACATGTTGCATACTTTTATGTAAACAACTGGACAAGAATTACAACTTATAATCATAGACACAAGTTAAGTATATAAACATCACACCTCCCTTCATAAAGAAAAAGAAATATTTATGCAATAAAGCTTTCTTTTAAATATGCATCTGGTACTATAATAATCAAAATTACATTGGAAAATATCTTTTGAATGACATTCAGCTGAATTACACAAAATATACATAAAATAAAGCAATATGGTACTTCTATACACGGGATAGTGCATCTGCAATCACATTCTCTTTTCCCCTGATGTGTCTAGTGTCAATGTTGTATTCTTGCAGCATTAAACTCCATCTCAACAATCTACGATTTTTATCTTTCCTTTTGTTAATGAAAGTAAGGGGATTGTGATCACTGAATACAATAACCGGAGAAAGAGCCGAGGTAACATACACTTTAAAATGTTGTCCAGACAATATCAAAGCCAAACATTCCTTCTTAATTGAATACTAATTGTTCTGGTGCTTATTTAGTTTTTCAGAAAAACATCACGCTGGATGATCCACACCATTTTTGTCTTCTTGAATCAATGCTCCACCAACCCCTACATCACTTGCATCAACAGTCATTTTAAATAATTGGCTCAAATTTGGTGCAAAAAGAACTGGTGCCTTCTTAAGCATGACCTTTAATTTATCAAAGGATTCCTAACCCTGGTCAGACCAATGAAACTTGGATTTCTTACTCAACAAATTTGTCAAAGGTTCGGCAGTAATGGAAAAATCTGAGCACAATTTCCGATAATATCCAGCCATGCCTAAAAATAGCATCAGTTGCTTTTTACAAACAGACACAGGGAATTCAGATAGACTTGACCTTAGCTTCTACAGGTTTAACTTTACCTTGCCCAACAATATGTCCTAAAAATGTGACAAGCATTGAAAAACTCACTTTTGCTCTAATTAATCGTCAGATTTGCATCACTGAGTCGATCGAAGAATTTCCGAATGGTTTCCAAGTGATTTTCCCAAGTGACGCTGTAGATGATGACGTCATCGATGTACGCGTTACAGTTATCAAGACCAGACGTTATCATGTTCAAAAGACGCTGGAATGTTACCAGATAATTTTTCATACCAAAAGGCATCACTTGATAAAGCCCATCTGGAGTTACAAATGCTGAACTTTCTTTTGCTTTTTCCGTTAGTGGAATTTGCCAGAACCCTTGTAAACGGTCAAACTTGGTGACATATTTCACATGTTCATTCTTGGCATTGGAAATCAATCCGTTTTGGTGACACTGTTGACTTTTCTATAGTCAGTACACATGCGGAATGTATTATCTGGATTAAGCACAAGAATACATAGTGAACTCCAGTTACTTTTAGTTGGTTCTATAAAAGCTATCTTCAGTGAATACTGAATTTCTTTCTTTCAAATATTCCTGTTTGAGAGGATTCATCCTGCAAGGATGCTGTTTCACTGGTGTAGAATCTACACTGTCAACGTCATGATAGATTCTATTTGTTCGTGTAGGAGCATCATGCAATAGCTGTTTTAGTTCACTCCTTTCCTTTTGTTGTAGATGTGACAATTTCCGGTCCAGATTGTTTAATATTTCTGAATTCCGAAGTTGGTTAAAGCAGAATCACTACAGTCAGATTGTATTCCATCGTTTATATCCTCACTGTGTGGGATAGGTACAACTAAATTGATTGAATAATTAACCGTGATATCTCAGTCAAAATACCCCTTTAACATATTTATGTGACAAACTTGTTTCTGTTTCCGCCTCACAGGAGTGTTAATGATATAAATTTAAGTTGTTTACTTTCTTTTCAACCGTATAAGCACCATACAATTTAGCCCGAAGAGGATTTTGAGGTATGGGCAAGAGAGCCAGAACTTTATCACCAGGCTGAAAACTCCTTTCCTGTGCGTTTCTGTCATGCCTTAAGTTCATTTTTGACTGAGAAGAGTGAAGATTAGTCCTTGCTACGTCACAAGGCTTTGACAATTTATATTTGAAATCAGAGACACAATCAAAAAGATTAATCTATGAATCTTCATTTGAAAGAAGGTTCTCTTTCAATAACTTCAATGGTTCACGGACAGTATGTCAAAACACCAGATCAAAAGGACTAAAACCCAAGGATTCTTGAACTGATTCTCTAACAGCAAACAACAACAAATGAACACCCTCATCCCAATCCTTTCCTGTATCAAAGCAATATGACCGAATCATACTCTTCAAAGTTTGATGAAATCATTCTAAAGCCCCTTGACTTTCAAGGTGATAGGCAGAAGATTTAAGCTATTGGATGCCTAATTCATGCATAACTTGCTGGAAAATTTCAGACACAAATTTTGACCCGTGATCAAAGTGGAGAGAATTGGGAAGTTCAACAAGTGCAAAAAGCTTTTACAATGGTTTTAGTTTTAATATTTCTCAAAGGAATTGCCTCTGGAAATCTTGTCGACGCACAAATTATGGTCAGCACGTATTAGTTGCCTGACTTGGTCTTAGGTAAGGGACCGACACAGTCTACCATTATTCTGCTACATGGTTCGTTAAATGAAGAAATAGGTTGCAGATGAGCCTTAGGTATCTTCCGATTGGGGTTTCCGCCTATTTGACAAGTGTGACAATATCTACAGTATTTAGAAACATCACTTTTAAGTTTTGACCAATAAAATTATTCAAGATCTTGTGATAAGTCTTATTGACTCCTAAATGACCAGTCAAAGGAGTTTCATGGGCTAGACTAAGAATTTCATGTCGATATGACATAGGAATGACAATTTGATAGCTCACTGACCACTCGTCACCAGCGGGTACGTCAAGTGGTCTCCATTTTCTCAAAAGGACCCCATTTTTCACAAAGTAACAATCTGGGACTTGTGTGGTTTCAGTTTGACTAATAGCACTCTAAACCAAAGCAGGAGATCTCAGGATCTTGTTCCTGTTCGACAACAAGTGATTGTCTTTTGTCACCCTGATTAGAATACAGAGAATGAGTCATAGAAAGAGAGTCACTGTGATCAATAGCGTTTGACTGATCAATATCAGGAGAGAAAGTGACCTCATAAAAGACTGACCAATAAATGTGTCAGCTAGAGGAATAATTTCCTGATTAACATCATTCTCAAGAACTCTTTTTGCCATAACTCTGGTAACTGCACAAGCAGGACAGAAATCAGGGATTTCAATCTCAAATGGTTAAATTTGTTATCCAAACAAGGCTTGTCAGTTATTAGTGGATTAAGCCATTTCAAGTTTTCAGCAATTTTCTCAAAGTGAAGAAAGTATTTTATCTACTTCTTTTTCCTGAAAAGGGGGTACTAATCTAATATTTCTGGTAACATCAAAACCTGAGCTTGCATGTAAAGGGGGACGGGGGTGTTCCGCTTGCCAGTTTTAATTCTTTTAATTTATATTGCATTTCCCACTTCTCTGCATCTGTATCCCCCCCTCTCTCTCTCTCTCTCTCTGCATCTGCGTTTATATTATCCTCTCCTCTTTCTGAAGCGAAAACTTTCTTAATTCTAATTCCATCCGATTTGTTTTAGCTGTAATTCCCTTTGTTTCCTATCAAAGCCAGATACAGACTTCCCAATCAAACCCATAGCACTAGTATCCAAAATTTCCTTTCCTGTCAAATACGAAATCAAAATATTCTTGATCTCTTGTTTTGTGAAAGATGCTTTCGCTTCGAAAAGATTATAACGTCTGGCAAGCTCATGCAACGTGTCCTTTTTCATAGCCTCTAACCCTTCTTGAGTAGGATATAATCCAGAATGTATTTGATGTAGGGATGTAATCCAGAATGTATTTTAATGAGTTCACATAAATCCCAAAATCACATGTTAATGCAAAAGTCAATGAGCACTTTAGTAATTTTAATGAATATTTTACATAAATAATTCCTCTCAAATTATATCTGATTTCAACAACACAACGGTCAATTCAGACTTATCTTTAGAACGGGAATTTTAGAACAAGAATGAAATTATGTACCAAAATACGTGCCTGCCTGACCCATGTCACATTAGGACATGTTGGGAAATACTATGTAAACAACTAGACAAAAGTTAAGTATGTATTTTCAAATAACAATACAACAATCATAGACAAAAGTTAAGTATATAGACATCATACATCACAATATATTCTGGTATTTTTTACACTAACTTATTGGTGTTAAATCTTTGTCACGTTCCTTGTTGTCATACATCATCTTTCAAAAGCTAGACACCAAATTACTTCTAGCAAATATGCATATGACCCAGTAATGTGTATTCTATACATTTCTCAGCGTCATTTATCATATATTATTCCATTGAAAATTGGTTACTAAGAGCATATATTTTGTTTGAAAATATAATGTTCACTAGTCGGCTGGCGTCCTTTCATGTACTAATAAAAGTTTCTTCTGTTTATATGACTATATTCGTTAATAATCAGATGAACTTGCACACATTCAGATTTTACAAACGTGTCCTCAAAAACGAAGACAATCATTACGTACATGTTTCCTAGTTTGTCAGGTTTTTAAGCGTTCAAAGTGAACATAGAGAGAGAGAGATGGAGAGCTGACCCTTCATATCATAATTTAAACGGCTAATGATCATGTCGAATATAAAAATACTTAGATAGTGGAGCTTGTGTAAAATGACCATGACATATATCTGTAACAGATTTCAAAACGCAGCCACTGTCTTGAATAGTTTTGACGAATTGAACTTCTTCATCTAAATAAAAGCTTTTGGAAACATATTGTCCAATTTGCATTTAAATTAATTATGTTCATAAACCAAGATATAAAGCATGGAGGTCTTTGTTTTTTTATGGTTCAGTTTTAGTTGTAGGTTTTGTGGTGACTATAAATACTTCACATAATATGCGTATTCATAACATTTTATCCATTTACTAATTTATAGAACGACATAACTATGTTACTATATAAGCATTTAACATATGTGTTTTTGACGAAAGAAACATCAAATATAGTATACACTATAAAATCAGAAATAAAGACTAGATGTCAGTAAAATTAGTTGGCTTCTATGTTTTGTAGCTGCTTTTGAAATATCCTTAGCATATAAAAAATATGAATACACTGTCTTCTCGTGTCATTGTGCACGTCGCGATTTTGTTTCTAACATAGGCATAGTTCTCTTGGACACATTCTGGTGTTTAACATTGTTTTGTCATCCAAACTAATACAGGTCAATCAGGCTGCTGAGAAGGCAGGTACATGGACACATTTTATTCCTTAAGACATTGTAATGCCATAGACTGATAAAAAAAATTTCCGACAAACAAAACATAGTAGAAATGAATAATCTGTAAGGAAGGACCAAGTAAACGAACGTCGACCGTTTCGCAAACTGCATTGAGCTCAACAAGACCCGGCATAGAGACTTAACAACTTTAAGCTTGAGTTTGAGACTGAGTTTCAAATCCAAGCCATTCATAAATGACCTTTCAAGGTAAAGTTTTTAGGATTGTTTGGTATACGATCTCAAGCACGAATTAAAAAAAAACACAAAAAAAACAAACTCCCAAAACAACAACAACAACAACAACAACAACAAAACACCAACAGCAAACAATAACAATTAGAGCTATGTGTAGCAAATTCTCATTAAAAACTTCAAAGACTTTTCAATGTACACGAAGTTATTCTCGTCAAATTTCCACAAACAAATAAAAGGTGTAATATAAAAAATGTAAATATACACGTTTAAATTGCTGGCAAGCATATTTTCTGCAATCGTAAACACACGACATGGATCTGAAGATTGAATCAAGATGAAGCTAACATTTACTTAAAATGAAACTGTCGCTCGACACAAGTCTGGTGCATATTTAATGCAGTTTTCATTCGAACTAGACAGCCACCGGTATGCATCGACCGATGTTTGTTAACGTGGTTTACTGTTAGCTTCATTATTTTTAAGGACTACCACAACTGAATGTAATGTAATGATAATGTATGTGCTGTTATTTTTTTCGTTTTGATAGAAAAGACGTCTTTAAATATCACACATGGTTTGCGCATGTCAACATTTTTAGTCAAAAAGACGTATCGTCATCAATAACATTTCTTATTCAATTGCTGTTCAACTTGTTACCACTTATAACATAAAATGTTTTAAAGCAATGCTCGTCTATGTATAATTTCAGTTGTACACTTATTCAGATATATCTTTTAAAATGTTATGCAACGAGAAGAGAAAGATATATTACATTGGCTTTTGACATTTTGATTTATTTCTGATGGTCACACGAGAGTTTTCTGTCATGTGCACACACCATGGTCGGAAGACTGTGCACAATTGTCCCGATAGAACTGATTTTGTTATTTCTGTTTGATTTTTATATTGGTTGGTTGGAGGCTTATGGACAAAAAGCGCACGAATAATCATAAGTATGGGAAAACTAGAGAAGGATCTAAATACTAAATAATCATAAGGCAGTCAAGTTTTACTTTCATTGCCTTATGCGTGAACACAAAATCACAGTTAAATTAAATACAAATTATTATAACAATACTATTCTGAAATTCCCTATGTTTGAAATTACGCAAAAGAAACGAAGTTATTCAGTTGTCTGTGCTATTTATACTCCTAAAAATGTCGCGTGTGTTCCTTGCATGTGCAGTCGGTTTCCTGTAAGGACTTTCGAATCAGGACACTGAATGTCTTAAGAGTTTTATTCACTTCCTTCTGAATCCCAGCATAAGGATTAAAGGATATTTCTAGAAGTTATATCTGTTCTCAGCAATTGTGATTCGTCTCAAACGTAGACTATTATCTTCATTATTAGAATCTAAAGAAAGCGCGTTTCCTTTGAAAATCCTCCATTTACTGACTGTAATGAAGACAATATTTAGTCCTGGGCACTACGATTTCCTGAAAAAGTCGAATTGGATGATCTGGGTGGACTTTGGCGGTAACACAATCGTTCTACATAGTTATGAACATTGAAAAACATGATCGTCATATTTGTTTTAAAATTTATCTTGGGAGGTTTAAGATATGAGCGAATCATTAGCCTTACTAAAAAAGGGTAACAAATATCAAACAGATAATATTTTCATTTTGGATCTTTCTTACAGGAGTCAAAAAAGAAATGAAATAAAGTCTATATTACATTTTGTAAGTAATAAAAATCCAAGAGTATGCATAATGAAAGTTTACAGCCTACGAAAATGTTTCCACTTATTGAAGATGCAAGAATAAAGACGATACTTATCTGCGCAGGAACCAAATGGATTACTAGTATTATTATTTGGCTTCTTTTTTATACAAAGATGACACTGATGGATTCTGCAGTCAATACAGTGGTATACAATATCTTCATTACACTCAGGACTTCTGCAGTCAATACAATGGTATACAATATCTTCATGATACTAATGGCTTCCGCAGTCACTACAATCATATCATATCCTGAGTGTCATGAATATATTGTATACCGTTGTGGTATACCATATCTTCATGACACTCAGAACTTCTGCAGTCAATACAGTGGTGTACAATATCTTCATGACACTAGAGACTTCTTCAAACAATACAATGGTATACAATATCTTCATGACACTAATGGCTTCTGTAGTCAATACAATAGTATACAATATCATCATGACATTCATGGCTTCTGTAATCAATACAATAGTATACAATATCTTCATGACACTTATGGCTTCTCCAGTCAATACAATCGTATATAATATATTCATGACACCCATGGCTTCTGTAGTCAATACGATAGTATACAATATCTTCATGACACTCATGGCTTCTGAAGTCAATACAATATTATACAATATCTTCATGACCCTTATGGCTACTGCAGTCAATAAAATAGTATACAATATCTTCATGACACTTATGGCTTCTGCAGTGAATACAATCGTATATAATATATTCATGACACCCATGGCTTCTGTAGTCAATGCAATAGTATACAATATCTTCATGACCCTTATGGCTTCTGTAGTCAATGCAATAGTATACAATATCTTCATGACACTTATGGCTTCTCCAGTCAATACAATCGTATCAAATATATTCATGATACCCATGGTTTCTGTAGTCGACTCAAAAGTATACAATATCTTCAGGACACTGCGGACGTCTGCAGTCAATACAATGGTATACAATATCTTCATGACACTGGGGACTTCTGCAGTCAATACAATATTATACAATATCTTAATGACAATTAGGACTTCTGCAGACAATACAATCGCATACAATAACTTCATGACTACAATAATCTAATGATAAATATCGCTATTAAGCTAAATTTTGTGCTGAGAAATCGGTAACTAAAATGATGCAAGCTGATCAATTTTTCACGTTGAACCTACATCAAGTAAGCAGTAGATATTCACAACATGTATATGATATTTTCCAAGAAAACTCTTTATCTCATGCGACATGTATGAAAAGTTTAAATACTAATTATTTCTATGAACTTGTTTTGTCATGAAATCGATGATTTACAGCAAATTGTTTGATACCTTCTTGACATGAATAATGGCATTGCCTCTAAAAGAAGGTTTCCTTTTTTTACCATCTCGAGAATCATTCGATGCAATGGAAATTTTGATACTCGTAATTTTCATAGCGTTCACTAGTTAATTCAACGCAAGAATTTGAGAGAAATGCAAAAAAAAAAAAAAAATGACCTTCTGTTATATGTATAGTTTTACATTTTTTTATGCATTTCATATACGAAATTGTTTTCGGCAAAAGTCGTTCTAAAATTTGTTAAAACGTCAGATATTATACGTATTTGAAAAACTGTCGAGGCGAAAGTTTTATGTGCCGCTTATGACAGAAATGGGGGGAGGGGGAGGGCGCGGTAGATAAATCGTGAGGTAAAACGGAAGAAAATTATGACAAACAATTGAAATTGGACAGAAAGATGAACATTTTTACTTACTCAAATAACATACAATTTCACCTGATGTTACAAAATGCCATACTCACACAAACAGGTATGAAAAGTAATTATTGGACACCTGGATACTGTCCATGTCAAATTATGAGGAAAATGTAAGTTATCATGGCACACACAGTGAGTAAAATAGCCCACTTTACACTTCTCCTCACTTTAAACGTCTTTTGCATTGCATGGTGCGCCAGCGATCTGAAAAGGTTCCATAATCAAACCGTTAAGTATGGCGTAGAAAAATATGAAAAATGATACATTATTGGTGGTTAAAATCTTTGAAAAAATAACAAGTCAAAGACGGTACAGAACAATACAAAACGGTTCGTCAAGGAAAGGATTATGGAAACCGGTAAGAAAAATATACTGAAAAGGAAAAGTACCATTAGAAAACGACAACCTTGGATTTGCGTGATTATCTTTAAGGTAACATTATTTAAAAATTTGAGAGCCAGATGTAAGGCTATGGACGATTCAGTATATGTGTGTTACCATCGTCGTAGCATGTGGTCAGGTTAAGAAATGTAATCTACGCCATTTGTTCATTATAACAGATTAATGTTGAAAGTTGTGTCCTGCACTGCACAAGAAGTCGTTTGTGAGCTGAATGAGTATAAGTCAAAACAATGAAACTCACTTGAAATTATTTTTGATTGATTTCCAGATTTTGTGACTGATTTTCTTTCTTTTTGTTATAGAATGTAGAAAATAAACGTAATTTAATTCATTACATTTCTTAATGACATTTTCTGACATATTCTGTTTTCATAGATGAGACAATTTAAATATACAGAATTAGTCAAGTCAGTACTAAAACACTTATCCACTTATTGTGACATGAAATATGTTGGTAGGTTTGCTCCTTCAGAACCGCAATCACGATCTAATTTCCCGATGTACTAAGTGCTATGTAGTTATTGACAGAATACAACTTGTCGTTATTAGTTTCGCAGGAAAAATGTCGTATTTCTATATTGAATCTATTTTAAAAGGAAAATGAATTCATCAGTGTCATATATACTTGTGTAGGTAAATGCTACATGTGTCCTGAGTTTTATCCAAGTATGGCCTGTCACGCCTGTGACGCATGGCTCGTGCTTCAAACAAGTATGGTCTGTCATGCTTGTGACGCATGGTCCGTGTTTCAAACAAGTATGGTTTGTCATTGCTGTGACGCATGGTCCGTGCGTCATGGCAATCAGCAATAATCAAGGCTTACTCTACTTGGACGTACCCTGATACCTGTGTCAATGATATAGAAATACATGCTAACGTGAGCCGTTTTGGAGATAGTTTAATTTCTTCTAAAACGCGCTCCGCAGATATCAAGCATGACTCATGTTGTTGAATAGATTCAGCAAGACTACAAAGAATCTATCCCTTATTGTCCGTGATATATAATTTTTCTTATTATTATAACCGATAATAATATGCAATTAGAGATGTGTGTCCTAATTCTGCAATTAAGCTATGTCGTAGTTGTCGCCAATGTAGTATAGCGTGAACCTCTCATGGATATTCATTAGTTTTTTGTCAATTGCACACATGGCTATTTGGACAAGAAAGCTTGAAGAGTAGTTCTACATCCCTATCCTTGTTATTAAAATGTATTGAAGGATGAGACATGGTTGATTCAGTAAGTACTTTCAGTAAGTATAATCGCATGGCTAATTAAGTAAGCACTTTCTGAAGTATTGTCTTGTCTTGTGCATTTGTGCCTTTGTCCATCAGTGAGTCAGTTCTTTTTGGAATCTTAATTTAGTTTACATCGATTGAGAAAGGTGATCGTATTTAGTATGACGCTTAACAAGCATGAGTAAAAGAAAATGTTGGCCTCGGTTCCAGTATGCAGTCCCAGGGATGAAATAGAGGTGTGGGGTTAAGATTTAACATAATGTTAACTCTTAAGAGTAAAAGATAAAGTAAAGTATGTGCGAACATTAAACTGGCTCGCGTTCGGAGTTAATTAATCTAAAAGCTGGTATCAAAAGATATTTATTAGTTGATTTATTAAACGATGAACAAAAATTAAACATTGTCTAATATAAAAATAAATATTAAAGCTTCTATTGTCTTAGTAAAAAAGATCTAAAAATTACACATGCTATAACCTCGAGCATTCTACCACCACCCTTGCTGATTAGAATTACCCAGAATATATTTATCGAATCTATAACTCCCACATCTTACCGCCGTTCTCCTTTATTGCCGTCCCTTAGCCTAAATTTGAACAAAAAGCAAATTATCAATGATGACTTTATGTCATTGCATAAAAACTACGTTTCACATTTCCTATCATTTACATTTATCTGAAGATCACAAAGATCACGTGACCAACACATCTGTCATAGAGAAGAGCAGTCTAAAATCCCTATTTGACACCATTCAAGAAAAAAGAATAAAATGGATCGGGCACATCCTCAGGATGCCGGAAACGAGAGCTACAAGGGCAGTCATTGACTAGAATCCCACCTTTGGAAAACGGAGAAGAGGAAGACCCAAGCAGACTTAGAGAAGGACAATACTAGAAGACCTAAATCAGATAGGACTCTTCTTCAAAGCAGTCAAAGACAAGAAGAAATGGAGAACTCTTGCTGCCCAGTATTCCGATAGGAACAGGAGTAACATAACATATATCAATCTGTCTTTCCTACATGTGTAGTCTAGGAATTGCTTACATCGCCAAAGTCGTTATAGTAATAATGTTGGTATATAAGCAATTGTTGGGGTTGCAACATGTGTAGATTGTATATACATTTTGTTTTGAATAGTCTTGCATGATCTGCACTAAATAAAATCGGGATCTTCTAAACAATAAGTATAAATCAATAGAATTCGGTTGATAAATAATGCAAATTGGCTAACATTGTAATTTAATTGTATTTAAACTTACTTTCCTTGAAATTGTTTGCAATACTAATGTCTCGGATATCTGAAAGGAGTACAATGCCCAAGATGCTCTTTAATTCTCAATGTCATAGCACAAATCCAAATATATAGTCAAAAATCAAAATATATAGTCAGTCAAAAAATTTTGTTTTCTTAATTCATAAAGAAAAAAAAATCGTTAATGTCCATATGTTATGTTCGATTGTTTTCAATGATCATGACGCGTTGCAATAAATATCCCAGGGGTATTACTTCATACTTTTTCATACATATTATGCACTCGTGTGTCTAATGGTTGTTCTGATGCGTCTAGTGTGGCAGTGTAGCGAAGTAGTGCTTGTCGCTCTCGCTTTAAGTTTTCACAGCTGGCTAGCAGCAATGCGAAAAGGTGAGCCGAGTGCGTAAACCTCTCCCGGCCAGTATATAGCCTATCCAGCAACAAGCCTCATGTAGTGCCTCCTCGTGGCGACACACGGAGACTGAGTAACTTGCGGATTAATGCTAAACTACAGAGGACTTGGAGGAGGTCTGGCCCCCATACACGCAGCATTCAGGACTACCGGCGTGTAGATACATACTGGTGCTCGTGAACCAGACCCATAGCCCCACTGCCTTGTGGGTGCCTCGGGAGAGACGAAGGCTAAGGGAGTTAACCCCAAATAAAAAATCAGGAGAAGCCCCTAAGATGGTTATATGCCTGCACATGGCAACTTCCGGCAGCTCCTGCAGCTAAACTGGTACCAAATGTATTGGAATTTCCTCTCCTTTGGATTCTACTAGTGAGGCTGAGAGGGGGACTTTGATGCATGGGCAACCCAGGGTCTCCATAAAACTTGCCAAGGCCTGCGCCGTGGAGAGGACACTCCAGCTTCGCCATGTAGCGTCGACACAATACGGGAAGCAGCAGTCACCGGTTATAAGTCTCATTGCTCAATTGGCGTAAAGCGAGACGCAAGGGGCTGCTTAGACGGTGGGAGAGATGCTGTAATCTCATTGGACAGATACCGCCTGCCACAAGCTGGGCAGCCCCCAGTCAATAACGTTCCGTCCCGCCACGATCTGCCTGCCTCACTGGGTGCGTGGGGCTTAGAGTGTATACTTAGCAAGTAGAAAAGTTTGCACCAAGCAAAACAAAAGAGAAAAGCAAGATACCAGCACTTAGGCTGGGTACCTGGAACGTGAGGACCATGACACCAGGACTCTCGGAAAATCTGCAACAAATAAACGATGCTCGCAAGACAGCTGTGATCAGCAATGAACTGTGTAGGCTTCAAATAGACATTGTTGCCCTCCAAGAGACAAGACTTTCTGCATCTGGCACAATCAGGGAGAAAGACTTCTCATTCTTCTGGCAGGGAAAGCCTCCAGACAAGCCAAGAGAACACGGCGTTGGCTTCTCTGTTAAGAACAGTCTGCTTAACTCCATTGTAACTCCCTAGAAGGATCTGAAAAGATCATGAAACTTCAGCTTCAGACATCAACTGGATTGATTGGCCTGATCAGCGTCTACGCGCCATCACTAACAAACTTCGCGGAAGTTAAAGATCAGTTTTACGATGATCTCAGTGCTACAATTGGAGAAGTCCCCTCGCAAGAGCCACTGTTCATCCTTGGTAACTTCAATGCCAGAATCGGCGCTGAACATGGCTCCTGGCCCACCTGCTTGGGACATTTTGGGAGGGGGAAGATGAATGAGAACAGCCAGCGCCTCCTTGAACTCTGCTGTCACCACAATCTTGCCATCACCAACACCTTCTTCAGGACTAAGCCACAGCACAGTGTGTCCTGGAGACACCCCAGGTCCAAGCATTGGCATCAGCTCGACCTCATCCTGACAAGACGCCCTAACCTCAGCGGTGTAAAGATAACGCGCAGTTACCATAGCGCAGACTGTGACACCGATCATTCTCTTGTGTGCAGTAAAGTGAAGCTTCAGCCAAAGAGACTGCGTTGCCTCAAGAAAATGGGAAGACCTCGAATTGACACAAGAAAGACCTACCAGCAAGATAAGGTGGTGCATGATATTGTCAGAATTTTGGAAGAAGCCCTCCCCTGCACAACCAAAACATATACCGATGAAAAATGGGAACATCTTAAGGACACTATCCACAACTCCGCAATTTCAGCATTCGGCATAAAGCATGGAAAATCAAATGAATGGTTTGAGTCACACTCAAAAGAAATGCTTCTTGCTATCGAGGAGAAACGACAGGCATTTGCCGTCTACAAAACCTCACCAACTGAGAAGAACATTCAGGCCCTCAGGATAGCTCGTAACAAAGTTCAACGAACTGCACGGCGTTGTGCGAATAATTTCTGGCTTCAACTCTGCTCGCGGATTCAGACCTAATCCGATATAGGTGACATAAAGGGCATGTATGATGGTATCAAAGTGGCTGTTGGACCGACGCAAAAGAAGACTGCCCCGCTGAAGACTAACACCGGCAATATAACAACGGACCGTACGAAGCTGATGGAACGTTGGGTGGAGCACTAATCAGAACTCTATTCAAGAGAAAACAAGGTCAGTCCGGATGCCCTAAACGCTGTGGAGTGCTTACCAACCATGGACGAGCTTGATAGTGAGCCAACACTCGAAGAACTCAGTCAAGCGCTAGACGCACTTGCCCCTGGAAAGGCCCCCGGTAGAGATGGCATATCAGTTGAAGTCATCAAATGCGCCAAGGAAACCCTTCTCACAAGACTACACGAACTCCTCTGCCAATGCTGGAAACAAGGCTCAGTACCACAAGACATGAAGGATGCCCTTATTGTCACTCTCTACAAGAGTAAAGGCGACAGGAGCGACTGTAACAACTATCGTGGTATCTTCCTTCTGAGCACAGTGGGGAAGCTCTTTGCTAATGTGGTATTGAAGAGACTCCAAGTGCTTACTGAAAGAGTCTACCCAGAGTCACAGTGCGGGTTTAGGGCCAAGAG
Source organism: Margaritifera margaritifera (assembly GCA_029931535.1). Taxonomy (NCBI): domain Eukaryota; kingdom Metazoa; phylum Mollusca; class Bivalvia; order Unionida; family Margaritiferidae; genus Margaritifera; species Margaritifera margaritifera. Next base: position 6,800,131 of record JAQPZY010001677.1, on the reverse strand, counting down.
ATCCACCACCGATATGGTATTGGCAGCTGCGAGAAAAGTGTAGAGACCAGGGGAAACAACACTTTGTCGCCTTCATTGATCTCACCAAGGCCTTCGACCTTATTAGCAGGGAGGGACTCTTTAAGATCCTGATAAAAATTGGTTGTCCACCCAGCCTACTCAGTATTGTGAAGTCATTTCATGAAGACATGAAGGGGACCATTATGTACGATGGCTCCATATCGGAAGAATTCAACGTCAGAAGCGGAGTGAAGCAGGGGTGTGTCCTTGCCCCCATGCTGTTCGGTATTTTCTTTTTCATCCTGCTCAAGTATACATTCGGACCATCCACAAAAGGTATCTACCGTCGCACTAGATAAGACGGGAAGCTTTTCAACCTTTCCAGACTTAGGGCGTAAACGAAAGTGAAGATGAAATGCAATAGGGACTTCGTATTTGCTGATGACGCAGCAGTCACAACCCACTCAAAGGAAGATCTCCAAAGACTCATATATCGTTTTGCAGATGCATGCAAGCACTTTGGGCTCACCATCAAGCTAAACAAGACGCAGGTGATGGGACAGGGTGTTGATGATCCTCCATCAATCAGCATTCAGGACTTTGAGCTACAGGTAGTTCATGAATTTGTGTACCTGGGGTCAGCAATCACAAACAATCTTTCCCTTGAGAGCGAATTAACTAAGCGCATCGGGAAGGCTGCCTCTACACTCTCCAGGCTGACAAAACGAGTATGGGCCAACATCAAGCTGAAATAACACACCAAAGTCCAAGTATACAAAGCTTGTGTGGTAAGCACTCTCCTGTATGGGAGTGAATCTTGGACCTTGTATACACAACAAGAAAGAAAGCTCAATGCATTCCACATGCGCTACCTCAGATGCATCCTTAACATTACCTGGAGAGACAAAGTTCCCAACAGGACAGTGCTTAACAGAGCAGGGATGACAAGTATGTACACCCTTCTTAGACAACGACGTTTTCGTTGGTTGGGCCACGTGGCCAGAATGGAGGACGGCCGCATCCCGAAGGACCTCCTATATGGAGAGCTCGAAACAGGGAAAAGACCGGTCGGACGACCGCATCTACGCTATAAGGATACATGCAAGCGTGACCTAAAGGCACTTGGCATGAAAACAGACGTCTGGGAAGAGGTTGCCTCAGATAGACGTGCATGGCAACACGAGGTTCAGGAGGGATTCATAAAGTACGAGACGGCTCTGAGGTGGAAAGCAGAAGAAAAAGGACCCACAGAAAAGCCCAGCACCAAGGAAATTATGGAATTAGAGATCACAAGTGTAATAAGTGTGGCAGAGACTGCCACTCTCGCATCGGACTCTGTAGACACAATATATACTGCCAAGCAGATGTCAACATCCATCGGCGCAGATCCATGGTCTCATGAGACTGACGAATGCCTACTATGCACTCGAGACATTGTGATTATTTGAAGTATAATTTCTGTATCAGTCTTCATTCTTTTAATCCTAATTTTAAGCTCTTCTTGTCGAATAGGAGGAAGGTCATGAAACTTAGTACACAGTTTCAGTGTGAGGTCTTGTTTTTCCTAAATGAAAATGGTACCTCTCTTACTTTTAATGTGTTTGCCATGGTGGTCATCTTGAAAATCTAGTTATTGCAACTCCTGCCGAACCGACATGGGATTGTCACTAATAGACCACTTAGAAGTTCCTAAATGAAAAAAGTGCTGATCTGGCGTCCAGCATGGCTGTCATGGCGGCCACCTTAAAATCTTATTATCGCTATTCCTCCAGAATGGATGTTCGTATCGACATTGGGTATTCACTGAAAAATTTCGTATGATACCAAGTTAGCCCAAAATGTAAAATGGTTTCAATCTGAGGTTCAACATAACTGGAATGTCGGCCAGCTTGAAAATCTTGCCATAGTTCATCATTCTGAATTGACACGAGGTTTTAACTGGAATACTTACTAAGATATGTAGATTGTCCTAGACGAAAATGGTCCCGATTTGACATACAATATAGTTACAATGTTGACCATCTTGAAAATATTGTTATTGCTACTCCTCCTGAATGGATGAACAAATCTACATATGGCTTTAACAACAAGACTTCTTATGATGTCTAGTTGGTTCAAAATCAAAATGATCTGACGTCCAACATGTAGGCCATGTTGAAAATTGTGTTATTGCTACGCCTCTTGAATGGATATTCATACTGACATAAGTTTGAACCAAATGACTTCTTATGATATCTCCACGGTTCTATCTACCAACATGGCCAACATGGCGGCCATTTTAAACTATTATAGCTGCTCGTCTTAAGCGTATGTGCATCTTCACATCAGATTTTTACTAAAACACTTTTTACTGTATCTGGTTGGTACCACTTGAATAAGATGCTACTAAGACATCACAAAATGACTAGAGCAGAATGAATGTTTGTATGGGCATGGGTTTTCCACTCAAACTTGTATTATATAATATATAATTTGTCCAAAATGAAAACAGTGTTCATACGATTTCAAAACCGTCTTATCAATTTTTTCCCGAACATATTGAAATGTGGTTTTTACTTACACACTTCTTAAAATAAATAGTTTGTCATAAATGAAAATGCTGCCAATATTTCATACCAATATGACCGCCATAACGGCCATCATGAAAACCATACTGAATGGTCGGCAGTATTTACATTGGGTTTTGGTCCTCAATTAAAACGACGCCTCTAAGCTTAAACATTTTCACGTGGCAATTTTTAAACATTTGTATGCATACTTCTCCTGAGTCTTATTGACAGTGGGATTTAACTAAAAGACTTGACCATATCTAATTGTTTCTGAACGAAAATGATGCTCGTCTTATCTCCTACATGGAAAGTACAGAGGCCATCTAAAACATTTTATTGTCACAACTCCACTAGAATGAATGTTGGTTCTGACTTGGAGTTTTCTCTAAAACACTTATTTGCAATATGTAATTGGTCATGAATTAAAAAATGGTGAAGATCTGACCACCATCATGTTCGTGCTATAATGAATGAGTTTGAAAACCAGACCTACTTGACACTGGAGTAAAGTGAAAATCACAGTTTGGATATTTGTACTTCACTAAGCCTATGAACACAACGACTTGTACATATGCAAATGAATTTTGAAATACTCAGATTTGCAATAAATAAGTTGATAGTTAGCACTTTGGCAATGGTTTTAGAGTTAAAGATCTTGACTCGGGTTCTTGTCTGTAGTGGTTTGCGAAGATCATTAAACAAAACAATTTTGAATAAAATTTTTTATTAAACCCAGTTTGTTGATCTTGTTATCTTTTACTACAATAATTAATAATTATAGATTTTACCAAACTTTGCACGTTGGTGTATCTTGACAGTGTCTGAGATGAGTTCAGTAATCTTCTATCCATTATAGGTCAAGGTCAAAAGCTTTGACACAAATTTGTGTACTGCACTTGTCTTGTTAACATGGTAATCCAAACATAAAATAAAATAGTTTTGTTACTAAATTTGCTATGTTCGAGTTTCTCTGGGATAACTGAAATGGTTTCAGAACTACAACTGCTACTACTACTAATATCCTGTATTTATCCCGTGTGACATAATTAGCAAACAGCTTGCTTACATTATGGACATGCAATGATATTAAATATGCAACAAATGTACCTGTAATTATTATCGAATCTACAAGGTTAACATCTCCTGCATAACTAATACAAATATAACAGAAAATAATACAAATTATACACGGTTAACATACTATTATCACATAGATATATCACAGCTACTACGTGTAAATGATATGCGGTTATAAAATCAAGATTGCTCAATAAAATTTTTGTAGATGTATAATTTCGTAAAATATGAAATATTAGGTGCTTGTTTAATATCATGCTGGGAGCAGTTCCATAAAACTGTACCGACTTTAGCAAAAGATTTCTTAAAATACTCTCTCCGCACTTTATATATATATATATATATATATATATATATATATATATATATATATGTATGTATATATATATATCATTGTTTTCACTCGACCGTGTACCCTTTGTGATAAAATGTTCCTTACGAAACTTAAAAGCATTAAGATACTCTGGCGCTAAATTATTTCAGACGTGTAAGTAAGAACAGCTTTTCTATAAATAATGTAATACTTAATTGGCATCCATGATCTAAGAGTGTTGGAAAAAGATAATGTACGTGAACAAATATCTTTGATATTTCAATTCGCCCTGGGTACTCTGTATATCTCTGAATATAAGAAGAATTGATCGACCTAAAATATCTAACTCGTTTTATAATTCTTAGATGGTTCTAGAAAGAGTGTTCAAAGTGGTTGGATCAGGATAAAGTATTATCAATAATGATACCTAAAAGTTTTGGCACATTTAACAGTTTCATGTTTGTACCATTTACTTCTTAAGTGCAATTCTATATATTTGGCTGCCCCTAGTGCTGAGCAGAAAAGCATTAATTGTTTTTGTTTTTTCGTTGTTGTAAATATAAGCTAAGTTGATTGTCATACACCGATTTTATTATACACTTTAAATTTTCATTAGTTTCATATGAACAATGCTAATATCCGTATCTCAGACATATTCTGATGTATCATCTGCATAAATGGACACCGAATTATGTTTCAAACACGTTGGCAAATCATTAATATATAATATGAAAAAGAGATGATCTAGAATTGATCCAGCGGAATTCCTGCAATTGCTTCTTTTTTTCGGTCAGTAGAGCGTCAATTACTTCGAGTGACTCTTCTTTGAAGGAGTTATTTTGTATGCGATTAATTGAAAGACAAAATAACTTTTTATTTCTTTTATTTTCTTTATCCAAATAAGTTTAGAAGAACTGTTGATTCTATAAATGATTTATCCATCATAACTTATCAATCTTATTTAAGCCAGGAATATATCCAAAAATGGTGTTTCTCCAACGCGATATTTATATAAATTGGATTACCAAAGAATAATATTTTGCTAACATTTATAGATATTCAAGAAAGGTAAGTGGATTAATATAAATGTCCCTGCTTGTTTTCATATGCCACTCAAACCCAATATTCGTCCTGCATCAGAAAAAATCCAAAAACATACATGATTTCATTTTATTTTCATTCTACAGCATATCAATTCCTCGTTTCTAAAATCAGGGCTATTAAGCAGTCCTTTTGCATGCTTTCGTGATAAATAAAGTGCAATATGGGAGGTTGCTGCTGATTGAAAAGCAGCGAATCCTCATGCTATTTTCAATTACTGAGCATTAAATGATATCCATACCCTTAAACCACCTATGGGATTGGTCAGTTTTTCGACGTCAAACATAATAAAATATAAATTATCTTTCAAAATTAGGAGCTTTTATATTAAAAGGATTCTTTCATAGTACCAAATATGCAAGCACGGATGACTGATTGTTTGACATCGGCTAGTCCTCATCTTTACTTTAAAAAGCATTGTTAGAGAGTCGATGTCAACTAAGTTATATTATATTTGTGCTAAAGAGGCGCCCGAATTTTCCTGATCTTTATAATTTACGACAAAATTCGAATAGATGCAAATATATAAAACAGAGTTAAAATGTATTTGCTTAAATAAAATACTGCGTGTGTACTTGTTTGTTTACAAAATTCAAGCCTAAATAGATGAGAAAACCTCATACAATATCATAAGTAAGCAATTACAGTATTAACTGCGAGTTTCCAGTTGTCAAGTCAGGTCAGGCTACATCTGCTACCGTAGTAACAGTAGACGATACTACATGTGATTGTTGACCCAGAGTGGACAGCTACAACTGCCTCCCTCTGAAAAGTCCTCTCTGATGGATAAAGCGGCCAAGCAAATATGCTCATCCCCCGGCTGTGAAGACAAATGGCAAGAGCTGTGTGAACAGCGCAGGGCATCATCTCAGGTTCAGTAGCACCTGATGAGCATCCACTGTATTCAGATTTGTCTCCAGACGTCTCGACATTGTTATTCCACTGGATATAGACAGGCCTGGACGAGAGAGTGAAGGTGACACCGCGCAACTTTCCCTCACTTAAATCCAACTCACACGCAAGTCATGACATTTTCATCTCCCCCACTAGATACCATCAAGCCTTGTAGCGACGGGCGAGCAGCAGGTGTGGATACACTGAGAACTGTCCTTTGTAGATCTGCATACAGGCGGCTCATGGCATATGGTCGCTTTTCACTGGACCTAAGCAGCAGTGGAAATCGACAGGCCCATAATTAATTAAGCAGCCCTATTGAGGATCACATTGCTCGCCTCCGTAGCACGAGGAAGGGGTTAGAAAAGGTGTACTAGACATTGCATGTTTCACCTTGACCATGGTCATCATACCGCGGCTGATGGGGATTCCACCTTAGCCTTCGAAATTACGTCACTCACTATCGGTGCCTGGAATGAGCGCACACTAATGGCAGTACATTGGCAGATAGATCAGATAGAAGAACAGCTCTAGTTTGTAGAGAACTGGCCAGTTTTAACATCCAATAGATGCCGTGAGTGAAAGAAGCCTAGCTGAGGACGAATAACTCGCTGAAGTAAGAGCCGGCTACACCTTCTTCTGGAGGGGCTGAAGTAACGAAATTGTATTGGGCGTGCCATCAAATCACAGCTGGCCAGCAAGCTCACAAATCTTCCAAAGGGCGTAAATGACAGTTTCATTCAAATGAGACTCCAATTGTCTCTAAAAAGACATGCAACTATCATCAGGGTCTATGGACCCACCATGAGCAACCCAGATGAGATTAAGACATCTTTTATGAAGACCTGAAGTTTCTTATCGTAGAAGTACTGAAGGCAGACAAGCTAATCAGCCTTGGTGACTTCAATGCTGGAACTGGCACAGATCACCAGACATGGCCAGGAGTCATCGACAAAAAAATGGCTTTACCAAATGCAATAACAATGGACTCCTCCTACTGAGGAAATGCGCCGAATACTACCTCCTAATCACCAACACATTCTTCCGCCTGCCAAACCACATTTGGACGTAATCGCGTTCCAAGCACTGGCATCTCATTGACTACGTCATCGTCAGGAGAAAAGACAGGCAGGATGTTCGAGTGACGAACGCCATCAAAAGTGCAGAATGCTGGACTGACCACACGCTCATAGTCTCCAAGATCAATATCCCGATTCAACCAAGCTGACAACCACAAGACAAAAAAGCGACCCCAAAAGCTCCCCAAAAAGCTCAATGTCTCCCAATTGAAACAAGAAAATGTGAAACGGGCATTTGTTGAAGAACTGTGTAGCCAGCTGGTCACAATTTAAACAAACTCCTAGAACGTCGAGGAAAACTGGGCTTCCTTCAGAGACTCTGTGTACTCGGCTGCATCCAAAATCCTCGTTCCAACCAAACGTCAATATGAAGATTGTTTTGATGAACAATGCAACGTTTGACAACATCAAGAGGACTGTCCAATGCGAACTCAGAGAGTTCCAAATTTCATGGATGAGCAAGAAGGCAAATTAGATTCAGTCCTACAGTGCCACAGTCATCAGGAACATCTCCAATAATGAGTGATGATGGCACCACACTGCTCACTGACAAAAAAAATATACTACAAAGATGGGCAGAATGCTTCAACAACATCCTAAACCAACAATCACCTATCAATGAGGATCAACTGCTTCAACTAGAAATCAACATATCTCTTGCTGATCCTCCAACACTGACTAAAACGGAGAAAGCAATTGACCTGCTGTCAAATGGCAAAGCACCTGTATCAGATGATATACCAGCAGAAGTCTACAAAGCCTGAGAGTCGCACATGGCACACAAACTGACTGAACTCTTCCAGTTAATGTTGTCTCAATGAACTATACCCCAGGAGTACAAGGATGCATCCGACATCCACTTGTATAAGTGGAAAGGCAACATTCAATCATGCGAAAACCATAGGGGCATCTCCTTGCTGTCAAACGCTGGGCAAAATCCTCGCCAGAATTTTGCTCAATCGCCTTGTGCACCACATCGATCAAGAGCTCCTGCCTGAGAGTCTGTGTGGCTTCAGAAAAGGACGTAGAACCTCAATCATGGTGTTTGCAGCTCGTCAACTCCAAGCGAAATGACAGGAACTGAACTCCAACCTGTACACGAGATTCGTCAGCCTGACAAAAGCCTTTGATACATTCAGTCGTGGGGGATTCTGGAAGATCATGGCAAACGTTAGTTAACCAGAGAAATTCATCGTAATGATTCGGCGATTCCATGATGGCATACTCACTTTCGTCGTGAACGACGATGAGTCATCTGAACCATTCCCAGTCACCAGTGGAGTCAAGCAAGGCTACGTGTTTATCCCAACCCTCTTCAATATGATGTTCTCTGCCATACTTACAGACGCCTTCCGTGACTATGACTCTGGGGTCAACATCCGATACCAGACTGATGGCAAACTCTTCAATCTGAAAAGACTACTGGCAACGACAAAACTACAGAAAGTGACTGTTCGTGATGTTCTATTTGCCGATGACTGTTCCCGGAATGACTAATCTGAATCTGACATGCAAAGAGAGTATGGATCATTTCTCTTGAGTTTGTGATAATTTTAGTTTTACAATCAGTATTAAGAAGACAGAGATAATGCACCAACCTGCACCAGGAAAGCATTACGTAGAGCCTACCATCACAGTGAATAATTACACTCGCCACGCAGTGGACAAGTTCACCTACCTCGGTAGCACACTGTCACGTGCAGTCTACATTAATGACGAAACCAACGTCAGAATTACCAAAGCAAGTATGGCCTTTGACAGATGTATGAAATCACAGAGGCATCAGTCTTCAAACAAAACTAAAAGCTTTACAAAACCGTTGGGTTGCGGACCCTGGTGTATGCATGAGAAACCTGGACTGTGTACAGACACCATGCCAAGAAACTGAACCATTTTCACATGGGCTGCCTGTGGAATCAAAAGCGAATAAGACGGCCGAACAAAGTCACAGATACTGAAGTTATCACACGGGCAGGCATTCCAAGCATCCAGCCTTTGCTAATGAAATCACAGTTGAGAGCATCCACCCTTTGCTAATGAAATCACAGTTGAGATGGGCAGGCCAGGTCATCATGATGTCAGACGAGCGACTAAAATATGATCTTCTCAGACGAGTTGAAGCAGGGAAAGCGATCTCAACGAGGTCAGAAGTAGCGCTTCAAAGACTCCCTCAAATCATCCTTGAAACACTTCAACATGGAGACTGAATCTTGGGAAGATCTCGCACATGATCGTTCCATCTGGCGCAGTCTCATCTATACTGGAGCTACAGACTATGAGCTGAGGAGACAGCGTAAATATGGGAACTACAGCATGTCCTTTATTGATCAAGCAACCCCAAGCGGCATCTCCTGTCCAGTGTGCCACAGCCAGTTCAAAGCACAAATTTGCCTGATCATCCACTCACGTGCTAACATAAACCAAACCAGTTAATGATGTCATGGCCATCTTTTCGAACTCGGAGGACAAACAGCAAGTTGTTATGAAAAATATCAACAAGGAGCCATACATACTCTTAATGCAGCGGGACTTGGCGTCTATTAAGATATACTCGGCCAATTTAATGTTAATGCTGTAAATAACGACTGGTTAATAAACTCAAAACAGCTAAATAAGACTGGTGTTTATGAGTAATATAAAAGACGATTTATAACTACCTTTCTCCATATACTTTATTAGTTGAAGTAAAGAAATACGTTCTGGTAAGTTTTACACAGATTTGATGGCTATTATTCTTATTTATATACCTTATCGTTATTATCCATCCAATTTGCAGTGAGCAATGTATATTACCATCGGATTTTTTTCTCTAACCAGTTTAAACTATAGGTATACGCCTTCAGTTGTCGTAATTATTTTGGAAAAGTACACTTGACTTACAAGGATAATGGTTTTTAAAATAGTTTCAGTCAATACGGATGTTTACATTGCAAAATGATTAATATATTGCAAAAAAAGATATATTATTTTAACAAAAAGAAGGACAAAACCTGAGTGTTATTTTTAATTTTCTAACTAGAAATAAAACAAATACAGCAGATGAAATCGGCCACCCGTAGTCACGCATAATAACTGTGATAACGTTTCCTACAATGCTTAACATCATGAAACAGTTCTACACGAATTTACTTTTTTAATTCTCTTTTAACTATCATTTGTTGAATTGCATCGAATTTTCTGTTTATGTGCTTTTTCCTATACCGGTGCTTGAGAAAATAACCGCCTGCTTTAAATGATAATGTAAAAGACTATATATATATATATATATATATATATATATATATATATATATATATATATATATATATATATATATATATATATATATATCAGTCACTATTATTAACTTGCACTCAGTTCTATTCCAGGAAGGGATCAGATCATACAGTACATTCCTCTGACGAGTGCAATAAATGACATAAAAAAGCAGGTACTATTTATTAGAGCACTGTAAATGGTTTTAAAAAAACCCACACAATGGAACAGGAATAAAGTTGTTGTGATATATTGTAGATAAATACATTAGCATGTCTCTTTTAGTTGGCATACACATTTAATTCTACTTATATGGGGTTTATATTTGGATAATAATTTATTTCGGGTATGCAGTCATTTGACAGCTACATCCCATGTAAAAGGTTAAATATATGAGGCACAAAACATTAAGTGATTTCTATAATACTATTTTTAAGAAAGATTTTTAGTTATCTTATTCAAGGATTTTTAATTCAGTAATTATATTTTCAGACAGCGGTCAAATTCTACATGTGTAAACTTCTATGGTTCTGACAGTTATGCACTTGTTTTTTTTTTAAAAAAATGAATTAAATAGCATTACATTTAGAGCAACTTTCTCACTACCTTAGAAATATGTACATCTTCTTGTGCCTTACACTGAAACACTAGAAAATGTACATACAAACTTGATTTTAATATGGTTTCTGTATGATTGTTTACTCCATAAATAATTTCACAAGCTTACACCATTTATGTTCCTATTATTATTGTAATATTATGCTATCATAAAAAGGAGGGATAAAGCAGGTTGGAATGAGTTCTAGTCTACTTGTTTGACCAATGAAATAACGTTTGGCGCATTTTGTATCAGTAAGTGTAGTACAAACAATAACATCACGATAGTCAGTATAGGACAGAGTTAATTCAAGTAAGGGGTCTCAGTCCGTGTTTTTAATTACAATTGAATACCCCCACCACTATAACAATGGAGATGCCACCGCACTCTATCAAGTATACTGATGTAACAAGTATATAATTGATCTTTTACAATTATTATAAGTATAGTAATATAAGAAGTGGGGTACAACAGCTTCTCATCGATGTTGATCAAGAAGGGGGTTAATGCTATCGGGATGGTACTAGATAGTACTGATAAAATAAACAAGAAGATTAAACGAATGAGAACAGATTTAAATGATTTGTTTGCAAGGGAAACAATTGCATTAAACTGAAATAAATACAAGGACTGATATTAAAAGGTATAACTGGTGCAGTTCAGATCGAAATACACGAAAACACAGAGATATTCAAAACTAACTTGAACACGGAAATTGGCACAAAGAGTCTTGGGTTGGATGTTAGAATTAATGAAATAAAAAGAAAAACCGATACTACCAATAAGAAGTTTAAAGAGAAAATAAAACTATTGCTTTGATATTTGATTTATACATTGTTTGGGGTCAGGAGAATATTGAAGGTATTAAAGGAACAAACTTTAAATGCATTTTGAGTTCTTCCTTTACTTGAGAGTATTCACGTGTCCGTAATATAGTGTGTTTACGTTTTAAACAACAACAAAAATATTTGTCTTCATATATAGACAATGTCACGTTGTTCATTTTGATGGTGTTTTTTGTATTTGCATCATCTGAAGGAATTCATTTCCTACTAATTCTTTTAATTTTGTAAAATATTTGTTTAATTAAAATAATCAATCTTTGGAAAGTTCAAATTTTAAATACGTTTTATCACACATTTTGCTGTTGTATTTTGTGAATGAGTCCAGTTTTGAACTTAACCCACAAAACTTTTTAATTGGAACACATTTGAACTGATCTATAGAAATACCTTGAATACTTTCATTCATTTGTGGGATACCATAATATGTTATCCTTTGGATAGTAAGTGATGTCATAGCTGTATGCTGTCATCCTTGTCAATTTAAATGCTTACAGTCTCAGCGTAGTCATTCAAAGAACTTGAACAGTGTAATCGACCGTAGATTGGTTTTATTTATTTTGAATTTCTTTTTTTCAGACTGACTAACATTAAGTTATTGTCAGTAGCTGTCCTCCTTGAAAATGATATATCATTTAGAAATTTAAAAATTTACTTTCATCTATAAATGTTTGAACTGCTATTAGCATCCAATTTTCTAGTTGTTCACCAAATACAGCGATGTTCATCGATTTGAAGACGTCTTTCTCAAAATCAATTGTAGAATTTTGTTTCAAGTTTGGGTTCAGTTCTATGTAGGATGTAAAACAGGAATATTAATCAAACAAGATAACTATGCGCATCATTTTAAGTTTTAATCTATATGACATATTCTTCTTTGGTACAGGTGGTTTTGAACCCAACCCTATTAATCCATTCCTAACTTAATTTGCAACGGAGACAAATCATTGTTGTATGAAATTATTTTATCTCGAGCAAAATGGTTAGTTCTTGAAATGTCCGCGCAGTTGTAATGAAATCTCCTAATCTATTTTTTTAAAAATGCAACAAGTATATTAGTTTTCTGATATTTCAAAACTACTTTCTGCTGTGCATCTCATGTGTCCATCAGTTGATGAGCTAACGCTTTTTACCGGCATGTATTGGCCCATGACACAGTCATAAAGGCTGTTCATGTTTAGGCACATGATAAGTCACCTTGATTTTGCCTTTTTGTGCTCAGTTTCGTATAGGTCCGCGAACTATTTTTTCATTCTTAGTCATCCAGAGCATGTCATTGTCTATTAAATGTTAAAGTTGCATATCTGATATCCTGAAAATTGCATTATGTGCGAATCCATGACCTATTTTATCATGAACAGAGTAAATTTTGTATTATTTCGCACAAATTTTCTGATGAAACTTTCGTTACCTAATGGTCATACAGATAGATATTCAAGTGTTTGAATTTTGCATTGTTCCATGACATACATATATAAATTATTTAGTGATGAGTAAAACATTTATATTGTTGTACAGCTGTCAGTGTCAATGGATTCTTCAAAGCTATCCATGTCTTGATATGGGTTAACGTCTTTCATCATACTTGTACATTGTTTCAGTGTTTCTGTAAATTTGTTATCGATAAGATTTGCTGCTAGTTGTTATATGGACTGTCCAATGAATTTAAAGCTTTCTTTAACCGCGAGTGTCCGGTAGCTTTTATTTTTCCTACAAAATCTTTGCTGAATGAAATATTTTTCTCATCGTTGTCCTGTATAATGTTTTCCACTTAACCTCCTTCCAGGGATCTTTATTAACCAATGTCTTAATGAATATATTAATGCCATAACCGTACAAGATACCACTGAATTGGTATTACAAATTCCAACTGCACCTGTTATGTCCTGGATCACACTATTTGCCTATTAGGTGATCATTGTCATAAATTGTTTTTCAGTAAAATGTGTTTGAAAAATTAAAATGTCGTTCATCTCCCTCTGTCAACACTATATGTCTTGCGTTGTTTTGGTCTTAATTCCTCATACAATAGTTTTGCGATTTCACTTAACGCGTAATAAAATACTTGAACAGAATATGTTCATCTGTAAGCAATTGTTTTGGCTTGTCCTGTCGATTAATACAAACTGAACTCTGATGCAATGTGTTGGACTGTTTTTATTGTCTAGGATATGTCAGATTATAGAGGAACTTATGTGTGCACCTTCTGTGTTGTCACTCCAGGGCACTTAGATTCCATCGACGAGGCACTGCCGTACATTCTTAACACCTCCGGTCAAGATTATACTTTATAAATCACAATATATAAAATAGGGAACTTTGACTTGGTGTTGTCAGTTTTCGAATTTTGGAACAATATCCTGGTCAGGGTCAGGAATGATATCTGTCAAGTAATAACTTTGTTACACTGTCTTTTGCATTAAAATAATTTTGTTTTCTTCTGATTTATATAAACTTTCAAGTGTTGTATACAAATTTATTTCTGTGTGTTATGTTTACTTATTTGTGATTATACTAATCTTAAAAACATTTTTTATAAACATAGTTATACTTTCCATCTTTGTAGCAAATATGACTACGATATTTAAATATTATTAACATTTAAACACGTCTTTCATTTGGCATTGCAGTTACTCAGATGTTGTTCCTCTCAGCTGCACTCTTCGATCCCCTTCTAATAGTCCATGCATGTCTAAAGATACGTAAAAAAGCATTTAACATTTACATAATGCCCTTTAATTTGATAGGATATCTATTAGCCTATGACTGTATCAATCCGAATTTTGTTTTGATGGTATCTGAGGAACTTTTATGGGATTATTTGAAACAGATTCCACAGCATCAACTAAATATGTATTGTCCGTCTTTTTTAGGTTAAACAAGCTTTCTGGTTATGAATCCATTCAGACAAATATATGTTCAATCTCAAATGCTTAATCCTGTCAAACACCATCGCGCACTTTCGAGTACTGTGAATTTATTTATTTTCAAGGCTATACATTTTCGTGTTTTTTTTTTCTTCAAAAATTAAATTTTTGTCGGTACTTAAATTCGTAGATTGGTGAAGAGGTTCTACAGTTTCCACAGAAAGATCATTGCTCGTTGGGTCTTTATATTCGGGGTTTGTTTAAACCACGAATTCCAGGAAAATCGATCCCACAAGAAAAATATTAAATTCACAGTATTTCCTGTCCAAATTTGGCATGTAAAATGTCAAATATACGTTGAATGACATGATCTATTTAATACATTGAGAGGCCCTTTCCTACAGTAACATTTTATATACGCCACTTAGTCGTCTAATTGAATGGGTCGTTTCATATGTTGTGTCGTTAAATCTAATTGAGCTTTCACATAGTCAAATTACCCATTGTTGTTGTTGTGATGATCCTCTTAAAATACGGCTCAATATCATGTAACTATTCATACAAATGTTGATCGTTTCTACCGTAAAATATTAGTCTTTTTTGGTCTGATTCTATTTAGATGTTACTTATTCATACGCAGTGATTCTATTCTAATTAAATCAGTATTAGAATCCGTATTAATGGTTCCTGAAATTTTGTTCTCACCTTATTTGCATGTGTGTTGTTATGATGAAAGGAAAAAGGAAATCAACAGTGTTTATACTTCTTTGTGTGGACTGATAGCAAGAATAAAATGGGTATTTGTGTTCAGTGCATTAACAAACAATGACAACACAGTGAATACATTAATTTATATTTATGTCAACCCTTTTGCATTTGGGATCCATGACCTATTTGTACGTTATGAGCTAATGATCCTTCTAAGCAGGTATCCATTATGGTCAGGTGTCCCTATAGGAATAGTTCAAATTCTATCTTGAGATCGGTAACAATGAAATAGGCCTAATACACTTGGCACTATTACATGGAGATTTTACATGCGGTTCTAAAGTGAAAAGTATTTAGTCATAAATTAAAGGAATTAGCATAACGAAATTCAATTTCACCAAATTCATTTATTAGATATCTTGACTAGTAGAGTAACATAGAGCGTAGGACAAAACAAATAAAATTAGATAAGGTTTACAAAATCATTCATATCATTTTACCAAATTGATGTAGTTGAGCGATTATCACAAAACTATATTTCGCCTAATGAAATATTCCCCAATTAAGGTCTTCCCATTGC
Source organism: Margaritifera margaritifera (assembly GCA_029931535.1). NCBI lineage: Eukaryota > Metazoa > Mollusca > Bivalvia > Unionida > Margaritiferidae > Margaritifera > Margaritifera margaritifera. The sequence continues at coordinate 6,784,268 of JAQPZY010001677.1, read as the reverse complement.
AAACAGGGACGGAACTCTATATTTATATCGGTATTGGTAGCTTCCCTTATTAATTACTGTTTAACAACTGTAAAGCCTTGAAAGCGCATGCCAGAATGGAAATGTAGCTCTGCTTTGAACTTATTTCTTTGACGTCATGTCAAGATGGGTGATAAAACCAGGATTTATTTTCCTATGGACATGTTTCTAAAGTTATATGTTTTGCTGTTTTGAACCACTAGTGTTAAAATTATAACTCTCTGTGTGTTTTACTCAATTTGTTTAAAATAATTAACAATGCTGTCAGTTTATTTTGTCTTGTACAAGTATATACATAATGGTTTTAGTTGATAATTAGTTGATTATTTTCATAGTTGATAATTTGTATATACGAAATCCGTCTAGAAAATATTATATTCTCGTTTGAGAAGGAACTGTGATTTATGAACTATATTTCATTATAGTGATTAGTATTTTCACATAAAGTAAAAAAAAATTTCAGTAGAATGCATGGGCACAGTTATTATTGTCATTAATGTACAGCAATATGTATCTTTTAGTAAATGTGATAGTAGAAAACAAAATATAGAGACATTGGTATTGAGCATAGAAAGACCCTAACAAGTTTCGTATATTACAAAAAGATTTAGTATATATTTTTTACAATGAAGTGAAGGTAATATATATGGAGAAAAATCACAATAAAAAAAAATAGCAAGGAAAGATATACATCTTGGTGCGATTGGAAAGGAAAGCTCAATTTTTAAATCGAAACTCTTGTCGCCCATGTCTCTGAGCTATCTGATACAAATTAGGGGTTTCTATAGTCTTCAATCCTTGAAACGGAAAATAAATAAAGATGAACAATTTTAGAAACAGCAAAATAGACGGAATAAATGTAAAGTATTTGAGAAGCGATTTTACATTTGTATAGGCCCTATAGTGGAGGTTTTAGAATACTTTTAGCTAAAGCTATATTTCACTTTTTTAAATTAAAAAATAACCATAAGTTCTATAATTGTCTTAATAAGCAAAGCGTACGCCAGAGTTAGTGAATTAAAACTACATCCCAAATAATACATTTGTAAATGTATATATTTCTAGCAGTGCAGGATGATCCTTTGCGCACAAATATGTTGTGAAGTGCAAGGAAAATTATAAATTGGAAATAATTATTAAACAAATGAGAAAATAAAGAAAAGACTTCTTAAAGCCAGCCGATAAAATATATTCTGTAAATCAACGAGTTAATTTTATTCATACATATTTACTATATTGTGGAATTCCTGTGATGAGGCAAACTTCCATTACATATTTTATCTGTTCTTGTCATTAGACATACTAAGAAAACAAGCCGAGACTTTCGAAATCTATTTTCAGAAAGTACATACTTTTGCAATTTGTTCCAATAATTCAAGAATAACACCGGCCATATGTCTCATATCATTAGTATTAATTTAATAAAATTTTCATTTTACACACAGAAGTAAACCTGAGTAGTTGGTACAACCTTTTACGGGAAGGAGATTAAGTACCAGTAACGGATTATGAGACAATCATAAACTTGAAGTTTGAAACTTACATACTTTAGCACATTATCTGCCAATTCACGAGGTATCAAAGATGCAATAAGCGGTAGAAATACTGTTTGGGCACATTGCAAATTTGCAGCAGAAGAAAACATGAAATTTGCAACCAACGTTTATTGGAGCAACATTACAAAGGTGCGAAAAGCAACTTGTTTCCAGCAGATTTGGCTATTTTACTAAGCTTATTTCTACACAAAAGAGGTACGTTTGGCTTGCGTCATTTCCTAATGAGAGCTGAAGAAGGACATCAGTTGATTCAATTATTCACTATTCAAGTCGAGTTCTCAATGATAAAAACTAAGACAAATTTGTAAAGAAGATTAATTTAAAATACACACTTCGTTTTGATCAAGATCACATGAAAATATGATACCATACGGACGGATCGCAGTGTCCAGAATAACGGACATATGACAACCAAGCAAGATGAAAACGGAAAGCAAAATTGTTAGGAAAAGAACGGGTGGAAAATAAGCAGTACTGAAACCTAAGATTAAATAGAGCCGACAGCATCAAAAAAGAGATAGAAACCGATATTGAAAAATACAATCAAGGAAGGCGCATTGGGAGTGGTGATTTATTGAGAAGATAAAAGTTAGATGACGAAAGCTGACCATACGAAGCAGGAGAAATACAATTTTATAAGAAGATATTCAGTGACTGGTTAACCTAGTTCATAAAAGATGTTGTATATTCTTCTATCAGAGATATATGGGCTAAAAACCACATAAGTCAAACGACAGAGTATTTCATAACATGTGGATGAAATAACATTGTAAAGTCTACTATAGGATCATGTTCATTAAGAACAGCTTTCGTGGAAGAGTTGTTGCAATTTATACAATTTTGTTAAATATCGAATTAAAATTACTATGGAAAAAGCTTATATAATTTGTCTTGTTTTAACTTATGCAAGAACAGTAACTCGCTAAAATATCGTGCTAAACAAATTATAAAGTTACATAACAAGTTAAATATCGAACTCGCTAGAATGTTTCTGTGCAATATTTCACGAAGCAATATGTCTGAACTGGCTCTGCTTTGGATAGCATTAATTTTTCCAACAAGAAAATTGTCTTTGATACATTAAAATAATATCTTATTTTGCTTGCGAATTTATGATAAATATAGACATACTTGACCCGCATGTTAATATGCGATTTTCGAGGAAAACTATATATGCTTTCGTAAGGAAAAATGGCTTCTTAACCGTAAAAAAAGGAAAATACTTTGTGCACAGATAAAAGTTCCATAAATGTTGCCTTTTTAATTGGATAAATATGTAACAAAACTGGTCCTAAATACTATATAATGATGCATCCTCACAAGTCTCTGTAGAGTGAAAACAATATGTAACTATTTTACATCACATATTCGACTCAATAAAATGAATGAATCAATCAATACAGCAATCGAATAATCAATATTTTCAGTCTAAAAGTCTCCTCGAGGACAATAAACAACTAATATACCAAACGTATTCAATATTACATAATATCTTTGACGGTATGACAATTCTCATCGAATGTTTCATCTTTCCTTTGAAGAAGACAGAATAATCGGTCCTAATTTGAACAAACCTTTATACTACCAGAGTAAATTAATCACTTAGATCGTGAGGAGCAGAAGAGAACAATAATATAAGTAGACTTATATCAGGAATAGATGGATGCTTTATAGATGGTATTAAAGAGGTATAATAAGTGATAACATCTTAATTTTCCGTAAGTATAAAATCGCGCTCGTTTAAACCAGTGTTATGACAACGTACTAGGAACATTAAGCAGCATCGGCACTTGCTGTTGTTCAAATATTAAAAATTCATAATTATCCCGGCTTGTCCGTCCGTTGTAACAAGTTTATACCGCCACTCCTCCTAAAATAAGTTTTGCCATGAAACTGCATATACATACTCCAAGGTCAAATTGACGATAAATTATAATTCTGCCAATCTGACATCGAACATGGCCACAACAGTGGACATCTTAAAAACTTGGTATCGCTGCTACTCCTGAAAAGATTGTCATATCAACATATAGTTTACACTACACAACTTCTTAAGTTTTGCTGATCATAAATCAAAATGGTGCAGTGGTTACTTTAGACATGTGGTTCCCATCAAAAGACTTCTTATAATATTTAATTGGTCCTAAATGAAAATGGTGCTGGTCAGATCCTATACTTGACATGGCCACCTTAACTAGCTTTAAAATTCTAACTGCTTAATGGATAGTCGTAGCGACAATTGTGTCTGTACTCGATAGTTTCTTAACAACTGTTACATATATTAGGAATTATCGAAGATGTATACCTTTCTAGTTTATATATATATATATATATATATATATATATATATATATATATATATATATAATGTGTGCTTGAATCAAGTCCATAAAGGTGAGTTGCACTTTAGATTCTGGTCACTATTAAACAGAATGTTGAAAAGCATTTGAATTCAAGGCCAGTCTTGTTGATAGTTAGACTGTTTGTTTCTCATTTTATTGCTTAACATCCTGTTGATATAGGTCAAGCTAAAATGTGTATAAATAGGGATTTGGTAAACAAATAATTCATTCCTGTTTTAGGTCAGTCTATGGGAATCCATTTGAAATCAGATTTGATAGTTTTTGTGCCGTTCAAATCAGATACAAGTCGAGAGGAATTATTCACTTAATATAATAATGGCATTACTAAAGTGCTCATTGACTTCTTTTGAATGAATACATTACTTTGGATTTGTGTGAACTCATTCAAAGCCATTCTGGATCGCATCATTGTGTTACATTAGAACATTTAAGACTATTGGAACTCATTCGAAACATTCTATATTTTGGACTTGTGATTAGGACATTTAGGATTATTTAGAATTAGATTCACAGTATTGTAAGTATGTCTTGAATTTTACTTTGTATTGTAGGGACAAAAATTGCTTGTTGATATAGCTTACATTGTTGGTTTCACTTTCTTTCTGTTACATATTTTGCGACCTTTAGTCGTAACAGTATCTATATACACAATAAACAGTAGACTGAGAATTGCTTTTCTCCTTTCTCCTTTGTCGGCCATTAGGATTCTGCTAGAATCTCATCGCAGTGACCGCTTCTGTTCCTTAACGGGTATTTCTAGTGACATGTGGTTTTCACTGAAATATTTCTTAAGATATGTAGTTGGTCGTAAATGAAAATGGTAATAATTAGACCTCCAATATGGGCGACATGGTAGGCACCTTGGAAATATTTGTATTGCTTCTTCTCCTAAACAGATGATCATGTGTGCATGGGTTTTCACTAAAAAGGCTTCTAATGACGTTTGCTTTTGGCCCTAAATAAAAATAGTGCTGGTCTTGTCATCATTACTGCTCTTTAGGGGATGGTCGTCTTCACATGATTTTTTTCGCCAAAACGCTTCTCATTTTATGTATTTGGTACTAAATGAAAATGAACCCATTGTGACCTCTCACAATTTGACAATCTCTTAATGCCTACTTCTCCTGAATGGATGAACATACTGACATTACAAATTTCTTTCTTTTAAGATATAGTTGTTCCTGTGTTTAGATGATACTGATCCAACCTCCAAAATGGCTTCCTTCATGGCCATCTTGAAACTATCTTCTTAACGGATGGTCATATAGAAATGAGGTTTTCACTAAAACACTATATTAATATGCAGCTAGTTCTGAATGCAAATGGAGCTCATCTGACAGTCAACATGCTCCATATTGGCCATTTCAACATTCTTGTTATCACTACTCCTTTTGCACAAATTGTGGCATTGACATTGGGTTTTCACTAAAACCTTTATTCCAATATTTACCTGGTTCTGACTGAAAATTATACAAATCTGACCATCAACTTTTGTGAAAGAGTTTTGAAAACGATACCGAAATGACCATGGGCATCTAGTCAAAGTTCATTGTTTTTATTTTTGTACTTAAGTTTGCTTATTAACACGGACTTGAACATATACCTCTGACTTTTGACTGACTGTTTATTTAGTTGTACTCCGATGAACACGTTGGTGATCAGCACTTTGACATTAATTTTAAAATCAAAGGTCTTCACACAGATATTTAGTTGTACTGGTTTGTGAGCATGATAACACATATAAATTTCAATGGATTTGTATTAAACCTTGTCTATGGATATATCTGAAGAATAATTTGGATGATACCACTGAAATAACTTTGTTCTTTTTCCAAAACATATTAATCACAGATCTAGCCACACTTTGCACGTGGGTATGTCTTGAAATTCTATGAAACAAGTGCATTGATCTTTTTATCGATTTGGTCTCTTGTGAACATGGAACCTCAAACACATAAGAAGACAAATATGTTACTGAGATTTTCAAGAATACCAAAGGTGGTTGGAGGGCTCTGGAGATAAAAAATAAAAAGATAGAAAAAGCGGACGTACCTTGGATTCCTCGAACTTCTTTTCGGCAAATGGAGCATTAGTCCCTTCTCTTGTAGTGATATATTGGACTACCGATCCTTATTGAATGGGACCAACAGTAGACTAGGGTTAGTGGATGGGGGAAGACAACAGGTTTTCAGTTCACACATCCAAGATGAGAGAAAATGACAGAAAAGAGAGGACAATAGCTTTATTCCAGTTGAAATAATAAACTGTGTTCAAAACCTATGCAATGTCGTCTGAATTTTTCAATACACTGGTGGAATATTAGGACAATAAATCAACTGTGGCTTTCGAATATATCATACTTTATCAGCCTCTTGCTAGGAGGTGGATAGAAAATAGTGCAGCGCAAATAATAAACAAAGACTAAAGGAGCTAAATATGGGTCACTGTAAACAGATCAGACTGTAAAGTTTGCGTTATATAGCGTATTAAACATTCTTGTCCAATAGAAACCCAAGTTGTTAAATAAAGGTTTGCTTGCAAATTCTATACCTGATATTCTTAATACATATATCTATCTATCTATCTATCTATCTATCTATATATATATATATATATATATATATATATATATATATATATATATATATATATATATTGCAAAGGGAATTGTCAAAGCTGATAATCTTTCATTTTAGCTCAAGCTAAATTTTATTTGTTCAAATATATTCAATATGTGCACAATTTAATTCTTTTATGGGTGTTTTTGTGCTGTTAGAAACATGTCAAGTGGGGGAATCTATAGTTTGACCTTACACATAGTATCCTAAAATGCAATCTTATCTTTTTAATATATATTATGATTTCTGTCAAGAATTATAACAACTGGTTCACCCATTTACTAGATCAGCCTACAAACAAATAGTACAGAAAGGCACCAGTACGAAATTTATGTGATTGGATAGTAGACCCATCTTTCACTAAAAATCTCAGTTTCTTTTTCCCAAATTAATATTTGTAAATACCTCTTTTTATTACTCACTCGTCAGGGTGAAACCACTTCCTAAGGATGTATTCAAATATGCGAAATTTAATTTAATTATCTAGCCCTAAGAAACAAATGCTTCTGCAAATCTGCTTCTTCTGAGGCAAGAAGGATTAAATAACAAAGTGAATATTGATTTCAGGGAAGCCTCAAGACCAAATAAAGATATTTAATCAAAGTACACGGGCGCTGGGATTAATCAATTATTTACGAGATAGTATGAATTTTCTTCGGTAATTACCTGTATTGACAATCAAATACAGTGGGTCAAGGTAATGACATTAAGGTCAGCCATTATCTCGATAGGGAAGGAATCATTATACTTGTTACTGTTTATATTTGATAACTCAGGATAAATTGCTCTAGGGAGTAAAATCGTTTTCAAAAATATTTTCTATTAATGAGGAAAATAAATTTTACATTTTAAACTATGCTGACTACAACATGCAGACTAAAAGATTCCCTGATATGGGAATGAGATATAAAATGACAAATTAGCAAGGAACAACATAAGTGCATGAAACATGTCAGAAATATAAAAGGAAAAGCGGATATTCAAGAAATCGTTAGGCACAATTTAGGATGCATATGTTCGCTATGTCTTACAATTTAGAATGCGTATGTACGCAATACATTACAATTTTCGTTGTGTGAGGTCCTATGATCCCTCTAAAGAAATACTTCCAAATTTCAGGTGTAGAGCTTCTGTAGCATTTAATTTGACCAAACCTTATCTTCATCATATCTTATCAAAGTATGTATCATTTTGTAGCATAAGTAGTTCTTACATTACATTGGTTGAAAACAATTAAACATAAATCGGTTTTGAACGGTTGCACTTTTTAATGAGCTGCTTAGTACATATTGTATAAACATCATTAGCTTCCAAAACTATATATATATATATATATATATATATATATATATATATATATATATATATATATATATATATATATATATATATATATATATATATCCGTTTTAGGGGAGCATTTGAATAAATTAAATACGCCATGACAACCCCTGAATACATGATTATCATAGACAATACTTGACCCATTTGTACCATTTACACATGCATAGGCGGGTGTTATGTCTCTGTAGAGTTTCCTTTTTTGTATACATTACCCAGTGTCATGCTGTTCATATTGTGCATGAGAAATATTAACCTACTTGTTATACTACTCTCGTGGATTTACTTCCCATGTCCTCGGTCAATGACAAACATTGTTTCTAAAGCTAAGTACCAAGCAGCTTTTTGGTCGACAACAGGCTAACTGGTAGACGTAGTACCCATTTAACTCATATACCATATCATTATCGCCAGGCTAAAAAATAGATAAATGAAATAATCGATTTCATTGTTCAGTCGGCGAAATGTCCTCCACTTTACAAACAACGTCAAAACAATGCGTCACGATAATACCATGGTCTCAGTTCCGGCTTTTATCTGGCTCCAGTTTTATTATAGATCTCCAAATTATTCGCTCAAATTGAGATATCTTAATATATTATATATTTCATAATGAGATATTTAAATATATCAGTATGAAAAAATTTATATCGCCACAGTGGCGGTATCACGTTTGGAACTACTTTCTTTCTCCATTTAGGAAATATATCTGCCGTTATGTATGCTATTCAGACCTGTATTTCATCTTGCCGCCGTTAATCGCACTGACACCGAATTTAGAAACAAATCAAATCGAAGTTTCTCCCTTACAAATATATAATATTCGCCACTCGTGACAATACAATGTTTCCCCTTTCTACTTCACTCGTGAAATATTTCCTAATATCTACTAAGAAAAAGGAAGATATCCTCTATATCTTTTAAATTACTTTGTTGGAAAATTATTTTTTCACAGAACATTCAGAAGATATCAAGAATTCAAAATCGGTCACAATACGTTCTATTTACGCAGAGACATCCTTGCTTTATCTCTGAGGAAATGTCGTGGATTGCCCTAAAACTGTGGAATTGCTCATTTCTATATCCAAGAATAAAACGATTGCTGGTTGTACAAACTTAAAACCAAAGGGTTATTTTTCATAATTTCTACTAACTTCACATCAGACATAAATAACAATATTTTCAAATGTATCATAAGCTAATGTAAAATCTAAATTTGAGGACACATTTTGAGAAATTTCGCGAAACCCGGGCCTGTTCTTATTAAATTAAATCACACTATAAACGATGGCTATCTTGTAAAACTAGCTTAACAGTTCAGATTCGGCTTCACAGACCAACATTGCTGTAGCGTCATCGGGCGCGTTCACTAATAAGTTATTTTTTTATATATAGCTACCAATTTTTTACTCAAGAAAGAGCCAGAATTTTACCGTCATTTCCTACAAGCAGGAAAATAATACTATCGTTTCTAAATCCGTATTACCATATTCTCAAACGAGTCTGGAACTACTTATCCTTGAGGTTTCCTGGTGTCAATAGCAGCGCCTCTAGCGATGGAATGCCAACACTAGTAGTAAACAAAGCTCTCACAGCGACATTAGTTAAGAAACCTTGCGTTATATATAAAATATCTGAAAGGTCTAAACCCTGTTTTTGTCACAACAACAATAAAATAAAAACCAAAACATTTATTCCTTTATTTTGAAATAGTAAAATATAGTCAAAAGGTTCGTCTGAAACAAGATCACATTCGGAAATGGCGCTCCAAAACATTACAGTTGTACAGTACAACCTATTTACGGAAGATCATAATTGGTAACGTTAGTGAGTTTCCAGCATAATGGATGAATTTGAAATTATAAATGAGTAACATTCTCTGCAACAAATCTGTATCATCAAGTTCCAACAGTTGTCCTCTCCTGCTGTAAATAACTGTCAAAATAATGTTGTCATTTCCACGTCAAGTCCCCATCGGAGCCTCTCACAATGTATCACCAAAAACAGTTCAACCGCTATCAACCTGGCCTCCGAAAGAAACTTCCAGGGTCATTCATTCAGCTGGTGAAATCTTCCGTGATGCGAAATTTGAGAACTCCACAATAACTGTCTTCGCGTCTAGTCATGATCCGGATTTTCTTAAATAATAATAATAATAATAATAATAATAATATATTTATATATATATATATATATATATATATATATATATATATATATATATATATATTTATATATATATATATATATATATATATATATATATAAATGAGGCAGAAGTATAACGCCGGCGGTATAGTTCGGCATAATTCTGTTTTGGAGATTTCTAATTTAAGCTCTTTTATTTTGCTTTTTTCAGTATAATAAAATTATTCACATCTTCTGCGATGGGTTCATTGCATTATGTAATATAGCTGCCGAGTTGTAGTTTTCAAACATGAAGCCTTCTGCTTCAGGATTAAAGGTACAACACGGCAACTATAATGTACAGAACCCCGCATACAAGCTTATGATGTTATTGATGTAATTAATTTTCACTGCCTTGAAGCATGATAATAAAATCGTATGCAACCTAAACCAGTTATTATAATATTGGATTCTTGTATGGGACACAATGTATTCACAGATTACCTACCTAGCCCCAAAGGGCTTATTCCCAGATTACCTACCTAGTCCCAAAGGGCTTATTCCCAGATTACCTACCTAGCCCCAAAAGGCTTATTCCCGGATTACCTACCTAGCCCCAAAGGGCTTATTCCCGGATTACCTACCTAGCCCCAAAGGTTTTTTTTCCAGATTATCTACCTAGCCCCAAAGGGCTTATTCCCAGATTACCTATCTAACCCCAAAGGGCTTATTCCCAGATTACCTACCTAGTCCCATAGGGCTTATTCCCAGATTACCTATCTAGCCCCAAAGGGCTTAAAGCAGGGCTGAATTCACAGAGAGGGTTAATATAGCAAACAAACATTTTGTTGTTTCAAGTAGGTCATTAAAGGCAAAAGATCAATTAAAATACCCCAAAACAGATGTTGCCTCTTCGACCTTACCGGGCCACAATACCGCTTAAGCAAAGAATATAAACATAATTTTACCTCCTCCGTTACTATCACGAGATATATATTTTTAATTCGTTTAATTAGTTGTTCTTACCTTTGGTTTGTTCTTTGTGTAAATGGCTCTTTCACAATAATATAGCTTTAGACCGCAAAATCTTGCATGTATAGCAAAAAAATTCTCGATTTGAATGGGTTGAAAGTTTTTAATTTCTTGCTAATATGAATTAAATGGGTGGTATTTATTTAACAACTATGCTGTGTACAGACTGCTTATATTCATGCACGGAAACATTTGAGTGTACGCCTTATTTAACCAAATGTTATAAATAAAATGATAAAGAAAAATGTGTACTCCTGTAGTAATGCGATAGGTTTATGAGATTTTTTAAAAGATACAGACACTTTTCTTCTCTTTTGAGAGCCTTTGCATTTGAGACGCAATTGTACTGAAAGTTGTAAAAATTGTATAATATAATATGGAAAACTCGTTACCAAAAGATGAAATGTGATGTGTGAAATCAAATTAAAGACAGAAAAAGAGAGATTTAAACGCAGGACAGTACGATTTGTGAGTCTCTTTTGATCTATGAATAGTGTCTCATATATATGATGCGTTATTCGTCATTTTCACACTTTAAAATAGGTATACAACAATTTAATACACGTTGTATCTAATTTATTTTACAGAATTTCTTTTCTCCATAAATGTATAGTTTTAATCACGCCTTTAAGATTCGGCTTCCACAAGTGAAAGTCAATATTACCCTGTACGACTTTAATTACAATTGAGAATGTTAAGAATGAGATTTCTGTTACATAAGATTTATCATAGTAATAAAGGCCGCAGTCATGTGACATTACATCAGGAAAATAAATTCGTAAGGAGTGTAAAGTGGGACTCGTGTATCATACTTTTTATGTGTACTAGATCGTTTTTATGATGCAATAAAAAGCACTAGGTCGAATAAGTAAATTCTATTTCCACAGCCGTTTATTTACCAATCATTCACTTAAAAGTTTGCATTTCTTTTTAGAATAGAATAGAAAAGAACTTTATTGATATGACGTATGCAAAAAGCACATAGTCAATACAATACATAATTAATATACAATACACTGTTGCATAAATGAATGAATAAATAAATAAATTATGGCAATAGAAACCTGTGTACACATAAATTCTCGAAGAGAGAGAGAGAGAGAGAGAGAGAGAGAGAGAGAGAGAGAGAGAGAGAGAGAGAGAGATCTTGACAGCGAGAGAAAATACTCTAAGTTGGAGTATTTTAGGTATTTTACAGTTGTTAAATCTTCATTTATAAGTAATTGTAGTAGTTTATACATGCTTGGTTTCTGCCAATAATAAGGATCAATATAAGATTTTCTGAGTGAGACGTATATTGGACAGATTAAGACAAAATGATATTCATCTTCGACATCATTATTTACACAAAGTTCACATTTCCTTTCATGCCGTTCGTTTCCTACATGCCTACCAGTCTCGATACGTAATGGGTGTGATGAAACCCCTAATTTACTTAAAGCCTTTCTGTGGCTGGCATCAGCAATTATTCTAAGATAAGAAAGTGTTTTCAAAGATATCTTTTATATCTTTATACATATATACAGTTTTCGAAGCAACTGCTGAACTCCAGTCAGAATGAAATATATCTTTCAGTCTTTTGTTAAAAAACGGTAAAAAGGAAGATATCTGGACTGAATTAGTGTAATTCCAGACCAAATATTAAATAGACCAAAAGGAGAATCTTTATTATTGTTTAAAATATTTTTTACAGCTGAGCTAAGTTCTTCTATTGTAATTGGAGCATCCAACTCTGCAAATATCTGTTCACTTAAATACTCAGTTATATCTTCGTCTTGTATGCTTATACTCTGCTTTAATTAACCAGTATTATGTTTTGGCAAGGCTGTTGCGAATTTATTAAAATGATCATAAAACTCACAACAATCATTCGAATAATTACTGAAACGTTAGGAGTTTTAAAAAGATTCCAGAACTCACGTGTATTTTCCTTTGGTAAATCATGCAATCAGTGTTTGCCTCTTGATCTATTGTAGAGTAATTTACGCGTTCGGCAGAACTTTTTGTATTCTTTTTTCTTAATTATGTAATTCCTTCTAGTTACATTGGATTTGAAAGAATTATAATTAATCAAAGCACTATCACATAGTTTCTTTTTTTCTCTACATTCACCATAAAACCAAGGAGCATTACCTTTAATAAGAACATTAAATTTAAATTTCCCTTCCTGAAAATGCACCGTTTTTTTTTAAAAATCGATTTGCATTTTTGGTCATAATGAGCATTAATGCTTCAGCTTTTTCATCGATTGTTCTCAGTAGTCAAAACATAATCAATTGTCCTTTCTCCATTTGTTGTGAAACATGTGTACTGACCCTTATCTGCATCGTCACCTATTCTGGGGAAGTGATAAACTTGATAACCATAAAAATCTATGTGAGTATTGTGTTTAGTCCTTGTTTCTAACTGGTTTGTTTCTTTTTTCCCCGCAAGTCCTTCTGCATTCCATGTAAATATATTAACCAATCCGTTTTTCTCTTCGCTCGCCTATCCTGATTGCACCTCTTGAATGACCGAGTCACTCTGACACAACTTGAAAGTAGGTCATAGGCCAAAAGTGTAAACACATTATAGATTCCATATACATAATTCCGTAACACATGTTAAATATTCCCGATGATGAGGAAACTGATTGCACAGTTAGCGTTCATATTTAGGAGTGCCAACACATTAGCACGATAATTTCGAAGACTACCCACTAGCTCATGAAAAATGAATACCAAATGAAAATGATCTCCATTACAAAAACGATCTATCAAATAGGATAAGGCAACCAAGCCAACTGTACCTAAATTACCGTGCACCTTGAAAAATAAGAAGATATACATAATTCACTAAAGGAATTTGAAATTATATATGAAATTAGGTTTGAAACTACCATAAATGCATTGAGTTGTTATAGCCGACCAGTAACAATAGCTAAAGCGTTAAATTGAGTTAAATGCAAGCTTGATATGAAAACTAACAACAACTTTGTAGAAGAGGTTTGGAAGTTTTTGACTAATGCGGTGTTCGATAAAAAATGGGAAATTTTAGGAAAAGGAAAATAGTTAAAATTAGTTTCAATGAAAAGAAATGTACAAATATTTGAAGAAAGTTTTTTTTTCTTCCCAATAGAAAGACAATTAATGATATTTATTACGTGTAGTATAAAAACAAAAATATCAATGTAGCAAAACCGATTTATGGTGGTTTTGCTGTGCTTGAGATATCAAAGTGTTTAAAGTATGAGCTGTTTACAACAAACAAGAAATAAATACAATTATAAGATGAATATACTTATGACTGATACTCACTATGCATCTATGTTGATACAAAAATATTTGTAGTAACATAAAACCAAACATCAATTACTTTAATTCAAATGAGTTTCATTAGCACAACATGTTTAACCTATCCCAAGTAAATAAGAAAGTCCATGGATGTTCCAAAGATTAGCTTTCAATCACACACATCAACGTTTATGGTCAAAGTTTACTCGTTTAAAACAGATCATGAAGAAATGGAAAATTTAGATAAAGGAATCAACAACAACAAAAAAACACAAAAAGCGTGATCAAACAAAATAATCTACGATTTGATATGCAGAAGGAGTAATGTTTCAATCATCAATCATGAGGACAACTACCAACAAATGCATCTGCTTAGATCGTTCAGCCATCGTCCTTAGACATTAAAATGAATAAAGTAGCATTGTTACCTTTCGATAATTTAGGAGAATCATTTAAAACAAATGAAATTTTTAAAATCGAATAAATAATAATGCCTCACGTGCAAATTGAATCGGTTATCAATGAGATGTGTTGGACTCATCATCATCATCATCAATTTGTTTCTGCCCTAAGGCAGGTTCGAGGCATCCATTTTCTCCACTCTTCCCTTAGCATGGCTTTGCGTTTCGTGTTCGCATATGAGTTATTGTCCTTGAGTGTTGGATTCGGATATGTCAAATACGAAACGTAGAGGATTTCACCAAAAATTATGATTTGTTATTGTAACCATTTAGAGCCTAAATACCGACTAAATAACTTAATATTCCGTGGATTTGATGAACCCAATGACAGCGCAGCTTGAGAACAATGCGAACAGAAAATCAAAACGCACATGCGAGACGTCCTTGAAATTAACACTGATCAAGTACAGGTAGTTCGTACAACAGGTTGAACAGTAGTTCCAAACCACGACCAATTAAAAGGCAAAATGTATAAACTTTAAAGACAAACACAATGTGCATTTATAACTTAAGAAGAAACATAAAGAGGAAGGTACAAACTGGCCAAATCCCTACACTGTTACCGAATACTACACCCATAACGTGAGAGACGATAGATAGGCATTGGCACAGTTCATGAAAACAAACATAAATGACAACTGAATGGCTTTTATTTCATTTAATAAATTTGTCATAGACGGAAAATCTAGGGATTAAGGGCATGTTACAAAATTAGCGAATGCCATTGACATCATACATATTAAATTCGTCTCTTTTTTCAGAAGACTCCACAAGAAACAACATACTTTTATATATCATATTATCAAATTATTCCAGACTTGCACCAAGGTCAGAACATTCCAAAACTTGGGATTATGTATGTAATCAGACTGAATTGCGATTGAACCGACGTTTCTATTATGGAATTGGAACTTCACATTAATATTAAAAAATGTAAGATTCTTTCAAAGCATGTTTTTGAGATATCCTCTCAAGACATATGTTCATTTGAATAACGAAAAAAGAATAGACTTGATATGACGACCGTAAATTATATGCCTCTATCCTATACTTAGATTATTTACAAATAACTGAAGGTTAATATTGGACCGTATATGTTATCTCAGGGCAACCAAAGGCAGACAAAGCAACAGAAAACAGATTACTTCACACTACAAGATATTCAGTATGTCCTTATTCAAGATATAAGCCACAAACAAGGAATCTTTTTTACCAGATTTAAATTATATAGTGTTAGTTTGTTGTCTATTAGACCCCTGGCTTATAAACTCCATGGCACGCCTTTTCGGATGTACTTACAACTTAGTGAAAATAATTTACGTTCCACCCAAAATACTCCACCTTTGTAATTTTACCAGGAAACTAATTTTAAAGGACTGCATTTCAACCGTCCCTTAAGCGCATATAACGCTGTCCGGCAAAGATTAATTACATTTCTGATATCAAAGATTTTTTATTTCATTTTTTGTGACCTTTATGTTGATTGTTGGGTGCTTGCCGCGACAAAGCCCGCAAACAGAATAAACACTAGCTGCTACAGGTAAAATGTAAACAATTACAAATCTTTTGGGCACATGCTTTTTACTGCACTTTAGTTATGAATATAAAATGCTAGAGGTACAGTAAATGTCGTTTCAACTAGATATAATTTTCTTCTAATAAAACTTGAAAGAAAAGGAAGACAATCTATTTTTTACATCTGAATACATGTACCTGCTACTAGATACGATTTCTCACGTTGAATTGGCCACGTAATCGATTTCTTTTTTTAAATTTCCTCATCATGAACATGCAGATCACTTTAAAAAGCATAAAAATGTATATAATTGATAGTATGTCTTAATAAGATGTATATTGATATGATGTTTATATGCTATACTTATTTCACAGCGTATTAAGAAAACAGATTTTTACACCTAAATAAAATTCAAAGAGTTTTATCTCACTATATCCCTAGTTATATATTTTTTTCAGTTTTTTATTATTTAAGAATAAAAGATATACAAATTTCACTTCATAGAAATTTACGCACATGTAGCCTCAATTATATATTTGTCTTCTACTCAAAAACCAGTATTCTGAAATCAAGACTTTATTAATGCAAATTGTCTAGACGGATTAATTATAAACAGTAAGGTTTATATCTGTGTTCTAATCAAATGTTTTAAACGGATGAAAGATTATCAGAGGCTTTGAAAGTAAATGTGTGATCGTATTTTTTTGTACAGTGACTTTATGTCCGTGCAAAAAACAAAAGAAAAGCGTCGCAGCACAGAAATGGAAAAAGGATTTTATTTCCGTTGCACTCTGATCATCACGGATTTACATTTAAACTAATATCTTGATAACAAACAATATCGTGTACCCTTGTGAAGGAATGGGCAAAACAAAAACTGATACGAGATTTTGAGGTCGACTACTGTATGATGGGACTATTTGCTTTTATTTATTAGTGAATTTGTATACATTTGTTTGGAGCCTATCCCACTTGTCTTTAATTACACGAGTATGGGTAGAGAAAAATAAATAATGTTAGATATATTGGTATATGTTTAAATATGTTGTTTAAAAACAGGATCGTATTCAAAGATATTCACAATTTTGAGTAGCATTGACTTGTCATGTATGTCAGACACTTTTGTGTAATCCTAAGAAATTTCTTTGATGTACCAAAGCAATTTTAATATTTTAGTGGGGGCTTCAGTTCAATGACTTTCTTTAAATTTCAGTATTTCCAATATAATTCTGTCGCTTGGATTGCTTTAAAAATAGTTGATATACCATTTGGCTTTGCACAAAATCTTGTGGAGCTAACAGGTCTCCAAAAGGTCAGATAGATTCAGGTAAAGTATTTTCTACAAGGTATATATAATATCTGAACTACCAAATGCAAGAAAGTCACATTAAGTCATCTTTAAGTTGTGCTATAAAATGTACATATAAATTAAATCACTGATTGTGCTCCATGTGCTTTCTTGTATCTGAAAGGAAGAATTTTAAAAAATCACAATATGTAAAAATAAATATGCCATATCAGTGCAATCATTTTATTGATTTTAGCTCAGTATGCTTGAATTTAGGTTCGAAAAACATTGTACAGTATAACTCTATTGGATGACACTACATTAAGTGTTGCTATCTACCCCAAAAAATTAAATAAAAATAGTTAGAAAATATAAACTGAAAATGTATCGAAGACGTCTAGCTTTGCTCAGTTGTGGCATTCAGATAGCAGTAGTGTTCCTAGAAATAAATATCACATAGCTCCTGCTAATTAAGAAATACATTTCATCCGATAACTTTTAATTTTCTCACAAGTACCTGGACGTGAATAATTACAAGATGTACATTTATTTTGTTATAATTTTTTTTTCATCAGGAACCCGAATGCCAAAACGAATCACGAAAAGACAATGGTAAAGCGGAGGAAAGTGACTTATTTAAACAAAAACTCTGTAAGGTATATATATATATATATATATATATATATATATATATATATATATATATATATATATATATATATATATATTCAAGATAGTACATCTAATTCAACCATGGATTGTCTTTTGAGAGAAGGGATTGCTCTTATGACATTTTATAACACTGTTATAGCTTACTGATCTTAATTCATCATGTGAATCCTGTAGGTAAATAAGCAATTGAATATTTTGAAAAAGTTAAATGTGCGTAAAATGAGGAAAAATGCATAATGCACGATTATGTGAAAAGAATCTAGTGTATTTGAACTTGCATGACTTTTTCTTTGTTCATGGACTGTCAATTAAACAGGGTTTTTATACATGGGTAAGAACGACGGGTGTAATATACCCATGAAAAGAAAAACTGGAATATTATCCTGGCACTATACATATGTTGAAAGAGGTGAATTCCTTTTTTATGACGTAAGAGAAATGAGGAAAAATAACCTTCAAAAAATAGATAGAATTTGAAGACATAATATGTTATTCCTTCAATTCTAACTTGTCTTTGACACACAGTATGGGACAGCCTATGGCTTTCTTTATTTTATTTAGCCAATACCTTTAAAAAATTACATTTAATAGCATACTATATTTACATGTATTTGCAGCTGCAATTAATCATAAAGAAATAATTAAAGTACGAGGTCGATTTGATGGATAATCAGGTTGATTTTGTACAAATGCATTATGTCAATTAGCGAAATACTAACACGATATAGTCAGAAGCTTTGAAACTTGCAAATATTTGGATACATTAAAAAAAGATATGAAATATTATCTCTTTTGAATATTTAAAAAAATGTTAACAGTCAATTAAACATGGTGATACTGAAATGTATTCAAGAACTTATCATGTAGCGTCACAAAGAGTGACGAGCAATGGTTAAACAAATAAGGAAAAGTGTGAACAAAATTAAGTAGTTAACCAAATTAAGTAGTTTATTGATGCACACTTTCAATGAGGATGACAACAAATTTGGTATAAAACTGTAAAGTTGAATTTAATTGAGTATAACGTATCCTAGCTCGTGCGATATTGAGCAGATATTTACATATTTTTAAAGATTCTAACATTGCTTTTCCATTCCTAATTGCTATACTATATTGGAACATATAACGACATCAATAATGCCTTGACAATATTTTTTGAAGCTGGTATTTATTTCTATATTTATAACTTATATTTCATAATGTTGTGCTATACAATGTGATTTCTTACAAATATTTGCACTTAGGTGAAAGCTGCAACAAACGAGTTTAATCGCAATTTACTAATCATCATATGATATGCAGGTGCTAAGATCGATGCATAATAAAATAATGAGCATGATTACTTTCAGTAACTTATGGTCGCTTGGGGGCAGATCGTTTCTTTGCTTCATAAATAACAAGTCGGTTAATGAACATGAGCTACTAATGGTAACGAAAAGTGTCATTTAATGGTCTTTTCGTTACCGATGAATGTTAATCACACCGCTATTTCTTCAGTCTGACTAGTATATGATTTAAATTCCCTCGAGTAAGTGTCATTAATTATATTATAGACCTTTACACAGTTTCTTACATCACTGTCAGTAATTTTAATGCCGCGTTATTATTTCAAATAAATTGTGCTTTCATGTAAATAATGTGTTATAAATCGACCAGAATATTACTCATCAACATTGCAAAACATGGTTATAATTCAATCTTTTAAGTCATAGTTGACGCTGACTTTATTTTACACTTATATTTTGTTATCTTTAAGACGAATGGTAGAAATGTACAGTGGCAAGAGATTTATTGACGATAACATCGTAATGAGATTTATTGACGATAACATCGTTCCTAATAGAATATAATTTTAATATGCACAGCTGCTGATCATTATTCAGTTGATAGATTCAGTAAATCGTTAAAGAATGTCCTTTCCAGATCGAAAGTGACTTTTTTTTGGTGATAAAAATGTATTATAGAGTTCGTCAGCAAAAAATCTATTGACATATACATAATTATTTAGCCAAACATTCTACAATAAATACTGTCGAATATTGCAACCGTGTATCAAAAGTTATGTACATGTTTTAATCTCTTGATCATTGCTTATTTTATATAGTTCAACAAGAAAGAGGCATTCGTCAATTATAACTCATCCTTGTGTCTACATGTTTACTTAAAATGTCTGCACACTTCTCTTTAAGGAGTCCCTTTCCAACAAATATTTTTTGTACAAAAACTATTCACTTTGTTCATTCCAAGGACGAAAAGTTAAAACACGCTCTTACGCATGCAATACGATCCTTTTCCGACATTTATATAATCCTCAGTAAAATCAAATAAAAATTAAAAAGAGAGCACGCTTAATGCTCATATATTGGTAAGAAGTCACGCTAAGCAAGCGTATGGCTATTCAGAACTTGGGGTTATATGAAATTGTTTGCTAAAACAAATATATATGTACTAAAAGCTAAGAGGATGTGCGATGTGATCATGAAATGAAAAGTATGTTCCACAATTACTTAATATTAACTAAATAACAATTACATACACTTAACATTAACTAAAGGTGGGAATATATTATTGATTATATCATGATTCTTACAACTATTATATGATATTTTCGATCAATATTGTGCCCTCCCCTCCCAACCACCCAACCAAAAAACAAAACAAAAAAAACAACCAACGCTGTGTGTTTTGCAAACTCCTATTAGCTGAAAAGGTTGATAATTTCAATCGCTTGCTGCTGTCAAAAGAAACACTTTACCCAGCATATTATCTTTTAGTTTTCTGAATAGGTCTAGCAGAAATATATATCGTTCAGTAGTTACATCCTTTCTGATAAGATGGATGAAAGACAGAAAGAACATTTAACCAAATAATTTCAGGCTTGGCATTTCTAAACTATGTTGTCAACTGGTATGGTAGTAAAATACGAATATCTTCTGTTTGCTTTATTTTATCTTGCAACACGTATCAACTTCAAAATCAAACATTTTCTGTCAAATTCATCTTATCCCACGCTAGTAATAGCAATTACAAATTGATGACAGAAAATCATTCGTTAGTTTTAATTAGCGACTTTACGAAGGACACACGTGAATATATCATCATGGTAGCAACAAGATGTAAGAGTTCTGACAGACCCCGATAATCTATTGTTTCCTTTTCTAATTTATTTTTCCTCTTCCACGCAATACATTCACAGTCACGAACAAAATGTCACTTAACACTGTGTATAAACCTTATTAGTGAGAATTTGTGAAGTGTTTGAAATGAATGTTAATGAGAAATAAATGACAATACAAAACAATATCCGGTACGCGAAAAGAAATGTTGATAGAGGCAATATTTGATGAAAGATAACATAGCATAGCGAACATGCTGAAATAGATTAAAGAAAGATAATTCCGAAATTGAGGGGTAAATGAATACCAAAAGATGATATCTAGAAAAGAGCAAATGGCAGTGACCCTCTCCCTCCAGCCCCCAATCTCAGTACCCCACCCCACCCAAATATGAAAACTATCATAATTGGCGCAAGTGCAAAAACAAAATATACGTGAGAAGTCATAGCAAAAACAAAAGAACCAAAAAACTTGAACAGTTGCTTAAAAAATTATTGTGATCAAAATGCTATGTAGAATTTATAACACAACCATTTTTAAATCTCAAGAATCTGAAGCTACATCAATTTTAAAATATCCAATCAGGTCCTATGTAAGTCCTCTTGATATAAAAACCTAGCCTATTCCAAAGGTTGATGAGCATAATGTCTTTTCAATGTATTGGACCAGATGTAATTGGATAAAGACAGATCATTAACTTGCTAGATACTCAGACCCGTTTTGCAATGTGCTGCAGGAATAATAATTGTTTAGTGTTCAGAAAAGGATAGTCTTGGGAACCAAGGCAAATTTGATTTTGTTTCAACAAGAGTATACTTTTAAACACAAAATAATGCACTTCTATCTTTTGCTGTATTTGAAGAATAGTAGATGATTCTCTTTTGTAAGGGCAGGTGGTAGAATATTACATGGATATACTGAAAAAGTCAAATAATCTCGAATATGTCGACAAGACTTGAATTAACATGACCTATTTAGTGAAGAAATAAAAACTTGACAATATCGATCCTTTATAATATACAAATATACAATGTTATAAAATACATGCACACTAAGGTAAAGGTTAAAGCTTTTTCACAAGCCTTAACTGTGCTTACAAACCAGTTAGCTTGCAGAATTAACTGGGTCGATGATATAAGCCCAATCAATAATATGATGTCAGGACTTGAACAAATATGCAATTGAATTTATTCAAAGCTATAGAGGCAAAGCGGCAATCGCAATGAATTTATATTTCGAGGGCCTTACTCTCTAGTCATGGTCAGAAAACCAGAAGAACTGATCGAAAAAAATACAAACTAGTGCTGTTGATCGATTTGTAAATCTTTCGACCCATTCTTATTCATACAGAATGACTAATAAGAGGGTTTCCTCATGTTTCGGAATTTTTCACTCAATATGTTATGCATAGTGCTAAATTGCACAATCGTCTTCAGGTTTAACTGCCATTTCTGACTTCGAAGCATCTTTGATATGCAAAATCTGTTAAACAGCTGCCCACGAAACTGTTATATACATAGTCAATTTAAGGAACTTTTTGCTTCAGACTAGTAGGGTTTACAAGGAAATGACACTGTATCCATGTTAAAATAGCTAAATGTTTCTTCTACTTAGACTATATATGGTTTCAGAGCAATAAACCCGCAATTATAGATCACACCATCTTTTATTATTATAAGACCGTTTTCATGTGTTTCTGTCGTTTTGTCATTATTAAATGTTTTTTTTAGATTACCCCTTTCATTCAAGCGTGTAGTAGTTCTAATTTTTACTCTCAGCTTGTGTGTTAAGTTTATGATTGTTGATGCAAGTTGTTTCATACCATAACAAAATATATGGAAACTGTTTTGTAACTGCGCTTTTACCAATTTTTGTATGCATACCAAGTCGTTTTGAACCTTATATTTATTGATATAAGGCAAATACAATCAAATAAAACAAACAGCCAAATACAACCAGATAAAACAAACAACAAATGTGTTTCAACTTTATCAGCTCAAGTAATCATTTTGCATTAGAGAATATAGTGCTTGCAAGTATCATTTCAAATAATCTAAAACTATTTCCAAGCCTACATTTGATATTCCCCTGTGGCTCTCCGAAACCGAAGTGGTTATAATAGTTTGTAGTGTGAAACATTGACACTTTAATCATTCTATTTCAGAGTTTGAATTTCGTATGAAAAACATTTAAGACTTAACAATCGATTGTTTTAATTGTACAGTCTCAATGTTCTGAATACAATTGCATCTTCCACATTGTTGAAACATTAAAGTTATAACTGCTGGCGTCAATGCACAACTTGGGAATCCATGAAATTCAAGATATCGAACAAATAATAGCCATATTAGCACAATATATTAGACATTTGACAATGACGTATTGCCATTGGACCATTTTTTCAGGATGGGGAGATTAAATGGAAGTTATCTTCTTCACCCCAGGATAAGCAATGCTCTTTAAGAAATATTCTACATACGTGATGTATTTTATTTTTTGCTGCCCATACTGCAGCTTTTCAGAGACACCAATTAACTGCTTTTAGTCTGTGCTTAAACATACAAAAGAACAATTTAGCACTAATCGAAAACATTTTACAATCTTTTAGTAGTTAATTCAAAAATATTTCATAAATTATATTCTACTGTCCTTTAGCGCAAAAATGTTGGTTCCTGTATGATTATAGGATTCTTTCGTCTAAATGACATTGAATTTGGATTCGTGGGCAGTCATTCATTTATGACTATAATCATTGTTTGCAGTCGATTATTTTAAACTATTTCCTATAATGTGTATTATTATAACGTACATTTTATCCTGTTGCGCACTTATCTCAAAGCTTGAGACCAGTTGTGTTCAAAATATTTAAAGCTTACTGTATTGCCTTTAGGATCATGCCTGGAGATCTTAAAAGGTTGAGACTGATTTGAGCTTGTTATTCTGTGTCAACCAATCACAAAGGCTTGCATTTAATTCGTCATTTCTGATTTAGCACTGGGTTATAACCATATATTCATATATGCACTATCCGGGCATGAGAAGACTAATTTAGATATGCAACGAACACTGGTTATTGGCGCCACCCTTACCTGGAGATGTAGCCCCAAAGTCACATATTTACAGGACAGTTGTAAAATACAGGTGAGAGCGAAGATATATGTTTTACAAACTTTGATTCATTATTGATCAGTTACATAATATAATTTCCATAATGCAAATAATATATGCACTAAATTATTACTGGACCATTTTAGTTACAACAATTTGGATTCGTGACGGAACAGTTGTCTGATAACTCTATTATATGTTTTAATAAATATTATATTTACTGTATGAGCAAGAGATAATTTCGTTTTAATATGGTCTTCTGCAAGTATTTAGCTGTAGATGAAGAAGGGAAAAATAAATTATGCAGTTCTTGTTACTTTTAGTTTCCTTTTAAAGAGAATATTCACGGCGTTACCATCTGACTATATAGTCTACATACTCAGCCCATTTTATGAAAACTAAGTGGATAACAATACGTGGCTTGTATAGCTTAGCAAGAATAACCAGTTCGTTTGAAGTATGTTTCAGTGGAGTTTTATTAAAGGTTTAGTACATTTGAGCAAAATGTATAGCGTTATCTTTGAATAATGAAAGCTGGATGCGCAGAATATAATTTCCCTAGACCATGCCAGTAAGAGGAATACATGCTAATGTCAGTTCTTATGTGATGTCAAATGTATAGGTAATGCACCTTTCGCAGATGGTCACCAGATAAGTAACCTATGTACTACGTTTGGTGAAAATCCACTCCGCAGTTTTGAGGTGAAGCGAACAGACAGACAGACGGAGGATATCAGAATGTCCCCTCGCTAAAGCTTGGGGATAACTAATTAAAATGACATAATACATCTGATATATTATGACATTAGTATGTGCTCTTCTTTATCGTAGATCATCTTTACCGAGAAAACGTTCTTGATGAAAGCTCCAGCAAGTTCTGCTGAAATGTAATCATTATAAATCATCCTGGCATAGTTGCCCTCTTAAAGGAATCTCAAAGTCTTTTAATTTTATCACACTTACTTATTCATACTTGAGAACGTATTAAAGTCAGTTGTAATTTGTTTCTACATGGTTTATGGTATTGGCATATCAGATATTGAAAAATTCATTTTCATTTATTTAACTAAAAATATTTAAATGCATATTTAACTGTTGTGCATGTGGACATATTTCAATATTATTTTTGTATCATAATAGGCATCTTTCATTGTGTACATTTATATGTCATCAATGTATGAGCAGTGGCTATGGACATGTATCAACGGTAAAAAAAATCCAGAAATATCCATCGTTTACTGCGTCCATATACGTCATCGATATTGAGTAGAACATTTTAATATGTGTTAATGGCCTTGTGAGCTCTATTATCTAGAAAACAATTTTCCCCTCTCTGCTGAGTTTCGAACTGCAGACCTTTTCGCCAACACTACACAACCAGTCTTACTAACCCAATATACGCTATGCAACATTTATTTACTTGAGGGCATTTTAATACCTGCACTTCAGGCTCATTCGTCTAGTTTTTGTTTAAATCATTTCCAAAATATCCTTTAGTCTGTCTGGTCTAATAGTTTTAATTTTGATTGTGGTGATTTCATATCTGTGTGAGATGGTAATACACAAAACTCTGAGTGGTCAAGAATGGTTGAAAAGTATATTACTTGGTGACAATTCTGAAATCTGTGACTATTATGAAATAAACAGTAAGATTTCTGTATTACTATTACATATTTGAAACGGAATGGTCACATGCCATTAGAATACCGATTTTCTGACTAGTTAAATAATAAATATGTTTTACACATCTCACATATGCGGAAGTAGATAATGTTTTTCGTGGTGTTATAAGCACATATATCTGTTGTATTACCGCCAAACATCTAGTATTTGTATGTATTTTATCTTTATTATATTCTTGTAACCGTTCAATATTTTATATATTCAGCACAAGGCTTTCATTTAATTCGGCATAATGTATAAAGGCAGATGACGCTGTTATTAAAAAAAACATTCAGTTTAGCACCTTGTATTGCCACTGAGATTTTCACTATTGCTCGAATACTTTACAGGAGCATTTTGGCGACTTTTTCGCAGTTTCAAAATAATATTTAAGCTCATTCTAGGAGAATCAAGTGTGAGATTCGTTAAAGTTGTATTGACTGCTATGTGACAATTCTCTCTTTTGCATTGTTGTTGTAATTAAACAAATGAGTTAAGAAGTAGTTATATCATAGTCCAGGCAAATGTTTCCCAGGTCTATTTACTTTGCAGGCTTTTGTTGTGTGATGCTAAATCTGAAGAAACACGAGGATAACGAAGACAATTAGAATCTAGTTCAGTGGTATTCTAAAGTTTTCCCATACACCGCAAACTCTATTGCTTTATTACTGGCCTTATTTCCTGCCCCTGATTGTAAGTCTATCAAAAACGTTCATAATAATTTGTTAAGATATATTCAGTCTAAAGTAATGAGGGAACCATAAATCTGTGTATACAATGGAAATCTTGCAGTCATTTTATGGCAATATTTTCAACCACATTCTTCCTAAATTACTCACCACTGCATTATTAGCATTTCACTTTACCTTCAAATCAAACAGGAAGAAAAACTATCCGGCTACAATTAATATATCTGGACTTAGCTTCAGAGTTGCTATCTGTATACTTTGTTCAGGTTTAATGTTTCTCGGGGTGTATGTGATGCAATGGTGTGTCGGACTAAGGCATTTAATTGCTTGTGGTATCTTCTCCTACTTGTTAGGCTTTAAGTATTTACCATACATATACATCTTTACTATACACTGTGATATAAACACCAAAGGTAGACATTTTTACAAAACCTTCCAAACAATAAAATACACTAACATCCATTACAAGTGCATTGAATATATATTCGTATTTCATCTGTTCGTTAAAAGGCAGAAATAAATCATTAGGATTAGATTGCCTTGATTTTTCACGTTTTCATTATTCTCTGGCTGAGTAGATGCATCAGGGTCGTTAAAAGTATATTCAGCATCAACTATATGATATAGATAAAAAGCTTAATCCAAGTTGGTCAATTGTTGATTCACCAAACATTGTTCTCTCAATCTTTAATTCGTGTTGTCAAGTCTATTTCATCTGTTTTCATTTAATTTCTCAGTTTTTCTCTGTAATTCTTCACCTATATTATCATGTTCAGTTTTTGTTTCTAATTTTAGATTCTTTTGGATGAAATAATCTGAACAAAACGTTGCTTCCTCTAAATCATAGACCGTTAGCTACTGCTCCTTCAGCTATCATCGCTGCTGCAGCCATGTTCTTTATATTATCTAGCAATACATAGTTTAAGGCTTGCCGTGCACCGGAGTTGCAATATGCGCCGTTTCTTTTACTTATCTCCTCAGGTGACGAATGTACACTTTTGCTTAACATTTATACATTGATAACAGCTATGTTATTTTGCTATATTGAAGGTGTAAGAAATGTTGATACTGTTGTCAGTTTCATCTTACATCCTGGCTGATCAACTCCTTTTTTACGTTTTGATCCAATTATTACAGAATTGTTCTCTTCTAGATACTATGTCGATGATTAGTTTACGTTGTAAAGATCAGAGTATGTAATAACATCTCATGAGCAAGTAACGTGTTGATTGTTTACCTCTAATCCAGAATAAATCAAACTCTGCATAAGCCAAATTTTATTATTTGAATGACTTATTGTTATGATGCATATATTTCCCGTAACTTGTATTTAGAAAAACGTGATGGAGCATAGTTAACTAGGGTCTTAGGTGTAGTTTCAAATGTTAAAATATGCAACAAATCTTTCAATACTGACTATAGAACACTAGTTCCCAGTTCAGATGTTGTTGTTTCTTTTGCAGTCGAAACTACGTTAGGTCACTTACATTCATAATACATTAATTATATCTGGAAACTCCAAAAACGGTACAATGCGAAATTAGTTAAGTAATATACATCTAGACACCAGGGTAGTTTTTTTCATCAAACTCCTTTTGTGATGTCATCAATTTCTTTTCAATTCATCCATCCAAAGAAATGTTATGCCTATTTCTAGATTTAAATAAGTTTTCAATGGCTCTATATTTTGGTTTAATTCGGTTTAATTGTATCAATTAAACCACTTAATGCAAGACACATTTTATTTACTTCGGTTTTAATTGCTCCTATTTCTATTGTAAACTTACAATCTTTTATAATTCCTCTCTTCTTTTTTTTTCTTTTTTTTGGTCTATTTTGTAAAGGTTAGCTTGTACCACACCGATATTATTAACCATTTCTCGATCCACATATTCACATATTTGAATGTATCTGGTTTTTATGGTTCAACTTTATCATGTAACTTGTTTTCAAAGTCAGTAAATGCAACATATTCTATAGGTTATTTATCTTATCGCCCAAAATCAGCAGTAGATGAATCGTTTGGTGTTGTTGTGTAGTTTTAATAAAGCGTACATGCACATTTATTTTGATATCGATGCCCTCCATATCGTGTGCTTATTTCGTCGGAAGCCTTTTCATTTTTATATTGGACGGAGTGATACTGTTGGGAGTTATGCTGCTGTTCAATTCAGTATTTGTTATGCTAAAATTATTCCTTATATTTTAAGTTTCTTCGCCGTGTTCTGTTGATATGTTATTTAAATCGTCCTGTACCTAACTATGATTGTAAAAGGCTATAATATTTAAGATATGTTTTCTTTTAAGTTTCTCCCTGTCGCTTTCTAAGGTATCAGTTTCATTGCTTTTTCTAGTTCGATTAGCTGTAAATACTGTTAGACATCAGACACAAATCTTTGTCTGTTTTTTGTTGGCATTAATCTGTTTTAGTCGTTATAACAATTTGTTACCTCTTTCAATACTACTCTGTTCAAAAGCCAATAATGTATTGTCAGATTATTCTATCCATGACTTCATATCTTTAAATTTTGTATCTTGCACATTCTTACATATGTGAGAGTCCGCATGTCTGTGTACAAATCGTCTAGTATCTGCATAGGTTAATTAAACAGCTCACGTAAATTTATGATACCGTTATTGTTGAGAATTAAATCTGTGGTAATTGTTGCATCTAGAGTTTTAAAAATAATTTCTTCCCTGTATTAGACTCGATGTAGAACGGAAAACGAAGTTACTGGGCATCTTTCGGAGATATTTCTGTCATCATGCTATTTATCTGACGTGAAAAGCAATCTTTACAGGTGTACTGTGAAAGTCTATCACTATTCGACCTTCATCATTTATGATCTTATTAAATCTATTTATTGTTACTGTTTCTAATTTCTTATAATGACCATTTACATTGTATGAGGCAATAATCTCTGTGAAAAACATTTTAAACAGGCACAAATTTTAACAAACGTGTATAGTCACTATTAAAATATGTTTTCTGTTATTTATTTGATTACAGCAAATACATACTTTTTAATTTAAAAAAATACAGAAACTGTATCAGATTCAGTAGGTACCTAGCTATTAAATTCTAACAATTTATCGTTGTAGCTGTTTATATAAAAACGGTTACCTGGAGTCATTACAATTGTTGCCGTGTGTTTCAAACAGTCAAGCACCAACACTTTCGTCATTGCTACCATTTGGAGTTATTCCCTCTTTGACTCATTCATGTACATCTCAACGCTTTTAAAATCCATCAGCGATGAAAACAATCCTGGTTTCCTCCTTCTTATTTATGTAATAAAATACAATGCCGCTTAGTTAATTCGAAACATTGTAATTCCCAACAGCAAATTCTGATAATCTGAAATAACATGCATACATTGCGATTTCTTTTGTCAGTTGGGTTGTTGAGACATACTTCATTTTTAGGGACTCGATTGTCGCCATAGGTAAGTTTTTCAAAGATCGATTTACATAAAGCTTTCAAATTATATAGCAAAAATTTTAACAGGAAATAGTTTTGCCGAAGACAAAGGCTCCTACCGTTAAGGTTTTTTTTTATCTTTCTTTTCTGTTCTATTTCCATCCTTTGCTATAAGCTTTCCTAAAATGGAGCTTATATCCAACTCTTCTTCGTCTTCTGAGCAACGCATATCTTATTTCCTTTTTTCCATCTTCTTCCAAAACTTGTACTTTTTCAATTTCTATGTATCCACATTCATCGGGGCTCAGTCGTCTCGGTTTTCTGTATTGGTTATTTTCTGTCTACATATTTATCTCCTTTTACTTGTTATACTGATTGTCTGATGATTAAAATAAATCTCGCATGATTGATTTCATTGTTACTTTTTGCTCTGCTTGTTACAACGGTAATACTGTTCAACGTAGTGATTTCAGATGTTAGTATTTCATTATGTTTTGAAACTGTAAATCAATTTTTCATCTTGAAATGTTAGTGCAACAAATCATATTAATATTGCACTTAAAGCAAACGTAACAACTACACAGGTAGATATACCTACAAATCTTCAACCAGTTGCTGTTATTCCCATTCCACCTAAAGCTATTGCCACGCAAACTTCCACTCAATTCAACACTGTACAGGATATTTTATACTTCTCTCTAACATTTCAGCAGTGTTCGATCTCTTTAGCCAAATCATTTTAAATCTCGAAAATTTTAGCAACCTGAAATTAAGACCACTTTCAGTTTTTCTGTGCACGCTATGTACACCGGCTCCGCCGTTTTTACTGAAGGATATAAACGTTGTCTTTTGGCTCAGAGCTGTGCTATTTATATATAGGAAAGATGCAATTTAGATTTTTGAGTTGTAACTGATTTCATTGACTCTATATATATTGTAGGGTATACTGCTGTAATTTTAATTTAAAACATTTTCTTCGGCATGTTATTAAAACATTACTGTAAGTCTTTAGAGCAAAAGTACTGAATCTGCTTTGCAGATGCTCCTCTATTTACCTAGTTGTTATAGTTTCCTTTCGCAAAACATTTTTGGGATAACAAAACTATATTCATGTGTTTAGAGGTAGCTAATTGTACACTGACTAAAAATAAACTATAATTAGCTTTACAACTTCTTTAATGTACCTGTTTTCGGAGGATCATTGTCATATTATTATGGGTAGTGCTGGCATTTATTGTTCTTGAAATTATCATTAAGCTTGTGTATTAACCTTCCATGTCCAAATTTATTGATAGAATTGCATTTTATTTAAAACAAATCACCCTCTAAGTAGGTAGCCCTATTTCCCATGAAAATATGGCTATGATTAATAATGTATCAGCTATATTAAATTACAAAATAATCTCAACATAGTACTTTAGTAGCAACACTGTCTGTTGTTATGCATATTGAATCTATAATGTGTGCTTAACTTTATCCATTATAGCAAGGATGTATTTATTTGTACTTTAAAATACGGTTACTTGTAAACAGGATGTTTACCACCAGTTAAGTTCAAGGCTGGTCTTATTTGCTTTTAGGTTGGTTTGAATGACTCATGTCCTGTTATGAGGTCGGCCATTAGAAAATATGTATATAATAGAGACTTGATACGCTTTAACTTTATTCCGATTTTAAGATCAGTCTGGGAATCATTTTGTGATCAGAGTGTATTGTTGTGCCATTGACCTCAGATATCATTCGAGAGGAACTATTTATTTAAACGTTCATTGGAATTACTAAATGCTCATTGACGTTTGGATTGATATATTACTTTGGACTTTTGTAAACTCATTTAAAGACATTCTGGATTGTATCATCGTGGTATATCAGGACATTGAAGACTATTGGAATTCATTGGGAACATTCTATATTTTTGGACTTGTAATAGGACGTTTAGGATTATTTGAAATGTAACACAAACTGTAAGTGTCTTTTGAATTTGTACTTTTTATTGTAGCGAAATAAATTGAATGTTGACTTTACTTAAATTGTTGGTTTCAATTTCTTTCTATTACTTATTTTTAAGACCTGGAGTCGTATAATAAATTGGGGGCTCGTCAGGGAAGTGAATTTCTTTAAATTACAATTTATACTGACTTTGTTTCGGAATTTTCATTGTCCCTTGTAAAGATTTGTATTTCACCCACCTGAGAAATCTTTAGTGAAACTATCAAGCATTCACACTTTCATCTAATGTTGAGAACTTTGTTTCAAGTCCTACCTAGTTAGGGTTGTAGACTATGAAAAAAAGACGAGTTTCTTGAGTTTGCCAGACATTATGATCTTTCTGAAGTGAAAGCGTCTTTAAAAAAGCAAGAGATAAAAAATATTTTAATTCCATATTTGGTGGGAAAGGAACTTTTCGATAATAGTGCTTTGGGTTTGAATGATAAGTCTGTATCTGGTTTTGATTGGAAATTAATGGAATTACAGCTAAAGAAAACAAACCCAGACGGAATTAGAATTAAGAAAGCTTTAGCGTCAGAAAGAAATGCAGCAAATACAAAAAGAGGAGAGGGAAATACAGAGACAGACGGAGAGAGAGGAAGATGACAAGCAGATAGAGAGAGAAAAAAGGAGAGACAGATGGAGAGAAAGAAAGAGGAAAAGCATACAGAGAGAGAGAGAGAGAGAAGAGAGGAGGGACAGATGCGGAGAGAAAAAAGGGAAATGGAGTAAAACATGAAGGGTTATGACTTGGTACCTGAGGCAAACGGACCAGGGTTTAGCAATTGTAGAAAAGAAACTTGACAAACTCATGTCGAATTTGCAAGGGCAAAAGTAAAACTGTTTGATAGGTGGTTCTCAGCCAAGAAGGTTGACGAGCAATACGTGGAAACGTTGGAAAATGTTGCTAACATTGATGATGATTATTCCTTCATTCACAAAATTGTATTTGTCAGTAAGTATTCATCTCAGCAGGTTTTGGTCAGAAAAAAAACCCTTCTCAATCTCAAACGAGTCGTTCCAAATTGCAATACGGCACAACTTTTAGAAATCCAACATCTGATAAAACTGATTAGAAATCCTTATCTCTTCCTACGTGCACTTATTGTAAAAAGAAAGGGCACGTCATTTCTGATTGTTTTAGGTTGAAAAATAAGCAACAGATTAAAGACAGAGCTATTCCAAATGCTCTTATTTCAAAGAGGTCAAGGTTATGGTCTTGTATTGAAAGCAATACATTTCTTGGGTCCAACAAACTCCAGTTTGATTCTATTTTGGAGACTTATAAACCATTCGTGTCAGAAGGTTCTATATCATTTATTGTTGATTCTGCCAAACCTATCCCTATAAAAATATTGAGGGACACAAGAGCTTCTCAGAGTCTTTTGCTATCCGGTACTTTTTCTTTGACTGAGAAGTCTTCTTCTGGTGAAAGTGTAATTATTCAGGGAGTATAGTGCGTCTTTGTAAATGTTTCTCTCTATTGTGTCAATTTGGCATCAGACTTAGTTTCCGGACCTGTGATTGTTGGGGCAGTGAATTCTTTACCTATAGAAGGTATCCATTTGTTACTAGGCAATGACCTAGCGGGAGATAAGGTCGTGGTTAAATCTCTTGTAACTGACAAGATTTGTTTGAATCAAAGAGTTGATCATATTGAGATTGAAATCCTTGATTTGTATCCTGCTTGTGCAGTTAACAGAGCTATGTCAAAAAGAACTCTTGAGAATGATGTTGATCGGGAAATTATTCTTTTAGCTGACATATTTATTGGTCGGTCTTTTGATGAGGTCACCTTTTCTCCTGGTATTAATCATTCAATAGGTATTGATCACAGTAATCCTCTTTTAACTACTCATTCTCTCTATTTTAATCAAGGCGACAAAAGACAACCTCTCGTTCTCGAACAGGAACAAGATGTTTGTTTCAGAGGACTATTAGTGAAACTGAAGCCACACAAGTCCCAGATTGTTATTTTGTGAAAAATGGAGTCCTTGTGGGTAAATAGAGACCACCTGAAGTACGTGCTTGTGACGAGTGGTCAGTGAGCTATCATATTATCGTTCCGAGGATATATCGACAGGAAATGCTTAGTCCACCCTATGAAACTCCATTGGCTGGTCATCTAGGAGTCAATAAGACTTATTACAAGATCTTGATTCATTTTTATTGTCAAAACTTAAGAATGATGTTTCTAAATACTGTAGATGTTGTCACACTTGTCAAATGGTAGGAAAACCCAATCACAAAATACATAATGCTCATCTGCAACCTATTCCTGCATTTGACCAGCAATTTAGTAGAATGATAGTAGACTGTGTCGGTCCCTTACCTAAGACCAAGTCAGGCAACCAATACTTGTTGACCATAATGTGTGCCTCTACAAGATTTCCAGAGGCAATTTCTTTGAGAAATATTAAACTAAAACCATTGTCAAAACTTTGGTAAACTTTTATACACTTGTTGACCTTCCCAAATCTGTCCAGTCTGATCAAGGGTCCAATTTTATGTCTCTTGTTTTTTTAACAAATTTTGCATGAATTATGAATCCAACAGTTTAAATCTTTTGCATATAACCTTGAAAGTCAAGGGGCTTTAGAAAGATTTCATCAAACTTTGAAGAATTTGATATGGTCATATTGTTTTGATACAGTAAAGGATCTGGGATGAGGGTATTCATTTGCTGTTGTTTTTTTGTTAGGGAATCAGTTCAGGTATCCTTGGACTTTAGACCTTTTGAAATGTTTTTTTGGACATATTGTCAGTAGACCATTGAAGTTCTTGAAACAGAAACTTCTTTCAAATGAGGATTCAAAGATTAATCTTCTTGACTATGTCTCTGATTTCAAATATAAGTTGTCAAAGGCTTGTGAAGTAGCAAGAACTAATCTTCACTCTACTCGGTCAAAAACATGAAACTAGGGCATGACATAAATACACAGGAAAGGTGTTTCAAGCCTGGTGAAAACGTTCTGGCTCTCTTGCCCATACCTCAAATTCCTCTTCGGTCTAAATTGTATGGTCCTTATACCGTTGAAAAGAAAGTTAATGATTCAAATTATTTCATTAACACTCGTGGGTGGCGGGAACAGAAACAACTTAATCACATAAATATGCTAAAGTAGTATTTTGACAGAGATAGCACAGATAATTGCTCAATCAATTTTATTGTACCTGCACCACACAGTGAGGATCTAAACGATGGAATGCAATCTTACAGTAGTAACTTTGGTTACACCAAACTTCAGAATTCAGAAATAATAAACAATCTGGAATAGAAACTTTCACATCTACAACAACAGGAAAGAAATGAACTAAAACAGTTACTACATGAGTATGAGCTCTTGTTTCCTGATCTTCAAACACGAGCAAATAAAATCTATCATGACGTTGATATCGTTGATTCTACTCCTGTGAAACAGCATCATTACATGATGAATCCTCTCAAGTGGTGGACAAGATTTTGACCTATTTTTAAAAAAACCTTTATATGAAGATGATGTTGTAGATGCACAAATTAAAACAGAATTTAATTATTCTCTACATCTCGCAAATGAAGTCAAAGATATTCCAAGAAGTTCAAACATTTCACAAGATGTCATTGATAAGTACAAGGAGCAGACACAAATGGACTTAATTTGGATGAAGAACAGTACTAGTTGGTATGACATAACTTCTTCAAGATAAAAAAACATATAAAAAGTGATAATAATGGCAAGATGAATGA
Organism: Margaritifera margaritifera; assembly: GCA_029931535.1. Classification (NCBI taxonomy): domain Eukaryota; kingdom Metazoa; phylum Mollusca; class Bivalvia; order Unionida; family Margaritiferidae; genus Margaritifera; species Margaritifera margaritifera. The sequence goes on along the minus strand of JAQPZY010001677.1, from coordinate 6,748,292 downwards.
AGTTTAAATTTCGTAAAAGGTAAAATCAAGATGATGTTAGCACGTAACACTTTAGCATGTCAGCTTTGAATGGAGCTGCTAATAATAATAGGTTGGACAAAGTAAACCTAGAAGTTCAAACTGGTACGTCATGTTGAAGACAAGCAAACTAAATATCCGTCAGTACCCTCTGTTGTTCAACGACAAACAATACAGTTGCCTGAGAATATCGAAATGCAAATTATTAATACAAATAATCCATTTGATGAACAGGCAAGGGAAGCTCAGGCTATAATTAACGAATATCACAATCGAATACAAAGAGAAGAGTTTCCACCTGCAGTGAAATGATTATCCCTACAGAAGGGGAAAGATAATTTAGGGTAAAGTAAATGCTGTATACACGGTTAGAAAAAAATAAATCAGCATAAATAGACCCAAGGAAAAGAGCAGTTGGAAAATGTTGTAAGAAAAACTCAATTAGTTGGAAATTTGGCATTTGCAAAGACAATTGAAACGATTAATGGAATAGTTCAGAAAAAGCTGCAGTTAGCAGAAGTATTGAAGTAGTTGCTTTAATAAATGGCCTAACAATAGCTGCTATAACAAATGTTGAAGGAATAACATCTGTTGCTCTCTATTTATGTACAATAAATTGTATCAGATGCTCTTAACTGTTCTTTGTTACTTTAAAACGTGATCTATAGCAGATTCTGCAACCACTAGTATCAATATAGATGATTGCTTGTTTCCATCATGGTCAACATAATTTTAGACGTTTCTAAATTGTCAAATAATCACGTGTCTTGTGTCATTTAAATATCTAGAGAGCAACTGACATTAGCAGGTTTGATAGTATAACTGTCTTGATAATCCTCCTTTTCTACATAGTAATTACAAAATATGACTTCTTTTCTGTCCTCTGAAATTTATTTGCGTACTGTTACGAATTGCTTATCAGCGATTGTAGTACTGTTCTTCACTAAATCTGGGTTGATAGTAGGGTTAAACACAGTTTTGACAAGTCAATGGATTTCTGCAAATTGTTGTTGTATGCAACAAACTACACTTTTTCATAACTATCTCACTCGGCAAGGAAAAGATACCTTCACTGACCAAGAGCATAGTACAACTTCGCCTTTGAATATGTTATATGTTGTCGAAATATGATCATAATGACTTCATCTGTGTCGTAACTTTGCTGTAAAACCGACTGTGTAATTTTGTTATCTGTTTCCAATTTGTGCCACTAAGATGCAGATTACATAAGGCCTTGTAGACTGGATACATCTTGCTATTCTCTCATCTGTCATTGTAGAGTTATCTTGCAGAAAGAAGTATGTCCGACCGGTTGCCACACGTTCATAATAATATGAACACCTTACCCAGTATTACTACCATCCAGTGCAAAACTGGTATATTATCCCTGTTTAATGACCTCTATCGTAATCATGTCCATTTATTTATTTTTACTGTCATAATAATCATTGGCAGTAGTTTTCAAAACTGTTTCGTTAAAGGCCTTTGAATATATGCTATCATCTATGATTTTTTTTATTCTTTCCCTTGGAATATCTCCAATTGTATTAAGGAGGAATGGTGCAGATCAAAGTAAATTGTTTCATATCTATGCTAATGTAGGTCGGATTCAATTTGCTCTCACCAGACATATGTATTTGACATTTATATATCAGTTTTCGCATCTGGAAATAAACGTGATACTCGTAACAGATTTATTTAGCTTTTGTACATACATACTTTTTGTGTATATTTTAATAACTCAAATGTCATTAGGAAATCTTACAACAATCTGTAGCCATCGGTACTGCCCCACCCCCACACCCAAAAAAAGAAAGAAAATAACCTGATATGCACAAAATTTCATCACATATTGTGCTGTGTATCAACTTTGTCCTTTCTTATGATCTTGAATACATAAATATGCAAATTCTCTAATTGTCCGTAGTTACAATCATAAAATGATGGAATAAATATATTTCTATCATTTAATATTTAATTAATACTTTATAGGTAGGTCTATCAATGAAGAATGCATTAAAAAGTTATTCTTTTATCTTTTTTTAACCGGCAATTTCCATGGCACGTGAACACAAAACTTATGTCAGAAATGAAATAACACCACCTCATGCATATGTAATGTACATCATATCAGAAACTAACTGGGGATGCGGGAGAAAAAGGTCATTATTCGATATAACCATATGATTTTATTAACACTTGTTTTACTTAAAATCACATCCACAAGCTTGTAGTTATTTAAATTGTATATATTTTTCTGATCTTTTTAGATGTCCTCCGAGAAAACTTTCTTTTAAATATTTTCCATATTCTAAGAACAAGGAACGGGGTAGGGTGGTTTGAGTTGAAGGTCATACTATTATTGTTTAAAATACTTACCAATATGACAATCTTGTAGAAGTAATTCAAAGCTATATTTAGAAAATTATACAAGATACAAAGTTGGCATACCTGTGGCGACCTTTACGGTATTTTGCTCTGTTAGCTGCGGCAATCTAAGACACTGTTATTGTCTTCACTCTTATATCTAATCATATTATTTTCAAACATATACATCTGATTCCGAATTATGTACTGTTACGGAATTATGTATCATTTTGTTTTTAAATAATGGTATAGGTTTATGATCACTGCATAATAGTCTAACAGATGTCGTCTTGCACAAAGTACATATACGGTATTTCAATGGAACTCAGTACATTGGACTTGGGAAATATTGTCGCTTGTAGCATTAGTATATCACGTGATTTATCGCGTGAGGGTTGAACGTCTGACCTAGATTCTATGATTTTGTACTTATTTTCGAAGGAGTTAAAAGATTCATTAGGTAAGTAGATTTGTAACATTCCACGTGCAAATTGCCGTCGACATCAACACAAAGGCTTAATAGGGAGCGTCGTCACATCTGTATCAAACTACTGATGTTCATATTGTTTAGACAAAGGTGTGTCAACAAAAATTAAGACTAACATGTTAATATTCTCATCACTGATACTGAAGATGTTTTCAGACCTTCAGTTATGGGCCTTCATGGAAAAATAGATTGCCCTTTTAGAATAAACACCAGTAGTACCTATCTTCTAAAATGTCTTAACTTTGCATCAAGCAACAGTCGGCAACTAAATAGTTAAGTCAAATCAGTAATAAGAATGATACTGGTGAGATGAAGAGTAATGAGAAAAACATGTTGAAGAAAAAAATATTAAAGAGGGATGAAAACGAAAATTGAGTTAGAAAAATAAGTATGAAATAAAAAGAGACAATATGCTGGCATTTTCTTTAATATCAGTGAATACGAAATTGTTTCTTTACTTCTCTCAGAATGTAAATCCCATCCCTTCATTTATCCAATACTCTGGCTGTCAGTGTCAGCCTTTCATCTATTGTGATTATCCATATATGTATATATATATATATATATATATATATATATATATATATATATATATATATATATACATATATATATATATATATATATATATATATATATATGTGTATATATATATATGTATATATATATATATGTATATATATGTATATATATGTGTGTGTGTGTGCGTGTGTGTGTGCGTGTGTGTGTGCGTGTGCCTAGAAATTCATTTAACAAATCCATATATATACGTCCAAAAATACCACAAAAATAGTATAACAACTCCTTGAAGTAATACAGTCGATTTTCAAAATGGCGGAAATGTGCTGCTATCCTTGTACATTATGTTGACACAATATCAGGTCAAACCCATTTTCTCTTCTGGATGTTTTAAACGACGTAACAGCGTAATTGTCAATAGTTAAAAGTTTGGAGTATTTAAATAAACAAAAATAAAATAAGTGAAAAAATAAACAAAATAAATAAACTCGACGGATTAACTGAACAATTATGTGTGTGAGTGTGAATACGTGATATTCACTGTTTCTAGTAGCGTTGGATAATTCTTAAATTGAACTAATAAAGACTACTTAAATTAAGTTGTTTTTCCTCTTATAAAGTTGCATTTTATACACACTGAATGAGTGATATCAAAAGATAAAATACATGCACGAAACATTTTCATTACATTTACTTACAATCATAAATTTTAATTATTCTCGGAATTCGATTGTCTAAACGCACATTTCCGTTCCAAGAATGGATTGTATATAACTTTTTATAAGAAAAAAATACATTTGCCAAGGCCATGTCCCATAAAAAGGGTAATAGATGAACAAAAAAGGGAGTGTAATACATTTAAAAAAATAAATACTCGGTAGATCAAAGTAGAGAATCTTATAAATCAGGGGTTTTTTTTCTTTAAAAGTATTTAATTTCTTGGCTTAGTTTCTTTTACTCCATGAGAAAGATCATTATTGATCGTTGCGATAATTTGTCTAAAAATAACTAACTCCTGGCCGTGTGTTTTTGAGTGTACTAACAGGAAACATTACTATTTGAAATAATATATATGATATGGTGCCCGTTTATATGCCTGAAACACAGATCGTTTGCTATTTCTCTCTTTTAAATTCTTTCACAATGTGAATTTATATACATACTGCATTTTAGGATGTTATAGAAAATACCTATGTACATACTTTAGAAGTCATCAAAGCCATATAATTTGTTGCTTCTGCTGCAGTTCTCGAACTGATACTCCTCATTAGTCTCAGCCGTGACTTTTTTGGCTTTCTATTTATGATCGGATTAGGGTTTTCCTCTTCGAATTAGTTTATATCTTTCCATAAAGCTACAATCATGAGACAAATAACCACTTTAAAAATGTTATAATTTCATTAATCTTCTTGCATATGTTGATGATAAATATGTCTACTTTTATATTTATATATGTTGTAGTATATGTTTGTTTACAGACCGATATTCCCGTTCATGTTTTATGTCTAGCAATGCTTAGCACGAGAATTCCTCAGCCAAATAGCCCTTATATTGTTTTCTATTTTCTTCTTTGTTAGTATGTATTTAATCTGTCATTTTGCTTTCTTGAGATAATTTTTTGTTATCTATTGAAATTAAGAACTTGGAGATACATGGAATCACATTTGTTCCTAATAGTGTGCAAGATTGATATACTTTCCTTGTGTCTTGCAGTGTTTCCTATATATGTGAAAATCTAGAACTAAATATATTGGTTTTTTAAACCTAAATGTTATGTCGATTGGTTATATCGCTTTGTCGGGGATATATAAAGGTATTTGGGTGGTACTAAGTGTGAAATTGAGTTCTTTGCTCTTTGAACATACTCCGGTTTTTTGTTATGAGATGCGACACTTGCGGGCACCGTACTTGCCTTCACAACCGAGTCTCTTTCTTCGAAGATTTAAACTCTTTTATTCTTAGAGCTAAACCGTTGGATTTATGATCAGTGTTATAAACACAAATTACGTTCGGTTACGAACTCTGTCTTTATTAAATGATGATGCACATTAGCTTTGATAACCATGAAATAGAGTGTTCAATGATATTATTTCTGATGTCAACATTTATTTCATATTAATGGTTATTATTGCCCTTTCTTAGCCCTAACATATGTCATTGTTTTATGTTTTTAATTCCAAAAATCTAAGAACTTGAAGCTAAAGTGGAAATTCTTTTAATATTTTTATTTACGTTTCAACATTGTGTTTCAGTTGGAGGTTTTATATTGATCATGATGCATTGATTTATTACGGATCTTATATCTCAGGGCCGTTTTTTGTACTAACACCAACACCTTTGGCACCTAGAATATTGTTTTGTTTTGTTTTTTCGTGTTCCAGTTTGGTATACATTTGGACCCAATCCTTGTTTCTATTTTTAGTGTTCCAGTTTGTTATACACTGGGCCCCAATCCTTGTTTCTACTTTTAATGTTCCAGTTTGGTATACATTGGGCACCAATCCTTGTTTCTATTCAAGACTCAAAATAGTAATCTTTTGAAATATTTTCGATTATTACTCTGCATATTTATCTCCGCTTTATACCAATTTTTATACTGCTCACGTTTTTGTCTTTCCTTATTTTCTTTTCTTTCATTTTTATTCCTATTACTTTATACTGCATATATGGACAAGTATTTATTTGTTTCTAGGTATTAACTTATTGATGAGACGTATTTTAGGAACATGCATCCATAGGGCACAATGTTGCTTTACTCAAGCGATTTGAAGTTGCCATGATGCCCCATGGCTCAAGAACACAGACGCGCAAATTTGTGTCGTTTTCCATAAAAGACTTGAAATGAATGTCACCAAATCTGTGTCTGTAATACACAATATTGGTTTAAAATTTCAGCTACATTCGGCTCATGTTCTGATCAGTGTACAGCTAGCTACATGATCCTCTAAGAGATTTTCTTGAGAAAAAAGTGAATAATTGTATCAGCAGGCAATAGTTTTCAACTTGAAATTCAGAAAGAAAGTGAGTAATATTAATATTGATGATAATATTGATGATTCTGGTGATGATGATGATGATAATAATAATAATAATAATAATAATAATAACGATAGTGATAAATAGCCACAATATTACATGACAATAAATATAAATGAGTGTGAGAGCTAAAACATTGAACTGGTAATGTATATGAATTATTATTACATGATCCAAGATAAAAAGTATATAATCTATAACCGTGTGCTTTTAAATGTTTATGTGGAATACCTTTGGTTTTATGTTTACCATCTACTTGTTAGAGTTTCTCAACATAGGATATTAAATGTATAGTATGCCCAATTTGACAGATGCATGTGTGTAAAACTTATAGGCTCTTATATGCCAACTATATTTTGGCTTTTTAATAAATAAAAGAATATTAAGGAAGAGCTTGACAGTTTTTCACAGACACATCATTAAAGAGTCAGTACCTGTATTTACAATCGTAAGTAATTGCAGCTTATAATTAGTTTCTTGTTCTCTGATATGTGTTTAGAATGAATGATTGCCAAACATATAAGAAATTTTGATTTTGGAAAGGAAAACAGGGAGATAATTTTTGTGTCCTTGTTGTTAGTAATAATTTATATTTGCCTCTTATGTGCATAATACGCACGATAGACTAACCTACTGGTTTGACCATCCAATGCGATGTTCATAAGGTGCCTGGTCCACTGAAGAAATAGGTATTGTAATATATGCATCATATAGTATACATCTGCTTACCGGTTGGACTACGTCCAAATTGCTGCTCCAACGAAAGGCTGATGTACACACGACACTGAGAAGATAATATATACTTAATATGACACACGTGGAGGAGGTGAACAAAATCGTCGATAAAAATCCTTGTTACTGAGCAAAGGTGCATTCCGACCCAACTAATAATAGACCTTTTATCATTGCGTTAATCTTCATTGCTGCATTGCTTTTAGGTATTCAAACCGATGTGCAAACAAAATCACGTGATCATGTGAACAAGGAAATAACTTTTGCAACGTCACTGTTACATTCAGCCCTAGACTTCTGATTTTAGCGCATTCCATTGATCCATTTGATCCCTCCAAAGTATTGTGCACTTTCATAATTGTTTGTCATGTCCCTTATTCACTCATTGTTTTCCTCTCAAATGTTGCCTATTATCAGGTTTATTCATCTATCAGTAGCCACGTGGACCCATAGATAAAATCTTAAACGTCCACTTTTATTTATTTAATATAATTAAAAGTTCCTAACATTCCATGAGTAACAGCATGGTACAAATAAAAATGTTCTTTTTATGGTAACACAAATTACGGCTGATGTCTCTGTAACATCCTACATCAGATATAATAGATACTAGGCATCCCTTATTATATGCATTGTTTGGCATAACATACGTGATCATATGTCATTTTGGACCTGAATTTGCGTTGTACTTTACATTTCTTAAAACCAATCGAAATAAAAATACTACATTTTGTTCTTGTTTTTATCACATACGACGTCATTATCAGTTATTAGAAGAAAATCAAATTGCAGGTGCATCAACAGATAATACGCATCGTGGAATTAGCAACCTCATAATCAGATTTTGGCCCTAATGCGAGTCAGTCAATATCCTGCTCGTGGCATGCGTGAACTACCACGTAGGAATGTTGTAACATATTAAAAAAGTAAAAGGCTGATAAACTTCAGTTCTTTCTCTGTTGTCTATGGTTTGCTTTTTCCTTATATTCTATTATACAAGCATGGATATTTTCTGGATATTTTCTGAGGAAAGATCAATCTTACGGTGCGACAACATTTAATAATTGTACGAGTAAACACGAACGTGCATCATTGGTTTTATTGGATCTAGACCTAAGCCGATTGTCAGCTCTTGTATGTACTCTACTTAAACTTGGATAAGAAGACGCGGAAGATACTGTCAGGAATTATATGATGAAATTGGTTTTGTATTAAACAGTGCTAAAACAGAAGTTAGTAAATATCAGAGTATTGTGATTCCTCGTGTTTTTACCTTTGCATGTTTTCTGTTTCTTTTTTTGTGTGTTTTTTAATGTAGTAAATATTCATAACCTTTTCAGCGGAGTTAAAGCATTTGATGAAGCATTTAGGATATCCCAAAAATCAGAAAACATTATATGCCCAATTACTTATGAGCTTGAAAAATTTACATTTCTCAAGGTATTAGTATTCAACTGAAACATTCACGTAATGAATAGTTTTATGAACCAAAGTTACCAATGTTAAAATTTAAGGTCCCTTCCTTTTAGTTGTTTTGGTTAATGTGGTTCCGTCTATCGTGACTCAACATATGCATTACAATTCATTTACTGTTGACCGCTTTCTTCAATGAGTTTAACGTCACTTACCGGCATTCTACTCTCGGTTGAAATTCACGTGTAAGTTACTTAGAAATGTAGATTTTACACTCATGAACGTAAGTACATATGAACACATACAATCGGAAATTATGAATTTTTCACATGCAGGCACTGCTTCAATAACAGGGGATATATTTTTGTTTCACACGATAGTACTGTGTTTGTACTTGTTTCATATCCCATTCAAGTAGACTTGAATAATTAGTAAACATTAGTATCGGGTTGATACTCAAGCATACTTAGCGACTAAGCAGATAGGGAGATAATGTTTATATATTTTATTTGCTCTTAACTTTTCTTCAGTATCTGAGGCACAATGCTAACATAGCTCTAAACACCAATGTGCATAATATTATAATCTCTTACGTACACTCTTTAGAAAATGTGTGTGTGTGGCAGGCGTCGGGGTGCAGAGGGGGGCGAATTAGGTAAGTTTTGATAGCAAAAGTATTTGGTACGTGCTTTTTTAGACGAAGAAGCACAAGTTAATGTCTAATACAGAAATGAAATTATTACAACCCTATAAATAATAAGATTATGGGAATCTAATTTTAATATCCAGATTATTGATAAAATCAGATAAAAATAAAACGATCCCTTCATTAATATTTCCAAATGATTACTGATTTGAGTGATTTGGTTTGTGGAGTTTTTTGGAATGCGTCAAAAGTCTAACAAGCTTCATAACTTTCTAAAATTGGCATTTAAAATAAACAAGTGGCATCTATTTTTTATATAAATTATATCTTTGTTTTGCATATTGCAAGCGAATTCCGCCTGTAAAGTTAATGAAATAACTTTTTCATGCGTTTGCCTTTATTGCAAAAATGATACATTAAAAGCGTCTCATTGATCAAGTCGCAAATGTTTTGTTTCCTTTTTATTTCATATTATAAGCACTATATATTTCAAGACTAAGCAATATAATATCAGACACTTTCTGAACTGCTATTATATGATTAAAACAAGGTTTTAAATAAAAATAAGGGAAGTTCTATTGCAGGCCATCAGTATTTAGATCTAAGAGACGATGTAAATCAAACGGGACAAATAGCTTGTTATTGTCGAGGACGAATGGAATATTAGTTAATAAAATACCCTACCATTCAAAGATAACTTAAAATAAAAGAAAATATAATTACCCAAAATGATTTAACCTCTTTAATTTAACAAATAATCCTCTGGTATATTGTATGCATGTTTTATTTGGCTCTAAGTCTCTTTGACTAACTTTGAATATCGCTTGATGTAAGGTAGAAGAAAGAGAATCGCGAGAATTTGCACATACAAAACAAAGCATGAAGTCATATTGCAAATTATTAAAGTGTTTATACGAAGCTTTTTGATAAGTAAAATTAGCTTCATGCAATATGCAAGTACAGTTTTGATGGGAAAAAATGTATTTAGTTTGAAAGTATTTTCTACTGGAAATGTATCAAGGTAACTCGCAATAGTTCTGTCACATACAATGATTCTGTGTGTCATGTTCTTGTATTATGTGACATTTGAAGAGATTGAATTTTTTTGGCAATAATTCAACACAAATATTATATTTTTACCTACTTAAATGCAGAAAAAAAGAAAGAAATAAAATCATATTTGTTACATTTGTTGAATAATCATGTTACTCTTTCGATTTGTTTCCATGTTTATTTTTAATTGTAAAGAAATTAAGATAGCTTTTGTCCTTTCTATTACTAGTGTTACGACTAGGGGTAATGTAACAAAAGAAAGAATTACTCAAACAAGCTTTCAAGATTCACAAACAAATGTAATTTCTTAAAATATTAAATATTTAAAACAAACAAAGTGAAATAATTAAAATAACTTACAGTTTAGAAATTCCTAAATAATCCTAAATTGTTCTATTGTTCATTGATCCTGAAGTTATCCAAAATATTCCGAATGAAAACACCACTGTGCTGATGCACTAACAAGAATCAATTATATCCAAATATTATTAATTCCAAATAAATCTTTATGAATGTAGAATATTACACAAGTTCTAAAACAGTTTCCAATAATTTCAACGGAGCTGAACAATTCTTAAATCTTTAAATGTCAGTACTTAATCCCAAAAATTTAGTCTGGAAATATTTCTGAAGAAGATAATCACACACAATGAACCAATCTCGTTTATGACCTCTCAAGCTGATGTAGATATGAAAGAATCCAGAACGCAGAGATTACATTTCTTTTATAGTATTGTAGACTGCGCCTTTAAAACAAATACAACAAATTTCTTAACTCCGTCTTAAATAAACATCTTCTTACTACGATCTTACAATCTAACTTCTGATCAACAAATGAATCATTCTTTGAATTGCGAAATCTAGGTTAGATCAAAAGTACAAAAACTTATGAGCTAGGTCACGTGACATGACTCATGCTTAACCGACAATATTATTGATTTTCCCAGGACCAATGTACTGGGTCACATTGAAATACCGTATATGTGCACTATACAAAACAACGGCTTATTTAGATTATAATACAAAGGTCATAAACCAAATAAAACTATATTATAATTTAAAAAGATGATACATATTTCCGTAAGACTAGACTATAATATGATGTCGAAAAGACTTCCAATTTATATGTGTTTTATAAGACATATGCTTTCAAAAATGAATCTGCTAGATGTAAGATTACTTAAAGCAGAAAGCGTAGGAAGACATCATTTAGAATAAGTCATTACTATCTTTTGAATGATTATGAATTAATTTAAACATTATAGTCGTTGTCGCATACGATTCATACAAAATAAAAAGCGTTTTTTTTTCTTGCAGGATAATATGAGGCACATGCTTGATTTATTAAGCACAATTTTCAGCCTAACAAAAATACACATTTTATATGCAGTTACGAACTTGGTCCAATTGACAATCATTAAAAGAGAGTTGTTGAAAAGTAAAAGGAATTGAATTTGCTATGACACTTTTTATCGACCTGAACCAAAATACTTGATTTTTCACACACCTTGTCCCAACTATTTAAAATCTTGATCGACATAATTTCCTACTTAGAACCCAACTCACCCCTAGATTCTTAGTTCTTGAAATCATGGACAGAATTGTGTGCGTAAAATAAAGCTCATATTGGTTTGTATCATTATTATTAGTATTAGTATCATTTGCGTTGTTGCTATCGGTGATGCTGGTGCTTCTCCCGACGTTAGTACTGTTATAATGATTTTTATTCTGTTTGTTATTGTTCTTGTTGTTGTCGTCGTCGTTATTATTGATGCTATTGTAATAATCCAAATCGTTGTTGACTGATGCGGTGCTTTATATAAATTTTTAACGCACCAAGGTTTTATTTTTTTGTATGTAAAATGAAGTGAAAAATTGATTCAATTCTCACTCTTGAGCACATGTGCTAAAAATGAAGAAATGAATAATCGAATCATTTTCAAGGTGATACTATTGACTATAAGAATTGTCCGCTGTTTTTGCCTTTTATTAATATTTTTCAAAAGATTAAGAAAATAACGATATGAGAGTTGTACTTCATTTCGAAACTGTAATTTGGTACAGATCTGCATGTTTTATCACAGCTGAACATACAAAAGTGACAAAAGGATTCCGAACAGTTTTATAATTAGGGCTTCACATTTTGTTTAGTGATAAATTCATTGTGGAAGGCTTACATTAAATAACTGTGCTTTACCTTTGTCGATCGCTGAACATACCTACAATGTCTTTCAATCAGGGAATATTACGTAAGTCAGTCTGGATGATTCTTTCTTTCTATCTTTATCTCATTATATATCGTGTTTACACACGCACGTACAAATAACTGAATAAAATCTAATAGCTTAAATATATTGCAATTCATGGAATACTACGATTTAAAAATTAGTGTGCAGCGATCCACCCACGAGAAAGAAAGTAACGAAGTATTGGCGTCATGAATCATATTCATCCTTGCTCATTTTTTATATTGTAATTTATGTCACTATTTTCTTCCTCTTGCAGCCTTGGTACTAACTTCACACCATTTATCACTATCTCTTAGTGAACATCACTAAGTAAAGAACATACACTGACCTACATGTGTGCTCGTCTGAGACCATACAAGAATGAAAGGGACTGTTCGGAGAAATGTCATCATTTAAAGGTCATAAATGTGAGATGTATCAACCGCATGATTATTTGTTCAATTTTTCAATATTGTTTGATTTCTCATCATTATGTGGTAGATCCCCTTTCCTCTTGTTAAATTAGGTTAGTTTTACCATGAGAAATTCTCGGCTCCATTTGCCTTTTTATGCTAATACAGTTTGATGTTATTTTGCTTAAAGTTACGATCAAAATTAACATCCAAAATCTTACGGATGTAACTTTTTCTTTATTTTTGTAATAGTTCTTCATTTAAATTCTCAAATGATTGGAATATAAGCAAACGATTCATTTGACTAACATAAAAATAAGAGTAGTGCATCTTTATGGTTAGTTATTCAAGTAATATCACTTCCTTGTACCTTCAAAAGCATGACTATTTCTCTTTTCTTGCAGTACTGTATTAAATCCCTTTTCTTAAGAAAGAAACACAAAACAGGACATGAGAAAGACGATCTTTTCCCACCATTCTCCATCTTTGTAATTACGTCATTACATACTTCACTTTGTGTAAAGTTCATTTTAACGGCAAAATTCAAATAATTTCATAAATGCATTGCTTTGTCATCTCAGTGATACTCTTATAATGAGTGTGTGCTATATCTTTTCAACACTTTAGACGTTTAATGGCTTTTTGAAAATACTTCTAAACAAATCAAATATAAAAATACATTAAACATGCGGAATTCCATGGCATTTTTTGTGATAAATTTCAATCTAAATTGTGATCGCATCCTAATTTTTAATTCATTAATTTATCATGCTTCTCAATGAATGTTATTTGAGGACAATGTAATCATCAACCGTCATGAATAAGATGATATTAGGTATCCTTTCTCATCGATTAATTTTGATATGGCATTTCATTCGTAAAGTCTTCATTTCCTCTAGGCACTTACACTCCAGAATGATTTCCTCTTACACAAATGCAATATAATGCGCGACAATTTCTATTTTATTTTTATTTATTTTTTTATTTTTTTTGTGTGTAATATTTGATTGTGTATGTATTTAAGAGTTTAAAACCTGTTTCAAAACGTGGTTCTCTTTCTTTTCACCAGTAATCATCCGTACAACATAAACAAAAAGCAGTTGCTCGCACTTCCAATTTATCTTTACTGGTAATAATACATAAGTAAGGCTGCAATAAATTAGTATTATGTCAGTGCAAGACCTTTATAAAGATAGTAGCTAAAATACTGCAACGATGTATAAAGCGATGAAGCTCATAATATACTCCTCGATAAGTCTGTCTACAAAAACGTTTGTAATGCTAATCGATATAAAACAGAGAAGATCTGACTGTCATTTTAATAAAGAAGTAATGTTTATTATTATAACCTACAATATGACAACAACAGGCATTGTTTCAGTGGATGTTCAAGTATCAGCCGGGTGCTCTATTAGGTTGCAAAACCAATCGCGCAAAAGAAATCTTATCTCTTTCACATGCATTGAACATTTATATTATTTATAGCTGAGCTTTAGCTTTTTTCGTAATGGAATAAATTTAATTAGAAATCACGTAAAAGTCGATTGGAATAATGTGTTTTCATCAGCAGTTAAATATATACTACAATGACAACTTCGATTATATTACATTTTTATGATTTCACCTACAGGACGAAATTGGCTAGATAGAAAGAAACAAAAATAAACTGCACACATTCTACGTAGCATCTTCGGCCGCATAAAGAGTACATAACCTTTTCCTTCTCAAAAGTAATTTTCCGACAGCCAAGTTGATTAGAAGGTTCGGGTAAGAAAAAAGCTTCCAAGCCAGACGTCGTTGGCTTTTAGCCAATCGGTGAAGAGGGCATTTTTTAAATTTATTTTTTACTTTACGTGAAAAATACTGTTTCAATGTTCACAAAACAACATCATATTCGTTCTCAAGGAACTGTGTGTTTCCAAAAATAAACGATTATTTGCGAAGAACCGATACATATTTACTACTCTTACTGTGTGATGGGCGCCAGACGTATAGATTGTACAGACCTGACATGACGCCAGACGTATAGATTGTACAGATCTGACATAACACCAGACGCATAGATTGTACAGATCTGACATAACCCCAGACGTATAGATTGAACAGACCTGACATACCGCCAGACGTATAGATTGTACAGACCTGACATACCGCCAGACGTATAGATTGTACAGATCTGACATACCGCCAGACGTATATATTGTACAGACCTGACATAACGCCAGACGTATAGATTGTACTGACCTGACAGAACGTTTTAACCTCTTGAAGCTAGAAAATGATGACGTGTAAGATATTGTGAAATTGTGTCCTTCCTCAGTCAGAAAGAATTTAGAGAATATTTCCCATTATTTTCCAAATATCGATTGATATTATTATAAGAATCTACCGGTGATCTACGTCACGTGATATTTAACACTCGTCATAGCTGGACCAAATTACTCCGATCTTTACAAGAAAGGATCGACAAATCAAAACAAATCTTTGAGATGACCGTTTACGCGATATTATTCTAAGTCAGTAGTAAGAACGAATTGAGACATGACTATAACTGTGGTTCCATATCACCTGTCTATGCATTAGCAATAGGTTATTTTTGCATATGTGAGGCAGACTTTCCCGTCCTAAAGTTGAATTTTGATTACACACTTTTTGTTTATATGTGTCTTTGAAATACCTTGTCACTCTGAAAACATGAAATGATACCTAAGTCATTTAATATGGGTCAGATAGTTTTTATCACAATAAAACAGTTATTTGTTTATTAATTTTTTTTTACTCTAGACATTTGAACAGAAGTTCTGAAACTACATACTAGATTAGTTACTGACAACACAATAGAAACATTTGGAAAACATTAATATTATTAATATTTTTGTCACAGCTATTTGTTTCAGTAAAATAAACATATATTGCACTAAATGGAATGTAAACTGTACATCATATATGTACACACATGAGTACACGTGCTTATTTCTGTTCATTTGGATTGAATAGATCTAACAATTGGGAGGTGCGCATGCGCCAAATGAGCAGCTAGTCAAAAACACTATTCTTGCGATTTTCGATTTTTTGGTTTTATTCCGGATAATTATGTAAGTAATCACTTAACATATCTCTGTGATACGTTTTGCCAAGCAGATATTTTCCAATAAAAAATTGAAAGCAACGCAGGAAGCATCGAACTTTTTCAATCCCTTGCACTATATGGTAATTTTACTTTAAATGCTTTTTGCATATTGATATAATGCTTCCATATGAAGAAAACATTTGTATTTTGTATGCGGTTCATAAATTTATTTGAAATTCAAAACGATGTTTCTTAACCACACCTTTTATTGACATGCGTGCACTTTTATGGGCATGATCAACTACAAACAGCAAGTCCTTTTTTTCAAATTGATTAGTCATAACTTCTGCAATGACTCACTCAATAAGGAAGCACTGTTTGCTTTGTAATATCCTTCTTTTCCTTCCTTCCGTATTTTCTCAATTTTTTACACAAATCTCTAAAATTACTCTTTAACAGTTTCACCATTTACTTTCTTTCTTTTTTCTATCCTCATTTTTAAGCAACTCCTTTATTAATAATTTTTGTGCCTTATATTTCCTTGTTTAAATGGTAATGTTTAATTAGCAGATTTCTCTTTGACTATTAAACCATTTCAACTTTTTATTATCAAATTTCAATATCATTCGCCATATATTTATATCATATTCACATATATTTACAAATTGTATATCCTCAAAGGAGAACAACATTATAAGCCATTCACTCTCGTTTAAATCATTTACCATCTATATTGTACATTTTGTACTTTACGAGTAAACAATTATGAAGGCAAATATGTTTAAACTGATACATAGTATAATGTTATTTTCTATGCAAAAAATCCTGATTACATGTTTTAGTACTCATTTCAGCCATTTATAAATGAAAACATCATTACCTTAAGTAGCAAAAAACAGTTTTCTGCTCAGTAACCTCTTAACCAGTGCATACTACTGCTGCTGCTGCTGCTACTACTACTACTACAATAATAATAATAATAATAATAATAATAATAATAATAATATTTTAGGCAAATAAATACAATTTAGTGTGCCAATCAAATTACAAAATTGGTAATGTTTGTAATTAGAAGCAAGACAACTTCTTACATGCATTAAGAATATTTAATGTAGTATATGCTAAATATGTTTTAAATTTCTCAATATAATATATTTAATTAAGAACATGCCTGTTTTCACACATTCGTCTTCATATCTTATATGCATAGATTGATGATAGTATGATTGTCTTCTTTAACTATATACATGTTTCTGTTTTGTATCTTACGTTTTCTTAACGCCAATTGACTGTCAATAACTACAATGAATTGGAATTTAAATCACATCCACCAGTATTTATCATTATTGTTGAACTATCAAACTAGTAGCAAGATTTTAGTCCAAATTCTAGGTCAGTGTTGACATTGTAAAAAGATTGAGATGCATCGCGAGTAAAAATTGGATAAACTTTGGCTTTTTACAAGTTCTGTTTGTTGTTGCAAAATGCATTTATTTGAAAGATTTGCAATTAGATAATATGTGTTACCCGAGGGAATGTAAACGTTACATCTCCAATGAGCCTACGCAAAAATCAATTTGTCTTGTTGGTGTAATTGGATCTTGCTACAAGGTCTCTTTCCGCTCTTAAATTTATCATACAAATTCAATAAGGAAGAACTAAAATCTCCGTATTTATAAGCTAGATCTAATTTGATCGTAAATCGCGTAAGAAGTTAACTTGAGTGGAAGATCATATTGAAAAAGAAAAAAAAAAAAAGAAAAATTAACCGAACCAGTTTGTTAATATCTTAAATCTTCCTAAAAAGAAATATTAAATATTTCTTCGAATTAAGTTATTTATTTGTAACAGAGTCTGTAATTTTTTTATCATGGCAACAACTGGAAATTGAAAGAAAACACCAGCAAACCTAAAACCAAACGTTTGACGTTAGGGGAAAATGTAAATGTAATTTTGAAGTTTTGAGTGAATTAAAAGAAATCACTGACAAAAGCAACGTTTTTTTGTAATGTATTCAAAACTCTAGAGTCTCGGAGATCCATAAAATATGTTTGCACAAGGCTGCCAACGAATTGATTAATAATTTTGAATCAGAAGTTGGTTTTTGTAATAGATTGAGTAAATTATTCTGAGTATTGTTCTGTATAACTTTGCAGTTAGGGCTTTAGTAAATCATAATGTTGCTTTAGAACAGCTATACATTATTTTCAAAAATTTGTAGATGTAAGGAAAGATACGTCGAGTTTTTCTCTGTATGGCGAAAAAGGAAAATTATATCGTGTTACATCGTAAGATCTAGAATTCTATCTTTCAGCAAAATAAAGTTTATGGATAGAGTATCTTTTATTTACAATTAGTTCCTCCTTTATAGTGTTCAGATTTTCTTTTGTAAATAAAGCATGTTTTGCGGAAGTAGGTCGGTATAATATTAAAATATAAATTGCACTCATTATGGTTTCAGATTTTAATCTTACAGCAGACTGGAAGGGAATAAATAAAAACATTTTGTAAAGAAAAATTTGTTTCATCTTTACGAATGATCATAAATCGGGGAATTATTTTTTTTAATTATTAGATTACGAGTTGTGTGTTCTATAATCAAAATCCTAAATCACAGGTTATCTATAGAAAACATAAGATGGAACAATATAGTAATAATTGAAATGTCCATAATATCCTTATATGAATAATTTATTACTTCAAACACTTTTACTAGAGGAAAAATGAAACTTTAACATGAATGAAAACAAATTAAAATTATGACGAGAGGTTTTTTTTATGAAAGATATGGCTAAAAACTGAAACCATTTATTCAGCTTTTGGTTCCTGGCAACAATATAAACAAAACTAGCAGCAACAACAGCAATAACAATAAAACTATAATGATTGGGTAATAAACCTAGAGTATGTGCTATTTGTATTTCGTCTCCCGTTATAAATTTGTATGATTTTAGTGATTATTTGTTGATTATGGGGAGTCGGTGTTGGGAAGATATTTCTCAAAGCGAGTAATTAGCCAGTTTATAGGAGCAGACGTCATAATGTACAGTATTCACGAGACTTTATGTTAGCATGGATTAGTTTCGTAAAATGTACTCTCCCTAATTTCTTAACAAAAGGAATTCTCGGGTTATTCTAATGTAGTAATTTGAGATAGGAATAATTCTTTGTAGTAGAAAATTCAGTCGTGTTTCGTAGTTCATGATGTAAGGTACCAATTTTCGGCTTGCAAAGGCTTACTGACGAATCATACAAATGTGAAGCAAAAAAACAAAAAAAAAAAAAACAAAAAAAAAAAAACAATTGTAAGTGTGAAATTAAATTTTCGCGATGTGTGGTTATTAGGTGGTTAAGGTGATTACAGGAAAATCATTTGTAGTTTTTGCACGTTTAAGAACACTTCAGTTGACAACGACTGTTGCCTTAAGGTCTTTGGAAATAGGGGAATCATAGATCTCAAACCAGAATCACGTAGGAGTTGTTTCATTCGCTCGGTAGTGAAACAACTTGCGTGTTAGAAGAAAGATTTTCTGGTGGCAACGGTGGGATTGTGGATAGCTTTGTGATATTTATTTTTTCGATTGTTTTTTGTTTTTCTTGTGTTTTTTTAATTTTTAATTTTTGTTGTTGTTGTTTTTTTTTTTTTAAAATAACAAATAAAATCAGGCTATTTGAGATGGCAACTGGAAGGAAAACACGTCCTTTGTGAAGGTAAAAGCTTCCTTTATTGCATGAAAGCACACATATTTCTTTGTTTTAATTCCATTTAAATGTGAGCAGATATAGTCCTTTATGAGCTAATGATATTACCAGTAAGATATAATTTTGTGGTGGAATAGAGTATGTTTTTAATAGAGGGCGATTCTGCTTCCTCAAAGTCAGTCTGTGCAAAACATTTTTTCTTGATCAGACATTAGGCCGGTCAAACTGCATTTTCACTTAGAAAAGAAGTGATTGAAACCCCATAATCTCCCATGGATGGATTAAAATAACGAAAATGATTTATAAACTAGTTCCTTCCCAATAAATATTCATGAAATTTATAGTTTAGTGCCTCAGATTGACAAAAGGAAAACTTTCTGACATACTGTGACTAATCCCCACCTGCCGCGCGCTCGTGCGCGCGCACACACACACACTTGTGCGCATGCTCTTTAATATCAATTATTAGTAGGCAAAATAATAGGCATTTTATTCCGCCCCAGGAAAATCAAAACAGCTGGATAACCGCTGTGTCCTCGTGGCTGTTGAGTGATTGGGTTAATGACGGCCAAACTCTGTCAAACGAGTTGAATCAACAAAGGTGTTTGATTCGTTTTTGTGGTTCATGGCGTAAAGAACCAATCTTAGGCTTGGAAAGGTTCGCTTATGGTTATACAGATGTAAAGCAAACAAAAACAAAATGGAAGTATGATATTAAAGTTTCGTGATGTGTCGTCATTGGGTGATTAGAGGAAAATTATTTGTAGTATTTCTGCGTTTAAGAACCCTTCAGTTGACAACGACTGTTCTCTTAAGGTTCTTGGAAATAGGGGAAATTGGGGAAACATGGACCATGGACTTATGCAGGAGTTGTTTGATTCGCTCGGTAGTGAGACCCTATTGCGTGTTACATGAAAGATATCTGGGTGGCAGCGGTGGGATTTTGGACAACTCGTATGATATTTATTGTTTCGAGTATCTTTTGTTTCCTTTTAGGAAAAGTCGGGGTATTTGACGTGGCAACTGCTAGGAAATGCGTACTCTAGGTTTATTCGCGCCTCACAATATTTATTGCATGCAAGAAGACATATTTCTTTGTTTAAATTTCCATTTAAATGTGAACAGATATAGTCCTTTATGAGCTAATGCAGCGAAGCTTCTCCATCTGCCTTAAAAAAATTGTTGTATTTCACTCATTTTTGTAAACAAAAGTTAATACATTTTATTTTTTCTCGGGGGGGGGGGGTACAATTGTAAATTCAAAAAGCAGTCAAGAAACAATAGAAAGTGCGTGAGAATTTCGATATATATCAACTTTGACTAGCTTGATGATATAAATCTTTTTGTTTTGGTATACGTACCATCTTAACTAGAACCATGAAACTTGCAGAGGTGGTGCGTCTTGATAAGCAGTACACCCTTATTACAAAAGAGGTATATGTGACCCATATATCAAGCTCCAATGATTTTTAAAGTTCATTTCTTGGTACTGTCCATAGAATCATGAAAGTTTACAATAGATCCTTTTTACAGTATATCGTAAATTGTTCCCCGTGCTTGGAGAGAATCGAGAAACGAGGCTAAATATTTAATCCACTGATTGACATCAGTGCGACGCAAAAAACCAAACAAATACAGTGACACATTATAAGTTGTTGTTATATATTTTAATGCAATTTTTAAGCTGTAAAGTTGGAACAGCAACACTGTATGACACTTCTATTCTATTTACAAACAGTCATTCAAAAATACCATTAGAACATGTACTGACGTGTTTTGAACGTGATTTCTTTAGTTCCGATAAAAATGTTCACTTTCTCTCTCTCTCTTTATCTCTCTCTCTATCGTTCAAGTTTGAATTTTATTACTCTCTCTCTCTCTCTCTCTCTCTCTCTCTCTCTCTCTCTCTCTCTCAATTCTAACATAGTTTAATAATGTGACAAATATATCTCTGATCTAAATACGAAATCTAGATTTGGCATCTGATCTCAATACGAAATCTAGATTTGACAAAGTCGTAAATTTGTAACAAATTGCTGAAAAACCAAATCGGGCTGACTTTACACAAAATATTTTTTTTGGTAACACAAATTTCTCCCAGTGAATTTATAAAATCGAGAAACAGTATTATAACGAATTCGAGCACTACAGCCACATAACTCAGTTTATGAAATGTAGGATGATGAATGTAATATTAAATAATTGAAATCAGTCAGTTCTATGATTGGTAAATTTGTAATATTTTTCACCAAAACTGAAAAACCAAATTTTGCTGACCTAATAGTGGCTGTGTTCATAAACTTTCTGCCTGTTACATGGGTAGCATTTTTAGTGAGAATTTTAAAATGTAAGACAACAACATTTCTAAACTACATTAGGCTACAATATAGGATTTACAACAATGTATACTTTTGTGTATGGATTGTAAAAGTAATTCATTACCCTGTTCTTAAGTGTGTGTGTGAGAGAGTTTCTTCTTCTTTCCATCCTGTTCAATGTCTATAGAAGGTTTTATTTGTGCATGTGCATATGCATTTCTACTGTTTTTCTTCTTTCACTCTACTGGTAAAGTTATAGAAATTATAAGGGTGGTAAGGAATGGTAGTTTTGTTTATAATGGAATGTTAGGGGGAGGGTTATGAGGTTTACTTTGTTTTTAATAAGATCATATGATGGTAACGAGATAGGGAAGTTAATTTTTTTATGAGTAGTTTAAATTCTATTTTGTATACCCCTTCTTTTACATCCTACCCTGACATTTTTAACATTACATTTCCTATCTTGACCCTATATAGTTCTATCACGTAATTACGTTTTACCATGTCGCTATATAGACCCATTCTATTAAACCTATGGACATTTTTAACATTTAGAGGTCAGATATACCCATAACTTTACAATGTAACATTTCCCACCAGACAGACCCACACGTGTTATACCTATGAACATTTTTAACATAGGATTTCCCCTTGTCCCCTCAAAGATGGCGGCCTAATGTTAAATTTTCATAAACCCCAATGTTCCCCACTATACTACTACACGGAAGGGGTACAGGAAAGTTACTTATATTTATAAGGAATATAAATTCTATTTTATGCCCTTTTTACATCCTACCCGTTGTGGTCAGTAGTTGAGTGTGAGGTGATCACTCCAAACGGTGTGTTGGCTCGTAAACGTGTGGTATAGAATAGTAAATCACTAGGTTTTAGATAGTAAATGCACTTTTAACATTACATTTCTCGTTAGAGACTAGTGAGTCCCACCATGTTAAATTCCGTTAGAGGCCATACAATCCCATTTGAAGTCAACAACTTTTGACAATGTATGTAATGTATACAATGTTCTCTCGACTACATACGTGTCAGCTAGAGGTCTATGATGTTAAACCCAGGACATATTTTAGCATATGATATCCTATCTAGAAGCTATAAACCCACAACATGGCGGCAAAAACTTGATTTAACATAGGATCAGGCCCGTCGACAGAAATTCAGGGCCCCTGGGCAGAGCAATCATGGACCCCAAAACTAGTTAAATTTTTTGTACATAAAAACCTGTGTACAGTTTTGGATATAAAACCTTAAGTAATCTACCATAACTTAAACTCTTGAAATGGAACAGATTTTAATATTTAACGGAACTATTAATTTATTTTGCATAACTCAGTTGACGGCGGGATCCTAGAAATCGCTGGGCCTCCTCCTCCCGCCCAACCTTCATAGAATTTCGAATCTTGATGCCAAAGTGACATCCTATACTACCGTGGAGAACATATAATATGCTCACTTGAAGCAGAATTTACTGTGTGAAACAAAGTTTTTATTACCATCATTGGTTTCATCTGTTACACAGCATATTTGAAAGAATTGTGTCATGTTGGAAAGATGAAACGATATCGATGTGTCTATTTATTTACAGCGTGTCAGCTTCCTTCACATTACCAGTACGCAATAATTATGTTTTAGTTTGATTATTAATGATATCTCTTTCTCTTCAAGTTGAAGGACGAATTAAACGAGAATGTTATTTAATATTTTCGGATACAGGTGTTTTTGTATCAAACAAATTTTGCGCCATTTATTATAATACTTTTTTTTTCTTCAATTATAAAATTATTTCCCTTTTTATAGTACTATTTATAATTTAAATCAACATGAAATCTATTTTTTTTTAATTATTGAACATTGTTACAGTTTTCCAGACTCACAAGTAATTATGTTTTGATTGTATTCTCCGATTTTATTAATTTCCTCACTATAATACCAGTTCGATTTCTATATATTTGTTCAATTATTACATCATTTGATGTTGCGTATTTCGATGATTCATATGATCAATAGGCGTACTTTCTCCACATATAAAACATGCAGTTGGTTCCATTTATATAATATAAATATTTAACAAATATTTATAAATATTACGATGCCAGTGTAGGATATCAGTACTCTTAATCGAGACCCACAGCTAGAACTTACTTTAGAAGCATAATACTTTCTTCTGGCTACCAACTGTTAAGAGATTCGCCATATTCTTTCCACTTTACCAGTACATAGTTTTTGTCATTCATTTTTATAGTTTTCAAAATTTTCTCAATCTTGAACAAATCATCTACTTTCTCGCCATAAATATTACATCACTATTCTCTCATTCTAATTGTTCTAATTTATATACTACAGGGTCTCCTAAAATTACTTTTCTGATTGAGAAAAACAATTCTTCTCTGAAATTAGAAAGATAGCCTTTAGTAAAAACATATTTATATATTTCTCCACTATTTTATAATACGGCTTTCCGTATGTATTAGATGTTAGATAACCAAATAAGTAACTCCATACTTTAGACCTGTTTGTGGGGTCACGGGCTTTAATTTGCGACATACACATATATTTTCAGTGACATATTTACACATTCTACTGTTAAGAGTCCGTTTAAACCCTCATTAAACCTATCTTAAATACTCTTATTTGCTGTCGTTGCTCTTCTTCGCGTCTGTCATTTAATGTAACAAACAGATTGTCATTTATGGATGAATAATATGATATATTTATGATAAATTATATCATTTTTTACATTTAACCTTTGATCTTTGACCTTTATTCAAAATGTTGCTCAAAAGCCCATATGTTTGCTCTGGTCTGTCAGTCTCCGAGGACAAACAACCCAAGTATTGATGTGCACCTTGCCGATAGATTTTGCTTTCTTACGTCAGATTGGCAGGGTCGTCGCATCGCTTGGTTTAATTACTCCTTTCACATAACCCCCACTGGACATCCTAGTCCAAACAAAATACTAAAGATCTGGAAGTTGGTCAAGCTATAGTGATCTGTGAACTAAAACACTAGGTTTTATGGTGCACCGGAAGTTCGTACCACTTGCAATATGAACCAGTTTCAACTCATGTCCTTGGTACCAATTTGGTGTCATACTTGCAGTACATAACAATGCACGTGAGCAGCTGTGCTCAATTAATCGATAAAAATTATCCCTCTAATGGGTTCCGAACAAACACTAATAGCGACTGCAGTTATTATAATTTTGTCAGTTCTACTCTCACGCTATCGGGAGAACTTTATAGCATCCTTAAAAAATGAACATTAAGCTACCAAGCCCTCTCGTGCATGTATGTCAACGTTCCTGACGGCGAAACCTGATTAAGAGTAATGTTTCAGGGTCCTGACCTACTGTTTACATAATGTGAATTTTATATAGTGGTTTGTGGTAATTTCGTTTGTGTCAAGATGGTATTTGCAATGTTATTAACAATTTATTTTATATGAGTTCAATATTTCAGTTACAAGTGTAGACTAACATACATGAACAATAAAGTTATAGTCTGACTAAACGTCTTGGCGGACATATTAATAACACGGTCAAGGTCATACTACACGTTGCTCCATAACGTACCTATATGTAAAGTACCGTATATTCCTGATGAATAGCAACTTCGTATTAATTAATTATACCCATATATATTTAATGAGTCCAATGTTTATTAACATAAAGTGTTATCACTACTATATGCACAGACTAATATCTGACTGAAAAGCCTGATTAACAGTTCTGGCGTCATGATTGAGAGTCCTGTTTAAAAGTCCTGGGGTCCTGATTGTAGGCACTATTTACATGGGATATTTGGTTTGAAATTACTGGCTCTGTTGCTGGGGATATAGTTATATATGCGAGGTCTTCACTCCAACTTGGATCTCATGGATTTCTACAAAAGAAGTTATGTTTTCTAAGTTTATTTATCTAAGTAATTATCAAAGTTTGAGTGTTAGTTTTCTGTACCTGATTGATGAATATATGTGTCTAAGTGAATATATGGGTCTAAGCTCTAAATCACGCTTATGCTTTGTAATTAATAATTTCATTTTTTTTCTAACTTACTTGAGGATGTGGATGACGGTGGGAAAAAGTAAGCATTGGCGAATCTGCGTTTGCATCGCGGGCTCTTGTATTGGCTAAAGAAAACGTTGTGAGTAATTGAATTGTAGTTGAATAAATACTGTGGAAGATGGAATATAATTTTCTAGCTTGATTGCTTTTAGTGTTTGAGCATTGTAATCACTGGCTTGTTTGGTCTAAATTATTGAAGGATGCAAAAGTTATTATTTTGGATGATAGATCATGGTGGTTTGTATACAAATTTCAGGGTTGGTAAACTTGTGGGTTTTATGGAAAATTTTAACGGCTGATGGCCTAGTGCTTTATTACAATTTGTCAGAGTTGGCATGAGAGTATTGTAATATTGTAGTAATTAAAAACAATGCCGTGATCAATTCTACAACTTATAATCTACATATAATTGTAAGTGTATTAAACTTGTATTTGATTACTTTTTGATTTCATTGTGGTTAATACAGATGTATTTGGCCATCATTGAAAAACAAATATCGGCAAAATGGCGCTTTTAACATTTTCGAATCATAAAGAGCATTATGTGATATAAATTTGAAGATAAAATACATGTATCTCTTTTGACATCATCCACCTGACTATCTCTTAAGAAGTGTGCATATTATTGAAAGACATTTCCATCGAGAATAAGCAATAAAGTTATTCATGAATATTATCTGTACGAATACAACAGTTGTTGCCGCGTTTTGAAAACCAGATCTTATTTTTCACAAGACGATTCACGTGGCTTTTTTCATGTTCACATACTTTCATCGAAACCATATGTGCCAAGAAAGAGAAAGAGAGGACATCTAAAATGAATACTAACTGTATATATGATGTGATAGTTTTAATCACGAGAGAGTGTGTTATGAAATTAAGTTACAAAGTTAAGTCTGAGCTGAAACCTTCAGCATAATTTTCTAAACTTCTTGTGCATTTTCATAATCCCTGATCTCAGATAGACAGACATATAGATACATTAATATTAGTAAATTACGATCGAGCAACTCCATTTATGTTTTATGCTTTTTCCAATATTTGCTTTACCTACAATAACAACTACACCCTTATCCACGAACAATAATTAACAGCATAACTGTGAACTAAATTCAAAGAAAAATATGTGTGCACATATGTGTGTGCAGCTGTCTTGGAATTGACCTTATATATATAAACACACGATATTTTTATATGAAGACCAAACAAGAAGTAAATGAATTTCACCTAACCCAACATCCCAACATATATATATATATAAATAACTATAACTATATAACTTAACTTGTGATCTTATTCCTTTTGATATTTGTTTCTATTCTAGCACATTAAATGTGACCTAACTTTCAACGCGACATACACGGAAAAAAGTTTTTTTTTTACATAAGAATATAACATTGATGATAGAAGTTATGTGATGGTCAATGGAAGCAGCTCACATTACAAAGATTTTAGCTTCATTTTCTTTTTTCGTGTTCCATGGATGTGGTTAGTAATATGATCTTAGTTTATATGGCCACAGAATATCCAACCATATGATTATGAACTTCATGTAAATTAAACCGATCTAGAGTAAGTGGATTATTAGTTTTGTTTTATCTTTTGTTGGTAGACTTGAAGTGCAAATAAGCCAAGTCAGAAAATGCACAAATATATAAAAATAAGTTATTATTGCGTAATTGTAATTTAATTATTTCTCTCTCCCTCCCCCCCCCCTCTCTCTCTCTCTCTTGGGGTAATTTGGCCTTTTATTGGTAAGTTTTAACACTAAGTGCGGTGTTATGTCATAAGTAACAAATGTAAGGTCCAAACACAAGGACTCACTTGGCATATTCATTTGAAATTAAGCTGCCTTCATATGTTTGAGCTAGGTAGAATACACTCCTGCAAATAATTCATTATATCATTTGTATTCAGTTTTAGTATATTTACTAATAGTTACATTTAAAACAAATGTCACACTTCTTAGCCAAACTCTTCACAGAAAGGGGTTATTGCTTTGTAAAAGATTCCCCCACTCCACCCCACTTTTCCAATGTTTACAATGGTACTTGTAATTTTAATAAATGTTTAGAAAAATGCGTATCACTTGTGAGCACCTACGGTGATATATGAGAAGCTTTGAGAACCATGGGTCATTTCTGGAATACAAAACTGCATATATACTACTTGCCTTAATAGTGGCATGTGTCTTAATAGTGGCATGCACACTTTCTAGTAAAAACAGTGTCATTAAAACATTTGAATGCTGATTTCCAATAGTAATAAGATATTGAAACTGCTGAGAATTGTGAATTTTAGAATGTTATGCCTTCAAAGACAAACAATTGATATCATACGCACAACTAGCCAGGAGCCCCAATGCACTCAGTGCTACCTTTAATGAATACATCCAACTCTTTTCAATAGAGAAAGGTCAAGAAAGGTTCAAGGTCATAATTCTTGTAAACACAGACTTAGCATTAGTCCATTAATGGTGGCCTGGACAATTTAAATAGTTCCATCAAACTTGAAGAACTGAACCACCCGCAAATGTTCTATTCACACAGTAGTATTAACGTAAGGGTGAAGTAAACACATTGGAGTGAACACTATAGACTCAAGTTTTGTTTGCATCAAAAGGAAGTTTGAAGTAAATTAAAAGCAATGGATTCATGTGATGAGAGTACGTGCATATGTTAGAAAGAAAGCTTGTCTAAATATGTTGCTTTCCACCTTAGGAAAAGAGCAAGCTATATTTTTTGATGATTCTTAAAGCATGCACCAAATAACTGATTTATTTGCTTATTTCATTTAAATGTATAAAATAAGTGAACTATAGGATGCTTATTTCTTAAAACAATGGGTCCGCCATGACTTTTTCCCTTTATTCTATTCGAGATCTTACTATGCTAAGTGCTTTGTATGCTTCCTTCATATTTGTAAACTTCTTTTAGGCAATACTTTATATTCATTATATGTTCAGATTCACCAAGACGATCTTGCTTTTGTTAGGCAATAACTTGGACACAACATACCAAAAATCAGCATAGGTTATGTTACTTTTTTTGGAGATAGTTACATTTGAATGAAGTGACTGGAATGTTTAGTGCAAGTTACCATTCTGGAACCGACCGAATCACACCTGCTTGCTTTATCGTCCTATACATAGGTCAAGAGGCTGGACTAAATAAACACTTTATTTTCTAATACACATTATTTCTTCTTTTGTTATGGAATGCAAGTAACATTCTTCAGTAGTTAGCAAATCTCCAGAAAAAAAATCAGAAAATAACTACGAAAGATTTTCTGAGGGACTAAAGTAGGATGCGATTTCAGCTCACTGACTCTATTAGTTTAATGACACCTTGATGTCTGAGAAACGTTTTTGCACATTTGTCTGATTGAAAACCGCATTCTCATTATTGTGGTAACACTTTATTAGTGCATTTGGACTAGAAATATACTGTAATGCAATCA
This sequence comes from Margaritifera margaritifera, assembly GCA_029931535.1. NCBI lineage: Eukaryota > Metazoa > Mollusca > Bivalvia > Unionida > Margaritiferidae > Margaritifera > Margaritifera margaritifera. Next base: position 6,718,753 of record JAQPZY010001677.1, on the reverse strand, counting down.
ATTTCTTACAGAATAACTCAGGACAGATACATAAGATTGACGCTAAGTTCTAATGCTTTATAGAAAGAGTTTCCATTTAAGATCCATGACGGGGATGGGTGGTGGTCACTCCTGGTAAAGTACTTTTTAATAAGGAACCGACACATGCCTTTGCCAAAGTTAAGAACACAAAATTGTTTATTTCTTCTGTAATAAAATCACAGCTAGTTCAAATCCTCGAGTTGATCTGAATGATTCTTTATCGCACTCTCTATATACTCCTAAAAATTCTCCTTTGATTTGTCATTAAATATCTGGAGCCTTCCATAGATGCAGTGCCTTCTTACAAGAATTGTTAGTTGCACTGTCATGTCGTCGTTAGATGAACAGATTTGTTTGTAGAAGCATATTTAACAATAAAAGAGATTCTGAGGCATCTCATATCTTCATTTCAAAATTCTGTTTTCAATTTGGAACCGCCAGTTAAATGACAAAATGATTATGAACATGATTATTTCGTTTGGAATCGAACAGAATTTATTGTGACATATATTCCCATCTTTCCATCCATTTATGTATCTTTTTAGTTATCCACCACTCTGACGTTAGTTTATCATTTCTTTTGTCCTATTCCTGCAATAATTACCATTTTCACATCATCCAATCCTTTCTTTGGTAATAAGTAGACACAGAGGAAGTTAAGGGATATACTGACACCAACTGAAACACCCTACAATAGCGAGATAATGAAATTCCTTTGGCGTGCAAGGAAGTTGATTCACCAGTAAAATCGGCAATTGAGGAATTTCTACGAATAAATATATATTAAAAAACTATTGTACAAAGAATTCATATTTATCTAATAGTACTATCAAGTGGAATAAACAATATTAATTATATTCCATCTTTATTGAAATGATATAATATTATTTTCCCATTCACCGCTTCATAGTGTTCTTATTTTAATTTTAATACATAGACACAAATCAAATTTTCATTTTCTAAAATATGTGAAAGATTCAACTGCCAAGACACAATTATACGCACAGTAAATATAAATAAAAGAGCACTTGCAGAAAATGAATCAGGAGATTATTATTAACAGACAAAGAAAATTGTTTGATAAGCAAACTCTTGCACTAATGCCAAAACTGGGCGTCGTGTTTTCAATATAGTCAAATATATAATCATAATGTGGTTGCATAAATGAAGATAATTTATTTAGGAATATTAAATAATAATATGCTGCAAGGACAATTAATCAATCAAATCAGCCTTAGCAGCAAATGAAACAAATCTGAAAAATTAGGTGAAGAAGTCAGTGCTTTATAGAAGTTGCCCGTAGAGGTAACATCTCTAACAATAAAGAGGGAGATGCATCGTAAAAAGTAGTTATATTTACCTCACTTGTGTTGCTGATATCCTAATATTTGTCATTATATTTGTAATGATGTAATTAAGTTCGATTTATTACCTATACGTAATATATATATATATATATATATATATATATATATATATATATATATATATATATATATATATATATAATGTTTACATATTTAACTTTTGTCATACATATTTAACTTTGTTCTTGATTGTAGGATGTAAACAAAAGTTGTTTACTTTGAATTCGAAGTCAGGGTTGCTTCTGTTTACAATTGGATTGGTGTTTCTACTAGAATTACTGATTTCTGTAATGTAGGCATATGATTGTATAGAAAAATCTGTCAAGTGTTGTGTGTTTATATATAGGGAGTTTGGTAATCAATATTTCATTCTTTTCTAATGGTCAGTCTATGAAGAATCATTTTTAATAATCAGATGTTTATAGATGCGTTGTGAAAACTAGAGCAAATTCAGATAGAGGAATTATTTATTTAAAATATTCATTGAAATGCTAAAGTGCTCATAGACTTGAGGACTTTTTGGGATTAATACATGACTTTAGAAGTTTTGTAAAAAAATAAAAAAAAAGACATTCTGGATTACATTATTGTGGTAAATCAGTACATTTAATACTCCTGGCACATCAGGACATTCAAGACTACTTGCACACCAGGACATTCAAGACTACTAGCACACCAGGACCTTCAAGGCAACTGGAATTCATTCGGAACATTCTATATTTTGGACTTGTGATCAGTACACATAGGATCATTGGATTATTTGGACTTTAATTCACATTATTGGAAGTGTTTTTTGAATTTTCTAGAAATAAAATATATTCCACAACTATCGCATAATTCCCTCCTTGTATATTTGGATCTAACATCACTGTATACAAACATACCGCATGCAGATGGTATGGAGGCGTGGAAAAATATTTTCTTCACAACAGTCTTAATAATAACAAACTACCGAGTGAAGATATTTGTAAAATAATAAACCTTATCTTGGAAATTAATAATTTCCAATTGAATAGTACAAATTACATACAAATAATGGGTACGGCTATGGCTCCTTTATACGCTTCCCTTTTTATGGGTAAATTAGAAAATGATTTTTTTGCAAGCGAGAATTGTAATCCCACCGTTTGTTTAAGACTTTTAGATGACATCTTTATGATCTGGAACCATTCAGAAGAAGAACTACACACATTTATTCATCGCCTAAATCATTTTTACCCCACAATTAAATTTACTAATACTGCATCCAGTACGCATCTATCGTTTCTAGATGTAAATGTGATAAACAATTATGATAATACTGTCTCTACAAATGTTCATGTCAAAGAAACTAATATCCACCAGTACGTGGAATATTCGTCTTGTCATCCGAGGTCATGTGAAAACGGTATACCCGATAGCCAGGTGAAAATATACCGACGTATCATTTCAGACAATGGACAATTATAAAATTCTGTAAATGAATTAAAAACATATTTCCAAAGCAGGAATTATCCTATACATGTAATTGATTCTGCTTTGAATAAAGCCCGCATTCTTACTCAAAATAATGCTTTAAACACAGCAGAATGTGTGCGAAAGAGAAAAATATAATTCCTTTCATAACACAATATAATCCTTCATTACCAAATATAGACCTTACAATTAATAAATATTGGAGTCTCCTCAACTTATCAAATAAAAACAGGGTAAAAACACTTTACAAAAGCAAGCTAATTCTTGACCTAGGAATTTGTAAGAATTTTTATGAGAACTAAATCGACAGAAAATACAAAAAGATGTATTTCATCATTTTAATGTAACAGATGTCGGTGCTCTCAATGTACAAATAGTAGAGAAAGTGTCTATTTTAGTACCTCTAATACAAAAAAATTGTTTTCCCTAGTTTATAACACTGACTGCATATCAACTGATGTAATTTATTTGATAATCTGTAAAAAATTTAACATGTAAATGTTGGACAAACACTTCATCAAGTTTCTAAGAGAATGAATAATCACTGCTTTCATAAAAAACTGTATGGATCCTGAGTTCTCCTCTAATGTTTCAATACATTTAAATACAAATAATCACACTTTACGTGAATTTACTTTCATGCCAATCGATATTGTGCACGGAGAGATGAAAAGGCTGATTAAAGAAAGTTACTGGATTCGTCGGTTTGCATCACAATGGCCTTAATACTAAGGCATTAGGCATTATATAAAATTGTATAAAATTTTAATAAAAAGAATTTATATGTTGCATACATATATATCATTTATAAATATATAATTGAATGTATGACTGTTTGTCTATATTGTGATTTCAATATATATATATATATATATATATATATATATATATATATATATATATATATATATATATATATAACAGAAAGAAAGTGAAACAAACAATGTGAGTAAAATCAACAAGCAATTTATTTCTAGATAATTAAAGTGAAAATTCAAAAGACACTTACAATAACGTGAATTAAAGTCCAAATAATCATAAGTGTCCTAATCAAAAGTCCAAAAATATATAATGTTCCGAATAAATTCAAATAGCCTTGAATGTCCTCATGTACAACAAGTCTTAAATGTCCTGATGTACGACAAGTCTTGAATGTCCTGATGTATCACACTGATGTAATCCGGAATGTTCCTTAGTGTCAGTATGTACCCTGAAACTCCTTTTGCTACATTGTGGTGACATCATGCCAGGAGAGTTACTACATCTTAAATGTTTTCGTGTGTAAATTTTCATTTTTCAGTTACATCTGTATTTCTGCTTCATACGTTTGCCTTGAAGGACAAATGCTTTCATGTAAGTTTACATTTCGTTTAACGATCAGTGTTACGTCTTTCAAGGTTTAGTTGATACATCTGAAAGTTTTGCATATTCGCCTGCATCTGGGTTGCAATCTCATTAATGTGGCAATGCTGTGTGGCAATGCATTTTCACCAAACGTTACCTATGCAAGTATTTTTTAACGATAATAACCTAGAATTGGTAATACCCATTCAAGCTAAGCCCCAATTTGGTATAAAGAGCATTTGCTTTACATGAGACATTTGGCCATTTATCATGCATATTTCTTTTGGATATCAGCCATAGTGTCTCTCGTGGTAAAAGTCTTTGAACCGAGAGACAGACACGTGTCTCTGCTTTAGTGAAGAATAGCAGAATATTGTTAGCACTTAATCACAGCTTGTTATTAGATTGTTCATGTGTTGTCTGCAAATCTTGATTGCTATATGTACTTGATGAAATGCAAGATTCGTATTTTGTACACAGAAGCGCACCCTTTAGGTATCCAGCGTTTCAACGCAAGACCGCCGCATGCCTGCACAGATATCAAGGAAACTCAGAATGTTGTTTTCACTAAAGATTTTTTTCTTTGATTATACACTGTTCGTAAATATGCTATTTCTTATCTGATTTTTTTTTTCTAATTTTGTTCTAATATTGGATTATTTTTTGAAAAAAAGAACCGAGCACATTTCCTGAACCTCAGGAAGATCTCCGTAAAACATTCATCTTATTGCATAGGTCTTGCAGTCGTCAAGAGGTACATGAAATTGCTTGTTTCTTCAAATCAATACGACGAGAGAAGCCTAACACGATGCTATATTGGAATTTTAACATCTTGACACTTAGAAATTGTATTATTTTAATCGAAAAACTTAAATAAGATACATGTTAATTCATGCTAAAATGCAACGGCAGTATGTTTGTTATAGACTAACTGGATTCCTTACCATTAAGATTCACAAATTGATACTTATTTATTTATTCAAAACAATTAAAAAAAAAAAAAACAAACGAACAAACAAAAAGAACCCTCACCCAACAAATCCTTGAGTTTCGCCTGAATGATATATGTAGATATTTAATTTGAAACAAAAATTCTTTTTAGATTATTGCTGTTGATTCGTATATGAAAATCTCATGTATTCCAAGGACGATGCATTATCTTTCTGAATTGTTAGTTGCCTGATGTCGAGGACAAAATCGAATACGTTTCTAGCATCTTCAAGACGCCAAAACTGACCTCGACGCCCTCTAAGAGATTTTTTTTTTCATTCATTGGATTAGCTTACTAATCTTTCTTGTAAAGACTTCGTAATACTGCATATGAATGAATCGAATTTAGTGTTTAATATTAAAAGTGAACCATCTTGCCGATGCTTACTTAAAAGAATGGATGGAAAGTTTGTACAAAACTAAAAATGGTATGGGATGTTTGAAGACATGTTAATGTTCGAAAAGGCTTTCATCTTCTCGCATTTTTTTGAGATGGGTGTCGCAGTGTAAATTGTGCAAATGACGAAAAGAACAAATTGCTTTTTTTTAAATGAAAGAGCTTCTCGTCGAAACTATATTGGACAATTTTCATGCTACAACATAAATGTTTTTGATCCAGTTTTATTCTTCCTAGCTACTTAATTTTGTTTTGATCTACGTTTACGTACGAATTAATAATTAGCAACATGTTCCTAATTAGATGATCGTAGCTATTTATACTCCAAGGTTAAAACATCTGATATATCCTCCGAGCTGATACACAACTGTCATTATATAATAATATGAGTCTATCAATATAGGTTATGTGATGTTTAATTGACGAAATTTATACCAAATTTATACCACAAAAATAAAACTCAGCATCATGGGCGTAGGCAGGAATTTTTTCGGTGGGGGGGGGGGAAGCGAAACTCAAAGGGATATATATCTATATATATATATATATATATATATATATATATATATATATATATATATATATATATATATATATATACGGCACCAGTGGTTTTTTAAAGAGTCGGGCTCATCCCCTCCCCCCCCCCACACACACACCTGCGGTTACTGTTTTTAAATTGAATTTTCCCGTGATCTGCTGAACAAGGGCTGGCGATATACCCTGTTAATCTTACATAAATGCATTTAGAAAGATAAACAAATATATTATGTACATATATCTAGTTTTTTTCAATTCCACTTTTTCTCTAATTGTATGTACACGCACACAAATTACTGTTTCAGCTTAGTATCTGTAAACTATAAAACCAGGTAAGAAAACCAAGCCTATTTTAAAGATCTAATACAAACAGCAATCTCCATCATAAGACCTACCAGTATGAGGCGATGCAGATGCTAATTAAAATACACACACACAAAGTTGCAATGCATGCGTGTCAGAAAATAAGTATTGCTATATAAGGATCTACATGTATATTGTATCCATCAAAATATATATATAATTTCTATTCAGTAAATGTTATTTATTGCTTAATAAATATGTATAGCCATTCTTTCCAGTGCACTAAATTTCCTCCGTATATATACATTTTATGTATTCCCCTACGAAGATTTAATTCATCTGAGACTGTGTATCAAGTTTTGCTTCTATTTCATATGTATTACCCAGTCCATAGAAATTGCAAAACCAAACTAATCAATTACAATTTAAGCATAATTTGTAAACACGTTTTCACATTCAAAACCACTTATTAAAAGTAGTCATGCTATCTTAAGACCAACTACATTATGTTAGAATTTGTGTGCACAAAATTACCATTGTATTGAGATTTTATGTAAATATAGTATGGCTTCTTTTGCCGCGTACAGATTTACCATTGGTGTATGCTTTAGTCTCTCTGGCGATTGTGATGTTCTAAGATTTACTCACTTCGTCAACCAACTTACTGTGGCACGTGCAGAGTGTCGGCAGGAGTAATTGACTTACCTTTTGTCGTCTGTGGTTTCCGCCACGTACAAGTATAAAGAATGCTATGTTTTCTGCATAGGTACACTGCATGGATACTTTGTCAGGAAGGTGTCTTCTTTACAATAGTGATCTTTCAGCTGATGATGTATGTAATACTTGTAGACGTTCTTCTCTTTTGTCATTTGTTTTAGATAAGTTTAGCAGTTTGTTATATTAAATGTATCGGAATTTATTCTAAATTTCCATTAGATCAGACAGACAAATTCATATAGCACAATTTTATCATATATAATGTAGTCTGTTTCATACTACAGACTATCTTTTATCTCAATTGACGGCTGATTCGAATGATGTATGTTGTATATTGTAAACGATGAGCAGCGTTCTAGCATTGTATAATCCTGTGTGACTATTCATTTTGTAGATAGATTCATGTAGGAACTTTGTTACCATATAATTCTATGTAGTCGTTTTTAATGGAAAATAGTTTTAATGTTTAACCAGGACTAATCTTGTGTATGTATGCATACCATGCATTGTACCGTTCGTACTACAGTATGAGTTTATGGCTCATGTATTTCACATGCCAGTTGCGTATATTTTCAGCTGACTAAAGTTACAGCTGTGCAGGTCTGGCTCTGAGTCAGGGGCGTCGACGGGCCATGCTTCAACCTGTGTCTGCGCGAAAGTAAGGTTTCCGACGGGTCCTTAGGAAGATGGGAAAATAATCAAATATATGGGATCATTCCTTGTGTTCGCCCTATTATAGTGAAATAGGGCGACTTCATATCCGTTGATGGACTGTGTATTGTCATAATTTTATGTTCACTATATGATTGACATGGTGTCACAACTTCAGTTTGTATGTGAATATCAGAGCTTCCTAATTTCCTGACGTCAACATAGACTCACAGTTTTATTAAATGAAGAGAACGGTTTCATATCTGTCCAAGTGAACAAAGCAATTCAATATATGTTATGTTAACAACATATTATAATCCATGTTTGCTATCTGCACAAGCTAATGAATGTCAGCCTGTCATTGAAACAGTTGTATATAGTGCATGTGTATACTAATTGTAGTGTGTATTTCTTCAATCTAAATTGAAGACTAAATCAAAGTATGATTGTTTAGCCTAGGGGTGTCCGAATCGCACACACACACACACACACACACACACACACACATATATATATATATATATATATATATATATATATATATATATATATATATATGGATTGGATTAGTGGAGGGAGAGTATATTTGGTATTATAATATGTAGGTTCTGGGTCCGGTACTGACTGTTGTCATATTTGTTTCGGATCGTGAAGGTGACCTACATGGCAGGGCAAGTAGGGTGAGTCGTTTATCTCGCGTAAATTGGTAGTGTGCTGAACGCTCTAAAAACCACACTTTGTACGACTTTTTGTATGCATATATTTTTTTTTTCTTTCAGAAGAAAGATACGACAGATTAGCATGACCATTTGCATAATTACATGTTTTCGTATGGTATTGAGTTGGGTGTACTTGAGAGTGGTGATTTTATCAGTGGTTTCAATCATGACGTTAGTCAAAGAGATTGTAGAAAAGAAAAAATTGTTTTGGTGTGAAGGGGAGTCTCTTTAAACATTTGTTCTGGAGAATCAGGCCAGAGAGGGAATAGAGGTTATGGGAGGGGAGATTAAAAGCACAAGTTAGAGACACACGCACCAAGGGGGAAAAAGGATTAAAGAGGCAGGCGTTAAAGGCAAAAATTGGAATTTTAGATAGGAACTAGAAAAGGAAACGTTCGAATTAGAGCAGCACGCAAACAATGAAAGGATAGAAAGACATAATTAGACAAGCGGGCGAAGTCAGAAGCAGAGAGAAAAAGGACTGAATTAGAGAAACGGACAAAGTTCGAAACAGTATAATTAGATGACAGCAGCTTAGAGAGTGAGCATAAATAGGCAATTGAGTTGTTAGAGGCTAAGAAAGGATTAGAACATTACTCCAACTCAGGAAAACGAAAGGTCCTAAATTATCCCCTTTGACGAAGATAAAAATAACATGGATATCTATCTATATAGGTTAGAATTGGAAAAGGGACAATTGATAGCTTCATCTTAGTACTCTACTCGAAGGTAAAGCGTCAGAGTATAATCTCGTCTTCCGCGATCGCTCGTTAGATAATTAAAAAGTAAGAGAGGCTCTTATAAAATAATTTGAATTGACTGCGCAAATGTTAAGATAAAAGTTTAAGTATAGACAACCCAAAAGAGGAGAAACGTTTGCACTGTTCGTAAGCAGGTCGGGGAAGTATTTTTCACGATGGATTGTATGTGGGAAGTTTGAAAAAACGTATGAGGGATTGACCGAGTTTTTGCTCAGAGACCAGTTATGGACCAATGTACTTGTTATGGCTACACAGGCGAAGTATTTCTCAAAAGTTGGGGGGGGGGGGTATCCAAAACGTTGTTTTAATGGACAATACACAAAGTAGGCACTCTAAAGAGCAGGAATGCCTGAAACTGGGATCTGCTGGCGGAAAGAAGAGTGGTAATTTAAATCTAGGAAAAGACGTTGGCCGTAGTGATAGGCAATTTTATAGTATACAGATGGGTCTATATTTCGTCTGAGTGTCTAAAACATAAAAGGATCGTTCTAAGTGTAGCAGTCTTTTTTGAATGTTAAATGGTTGTAAACGTTAATAGGCGGGACCGCTTCTCGCGTGATAATTCGGAAAAGGTAACATGTGCATGATATACGAGTCCGAGGCGCATGCACAGATAGATTGTGATGCGATACAGTCGATCGGCACTTGACATTTTTAAGAGGGTACTAATAGCCAAAGGTACCGCCAACGGTCAACGCATGACCCCTTTACGAGACGCGGTATGTACCAGAATAGTTGTAGAGCGGAGTCTCACGAGGGATGCCCAAATACTTGACTGGAAATTCACGTGCTTATTATTGATCTGATAATTAATCACGATTCCGTTGCAAAACTATAAATTGAGACGCCCTTCCTTAACAGGAACAGTTGTAGCCATATATATGGGTAACCCGATTTACGACCTGACAATTGGAAATGTCGAGGGTTCTAGAATCTCGACTTGATCGGATTTTAGAATCCCCATTGTGCAAGCAGTTGAGACTAAGTCCAGCTGTAAGTTTCGGAGACCGTGACTGATATGCACGAGAACAAGGAGTTGGCTTATCCTTGGCGCGGTTCTAGAGAAAATCGTGATAACGAGCGAAAAGCGTTGTAAGGTTTTTAATGGCTTCACAGGCTCGCAATTTTACACCGTACATGGATATTTTATAGGGAATTTACCCCACCAGTCGGTAGGAAATTTCTTCAGCTGATCGTTCCCCAGAAATATAAGTTACATGTGTTAAAAGTGTCATATGAATCTAGTTTGGCGGATCACTTGGGAATGATGAAAAAGACTGATTGAGTGTTAGCTGAAATTTATTGGCTTAGGATCAATAGTGACGTAGCCTGAATTTGTAGATCGTGTGACGTCTGTCAGAAAACCGGTTCAAAAGGCAGCGTGACGAAAGTACTGTTAGATCAAATGCTTTGATAGTAGTATCATAATGGGCGTTTAGACCACATTTACCTATCACGTCTTCCAATCCAGAACCCCTTATATTTTTCCGTTACTTTTTCCCCTTTGGAGATATTTGTACACACGGGTGCATCCGCGCGGAAGTTTCGCTTGTCAAGTCCGCGTCAGGGGCTCGGGGATTGGGGAGATGTGATAGGTAAGCGTGGTGTCATGCACGCCCATTATGATACTACTCACTGCGACAGACTGGCCAACAAGAATCTTAGTAGTTGCCTTATCCGAACTCCAGAGTTTCCTAGATTTCTTCCTGGATTTCACCTAGAAACTCTTGTCAACCGTAGTAGTAATATGGGGGTATCGAGCGTCAAAATGGGCACTTGAGCCTCAAACGGGAAATTAACATTGTGGGGCACTTGAGCATCAAGGGAAAATTAACATGTTTTGGGCACTTGAGCGTCAAGGGAAAATGAACATGTGTGGGGCACTTGAGCGTCAAGAGAAAATGAACAAGCGTGGGGGCCCTTGAGCGTCAAAGGGAAAGGAACATGAGGAGGGCAGTTGGGGGTCAAAAAGTGTGGATGGTGTCAAAAGGTTTTATGGGGAAACAGAAGTATTTTGAGAGAGATAGAATAGACACATACACCTAACAAAAAAAGAACAACAAAAAAACAAAAACAAAACATAGAAACATAGAAACACTAGGAGTGGCAATTGGATTTATTTTCTTGGCAATTGGGTGGCCCTGAAAAGGACCGTTGGTTTTTTTTTTTACTTCTTCTTCCACCATGTCTTTAGGAAGCATAGGATCTTCTTCTTTTTCTTCTTCTTCTGAGGTGGATCAGGGATCCAGTCAGGATGACCAAATCTCCTAAACTTCTCCTGGACCTTGATCCAGTTCTCGTTCAGGCGATTGAAGTCTTGTTGTTTCTTCTGGTTCTCCTTGTCTTTTCTCTCCTTAGCCCAGGTACCCTTAATTTTTACCACCTCCTTCTCTAGGACTTCTCTCACAAGTCCCTTAGTTGCGAGCAGGGCAGCCGCTTCCCGTCTGACACTGCTAAGGGGTGGATAGATCCAAAAGTCTTCCTGTACCTTGTCTAGGAAGTACTCCACCCCTTCCAGCAAGTCCAAAGCTTCTTTTAACAACCCCACTCGACAGAGTGGAATTGTAGAGCAGGTCTTCATCTTCATGGCTTCCTGCACCATAACATCATATACAAGACTCCTAGCTCTTGTCCGGGCTGAAACTTGTCTTGTGACATACGGCTTGGTGGTCGGGTAACGCCAATACATTGCCATCCTTTCTAATAGGGACTCCACTTCCACCATCCCATCCCAGGCTTCCTGTAGATTCTCTACGGTAGACATTCTGGTCTTCTTTTTCAGTCGTCGATGAATGGCGCAACTGTGGAATGCGTCGCTTTATATGCTGGAAGCATGGACGTGAAGGAAAACATCCCTCACACATACATAAAAAACATAACCCACACTACCGCGTCTGACGTCATCAGTTTCTGAGCATGACGTCATTTTGCGCTTCTCAGATCCTACACCCCACCACCCCTAAAAAGACACCAAGTACGCGGACCTAAACGAAAACACTTTTTAATTTTTTTATTTTTTAAAAGCACATACACCAAACACACATTCTATACAAACATATATTTTTAGAAGAGTTTTTTATTTTTAATTTTAAAAAAAACCCACATACACCAAACACATTCTATACAAACACACACCACACATACATTTTTTAGAAGGGTAAGGAATTTTTAAAAAAAAATGACAAACATATACTAAGCATACAAACACACCAATTTTTTGTAGGCAATCCTAGAGTAATCTTTTCTAGAGATCTGGGTGGCCCTGAAAAGGACCGTTGGGGGTGTTTGGTGAGAAGTTTTTTTTAACTTCTAGCAGCAGGACGGCCACGTTTCGCCACAGGTTTCACCGCTGCAGGACAAGGTCGATTTCTGGTGAAAGAGAAAGCAAACTCATCACAATCCATCCTACAGCTGACTTTTCCGTCTTGTTGTTTCAGCTGCTGCAAGAGTTGTTGTTGTTGTTGTTGTTGTAGCTGCTGCTGTTGTTGTTGTCTTTGCTGCTGCTGAACTCTTTGTCTCTCCTCCCAATCCGCTCTGTCCCTGACGATTTCTTCTCTCAGAACTTGTTCTACCAGATCTTGAGCCATTTGTAGGAAGATCATCGTCTTCTTCTCTGGGTTCTTCTGACGTAGGTTATGTCTCACCCGATTCATATTGACCATTGCTTCATTCAGCTTGCTAATCTTGGCAGTCATCTTCTTGAGGTGTTGGCCAGTCAACGAGAGTGACCCGACTTACTTACTTAATTTAAATTATACTCGTGTGCGGCCATTAGGCCATGTACGAGTTGTTAGTTTGCACACCGTGCAATGTTTAATTTATCGCTTTATTGTGTGCACCACACACTTATCAGTTACTCATGTCCGGAGGTGGCAAAGAGCTGCAGATGGCGCCTTGACGTCACAGGATGGCTCCAACTGGTCCAGGGTTAAGAATTTTGTGTTTATTTTGCCAAATCAAGAAAGATTGTCGTCTTGCACCTTATCTATGAATTTTTAAATTTTGAATATAAGCTCGGCATTTGTGGCTATAGGTTTTGGTTAGTTAGAGTGGGTGAAGATTTGTTAATGTATAGATTGATAGATGTCCGGTTCGATCCAAGGGGTTGATATATACTTATAGCAAGCACATGCACCGACCCTTAATCTCTGTTAACTGATGTGGGGGTGATTCCAGAAGTAGTTACCACCTTGTGCGGTAGGGCCCTGGTGGTCTGGACTTTATACCACCTTATTAACTTAATTGTTTGGGTCAGTTAGTTGGGTTTGGTAGGTTAATGCCACCTTGTGCGGCGGCGACTGATGGTCTGGGTTTGGGACCACCTTATATATATTCTAAATGTTAGTTGGATCTTATTAGTGTTTTATTCCATTGTGGCGCATATGCTTACCATTTTCTACATCAGTTTTTTAGATTTTGTGGAGTTTGATTCATCAGTTCCCGCATTTGAGCGGTGGGGGCCTAGTGGTCTGGGTTTAGGCCACCTTATATTTTTAGTTTTGTTGAGAACCAGTTTACAGGGTCAAGTTTCATTATTTTGATGTTCTATAGTTGCCACCTTGTGCGGCTGGGCCTGATAGTCTGGGCTTAGGACAACCTTATATTGTGCTAATGTTTTGAGAGGTCAGGTTGTTCTATGTGTGTTCAATTAGATGCCACCTTGTGTGGTTGGGCCTGATGGTCTGGGCTTAGGACCACCTTATATCGAGGTTATTCTATGTTGTCTCTTATGATTTCTGCCAGACACCTTTACCATGTGTTAGTATCAACGTAAAAAAAAAAAAAAAAAGATGATGATGATTTGTCTGTTATTATTGATAATATAGTCTCGAAAATGTTAATAGTAAGTTGAGCTTTGGTTTACGTTTTGGCTTGCCCCTAAGTCATATTCATGGGAGTGGAGATTCTCCATCCCAAGGGGGCCGAGATTGGTTCGTCTTTGCGTACCTGTAGACCCCAATGTCCCGGCATCCCAATTCCTTCCTCCCTGGAAAGGGCCCCTCCTCTCCCGCCAATGACTGTTCGGGTTTGCCATTGTTTTACATTCTGGTTATTGTTGTTGCCTTTCTTTTTACCTCTTTCCCTTAGCGTGATTTTAGTTTTATATTTCTAACCGAGGGTTAAATTTTCCTCTTTTTCCTATGTCCGAAATGTAGCCCAGGATGTTTGCGTACACTAGGTTGATGTTTGTCTTGTTGATTCCTGTATTAAGGAAATTCGGATAATGGGTTGCGGTTTTCAGTTTTTCTTGTTTTTCTTAGAATTATTTCCTTGCTTCGTTGTACTTTGGGCACTCATTGAATACATGGTTTAGCGTCTCTGGGGTGGGACAGTGAGGGCAGTTGATTCCTTTCTATTTTATCCCTGGCACAAATCTTCCAAAACTACTGGCCAGGAGTGTTTTGCCGGTTTTTATTCTATTTATAACTTTGATGTCAATCGGATTTGCCAGGTTTGGGACGACGATATTTCTACAAACCTGTTTGTATATATTGTATAATTTGCGCCCTTTTTGTGTACTGTCCCATTCCCCCTGCCATTTTTGTTCAATTTTTTGTGTTATTATGCTGTAGATCTCATATACGCTGTAGACCAGGTGGTGCACTTCTGGGTAGTTAAGTTTATTTTTTGCTTCTTTATCTGCCCTCTCATTTCCAGGGATGTTTATATGGGAGGGCACCCACATGAATTCTACAATCTGGTTGTTTTGCTCAAGGGTTTTTAGTCTTAAGTAGACTTCTCTAACCATGTTTTCTCGATTGCTTGAGTTATCTGATTCCAGAGTCCGCAGCACACTGAGGGAGTCGCTAACTATGACTGCTTTCGGTGTTTGGCTAGTTTGTATCCATTGTATTGCTTGGATTATAGCCCAAAATTCAACCGTATAAATAGAGCAGCCATTTGGTAGCCTCGCCCCCAGGGTGATGTTTTCCTCAGGGGTCACTGCTGCTGCTGCAGTCCGTCCTGGGTCTGGGGATTTGGAGCCATCTGTGTATATTTGGATGTATCCCTCATACCTACTTTCTATTTCAGAGAGAATTTTAGCCCTTATTTCTATGGGTTGCTCTTGTTTATTTCCATAAGACAGTGCATTTCGATTTATTTTTGGTGTTTTACTGGTCCATGGTGCGGGATCAGGATATTTTATGACTTCCGCTTGTAAATTGGGGATGTCTAATTCCTTTTTAAGGTCATGGATTTTTTTTTCCTCCTCTTGCAAAGTTTGTGTCGGAAGGGCTTGTTGCATTTCTCTATTATAACTTTTGTAGGGTGCGACTTATCATGTATTGAAATCTTGGTCGCATACCTCAGGAGTAACTCCTCTCGTCTTAGGTTTAGTGGTGGTTCCCCGGTTAGGATCCTACATTCGTCCCTAGATATGCTATTGAGAGCACCGGTGCAGATAACAAGAGCTTTATGTTGTATGCTATCCAATGTTTTTAGTATGTATGGTCTGGCCGATGAGTACACCTGGCATCCATAATCAATTTTGGATCGGATAATTGACCTGTACAGTGTGAGTAGTGTGGACTGATCTGTCCCCCAATCAGTGCCCCTGAGGTTTCTTAAAAGGTTCAGATCCTGTCCGCACCGTTTCACTAGCTCTGTTATATGGTTGCTCCATGTCAGATGCTCATCGAATAGCATCCTTAGGAACCTAGCCACCTTTTCAAATTTAATCGTCCTACCATTTAGGTTTAGTTTCGGTAGTTGCTTCTTTAAGTTTACTTTTGGTGTAAACATGACCCCTACTGTTTTACCTGGTGATAGTTTGAAGCCCCACCTATCGGCCCATCGACCAATCCCATCCAGCTCCCTTTGCAATCGTCTGACCACAGTTTCACTGGAGGGGTTTCCCGCTTTCCAGATTCCACCATCGTCAGCAAATTGCGAGAGGTCCAGATAAACAGGGTCGACTGACCGATCTAGATCATTAATCATGATGTTGAAGAGGGTAGGGCTTAGGACGCTACCTTGGGGTGTACCGTTTTCTAGTTCAATTGTTTCGGAGTAGCTCTTGCCCACCCTGGTTTGGATTTTTCGGCCTGATAAGAAATTTGATATCCATTTATGCATGCGGCCTCTAATTCCATAATGATTCAGTTTTGCGATTAGACCCTTTGTCCAAATAAGATCGTATGCTTTTTCTAGGTCAAGGAATACTGCTATCAGATTTCGTTCACTTTTCCTTTTGGCATTAAAAGCTAGTCTTATGCTGCACTCCAACCGCACTAATTGGTCAATTGTTGATCTTTTATTACGGAAACCGCTTTGGTTTCGGGATATCAAATCTTTACTTTCCAGGTGGTGCTTCAATCTATTATTTTTCATTGTTTCCATGATTTTACAGATGTTATTAGTGAGGGAGATTGGTCTGTACGAACCGATATCCGCTGGATCTTTTCCAGGTTTCGGGATTGGGATGACAACCGCTTGTTTCCAGCGTGTCGGTATTTCTCCCGATTTCCAAATCCGATTCAGCAGACCCAGTATCGACAGTTCAATATTTTCCGGGAGATTTTTATAGATTTCATAGCCTAGTTGGTCCTCACCGGGAGACGTTGTTTTTTTTTTACTGAGTGCTTTACGCCACTCATATACTGTGAAATCTATATTTAGGGGGCTTGAGTTGTTTCCTCTATCGGTGAACAATTGCGGTTGTTCCTTCTCTATTTTGTTTTTATATTTTTGGAACTTTTCTAAGTGGTTAGAATTACTGCTCATTTCGGCAAAGTGGGTGGCTAATTTTGCGGCTTTCTCCCCATCAGTGATGAGCCCGGGGAGTTTTGGGGTCGAGAAGGTAGCTTTGCCCCTAATACGTTTAATCTTTGCCCACACTTGCTTAGAGTTTGCTTTATGGTTTAATGTAGAGCAGAATTCCTTCCATGAGTTCTGTTTAGCTGTAAATATTGTTTTTTTGGACTAATTTCTCTTTTTCCTTATAGGCGAGGAAATCATCGGAAATTTTGGAGTGCCTGAATTTGTTTAGGGCCGTTTTCTTTTCTCGTATGACCTGCCTACATTCTTCGTTCCACCAGGGGACTGATCTTTTGTTGCCTCGCCCTCCTGTTTTGGGGATGCACCGTTCCGCTGCCGACGACAGCATTTTGACGATGTTTTCGTTGTAGGTGTTAACATTGTCGTTATATAGCATGGCACTGTCCATCCCCTCACATAGAGAGCGAAACGTCCCCCAGTCAGCCTTATCAAATCTCCATTTGGGTGTAGTTGTGGTGTAGTTTTTGTGCACTTTTAGGTGTATTGTTGTTAATATTGGGAAGTGGTCACTCCCTAGTGTGCTCGATTGATCAACATCCCAATCGGCGACTTCCGCAATCTTGGGTGAGCATAGCGTTAGATCAATGGCTGACATAGTTCCATTTACAGGATTGACTCTAGTGGGCGAGCCATCATTTAATATCACTAGGTTTGATAGCATGATCCACCTCTCAATACCACCACCCCTGCTATCCAAATGGGTCCCACCCCATCCCCCACTGTTCACTGTGCGCGTTGAAATCACCACAGATAACGATTTGTTCTCCTAACTCACTAATAATATTTTGGTATGTTTCAGGTTTTATCATTTGCCCCCCTCCTGGGTCATATATATTTACCACCATTATTGGGTTGCCGTCAGTGTAAATTTTGGTGATTAAAAATTCCGGAAGTTGATCGAAGTTTGTTGTTTGTTGTGTACCTTCAACAGACTCGCTCGATAGAGCGTCGCTGACAAACGTTGCCAGACCTCCTCCCTTCTTTCCATTTGGTCTGTTTTTTATGTAACATATTGAATATCCTGGAATTTTGGAAGGATTTGTTTTTTACTCGCTCAAGTGCGTCCCCTGAAGGCACACAATATCTGGTTTGTTGTTTTCAGTTTGAATTTTTATAATCAGTTCCGGGATATTGGAGCGTATCCCCCTGCAGTTCCACTGCCAAATACGGATTATTTCTTTGTACTGCATTGGGGGTTCATCCTAGTTTTGGGGTTTTGATTTCCATCTTTTTCCGTTAAGGGTCCAGGTGCCCGAGTTTTAATCCGTAGGTTGGTGTGTGTTACTATTAGGTTAAGCAAGGCCTCTGCAGGTACTTGATTGTCCTTATTTAGTTTCAGTACCCCATTGATTATATCCCGGATTAATTCTAAAATTTGGATTATTGGTATCTGATTGGTACTTCTATTGGTATTTTTATTTGTGATTGGTTCAGGTTGAGATTTTATTGGGTTTTTTGGTTCTTGCGGATTTGGTTTCGGTGTTGGATTGTTTTTTGTTTTTTTACTGTTGTTAAGTACTTCCGGCTTTGATTTAGTTACTGTTTGTTTATCTGGTGTTTTGTGGCAGGTTTTGTTATTGTTTTCTTCTTTTTCTTGTTGAGGTTTTGTCCTGTGGTTTGGTACTGTTGGTTGGGAATTTGGGTTTTTTCCTATATTAGGGTTTGGTTTTTTGTTGTTTCTTATTGATTCTTGCTTGTGGTCTGCGCGGTTTGTTTGTTTTGATGCTTTCGGGCCATCCTGCAGTTGTTGTTTTGCTGTCTGGTATGATACTTGTTTTTGTGACATGATTTCCATTGTTTGTATTTCTTTAATTCTGTACGGGCAGTCGTTTGATCTCGGGTGGTGCGATTCACTGCAGTTTGCACACTTCTGTCCTACATATTTACATTTGTCTTGGTGGTTATCTCCACACTTACTGCATCTAGGTCGGAAGGGGCATTTTTGGGTGAAGTGACCCCACCCTTGGCATTTGCTGCAGAAGCGTGGTTTGTTATTATACTCTAGTAGTCGAGCATAATTTCCTAGTGTTCCTACGCATAACGTTAATGGTGGATTTTGATTGAAATACAAGATTACTGCTGTTGCTTTTTCGCCATCTTTGTTTGCTAGGCGTACTACTTTTTCAATGTTTTGGCCATATTTCCTAATATCTTGTATAATTTTATCTGGCGTGTGCGTTTTATCCATTCTGACGACTTTCTTGAAAAGTTGTGTTGGTCTGTTTGCTTGTTGTTTGTTGGGGGTTGCGTTGTTGTGTCGAGTAATTGTTACTCTATATTTGCCAATTATTTGTACTTCCACATATTTTGAGACTTGTATGGCCGTGGAGCATCTTATTATGATATAACGTTCTTTGGTGTGTATTATTTGGAACGTTCCCCCTTGTGTTTTTTCTAATTCCGTTATTATGCTTCTGTCGCTTATTGCATCATGTTTAGCCCAGGACTTTTGATGTATACCGTTAGTTCTTTTGGGTGGTATGTGAATTGTGTTTTTTTGGTGTCAATTTTGATAGTTTTAGTGTCTGCGGGTGGAGCTGCTTTTCCTACGGGGCCCTCTGTTTGGGGTTTGTTACCTGTTTTTGGTTGTTCTGGTTTTTCCTTTATTTCTTTCCTTTGCATGGGTTGTTGCTGCTTTTTTCCCCCTACTCCTGAGTTAATTTTGGTTTCTGCTAGCTTACTGGTGTTTTTAGTTACTTTATTTGATGATTTGTTTTTGGGGCCTCCTTTTAGTGGTTGTTTCCCCTTTCCTTTGCACAGTGGACTTGTTTGTATTTCCAAATGTTCCAGTATGTCCGGGACTGATAGAGCCCGTTTCCATTCGTCTGTGTCTATTCCCACTTTTGAGGGGCCTTCTACTTGGCTAAGATGTATCTTAGAATATAATGTTTTTGTTGCATTTGGCGTTGATGTTTTTATTTGTTTTGACTCCTCCTTATTTATTTGTTTTTGGTTTGCTCCTCCCTTCTGTAATTCTAGGGCATGTGTGTTTGGTCTAGACTGCCCTTTTTCCTCCTCCTTATTCTGAGTGTTTATCTGCATGTTGGTTTTATCATGGCTGGGGTTAGGAGCTGTCCCCCTATCCCCCCCCCCAACTAGTGGAGTTACAGCTAATTGTATATTTGGGTTGGGTTTTCCTATTGATTAAGTAGTGTTGAATTCTTTGAAGCTGCCTGTATCATAATGAAATTGAGGCCCTTTTATTATGACTTCTGAATCAGGCGAGTGGGGCATGTTGTAGTGTATAATCGGTGACATTGTTAGTGGGGTACCGACATACAGGTTTGTGTGGTTACAGCTGCCGTCCACTGGGGAGCCTAACACTGGTAAGGTGACATCCATATTTTGACTCATGCCTTTTGAGGAGTTATTTATGTGGATTTCAATTTGTGATTGATCCTTGCTCGAGGGGGATGATACGGATGTGAAGTTCAGGTTATTTTCCCGTAGGCCTCCTTTTGGGTTCAATACGATTGTACTAAGTGCGTGGGTGGAGTGGCTGTTATGTCCTTTGATCTAATTTTAGGTTTCTTCATTATTTTCTGTTTATTCATTTTTATTTTCTGCCGACTGACACACGCACCGCTTTATATGCTGGAAACGCGGACGCGATGGAAAACATGACTCAGATCGATAGAGAGAAATGCGAAAGAGTAGGTACCTCAGATCGATAGAAAGGGTGAAAGAGCATATCGATTTCATTTTTTTCAAATAAATAAACAACACAACACCATTTTTTCAAAAATCAACATTTTTAATAACAACAAGAAGCTTCTCTAACACAAAAATGCAAAGACAAACAAACAAACATTTTTTTTTAAACATGAACGTATTTACAAGGTTGACAACGTTGTGAAGTCAAACTAGACTTCCACTGTTCTAAATCATTCTGGCCTCGATGCACACACTACGTTTCTGAGCTAAAGACAAAGAGATAACCATAATGTTCACAAAACCATCTTTCTACTTTAGCATCGTTTCTAGAGTACTCCGTATCAAAACAAGTCACTAAATGTTCTAAGGAATATCCGAGACTGCGTTGATGAAGAAAATGTACACAGTATTGTCCACACACCATATAATCTGATCCTTGTAATCTGGCATTATTGAATCGAGTGGAGACCGCATTTCTTCTCATAAAGTCAATGATGTCGTCTTCCAAAGGAGGTAATCCATAAGAATCAAAATATTCCACACTGTGATCGTTGGGAAAGTACACTGCTACCCAATGGGTTCCTGGTCGATCACTGTCGTCAGTATTGATGACATAGACATGATCTTCTTTAGGTTTGCGATGGGGAAGTTCATCTTTAGCACACACCACAGGATTCCAAGAAGAAGTGTACGAACTGCGAGTCAATAGGTAATAAAGTTCCCAGGTATCCATTTCTTTGTTCACAGGTAATAATAAGTCATCAATTCACACTTGACTTTATGCTTGAATCTTTCTGTCAAGTAAGTCCACGAATCACGGCGGGTAGTCTCTGTACTCTATTGCAAGAGAGCTTCGATGCGTTTGATCTTCAAAGAAGTGAGTGGAGGTGAGCAACGATACTGCAAGTCTTTATACCACTTTCTCAACACCTTTTCTTCTGAGATCAGAGACCTTGCTTCCTCCAAATATTCGTCCACTTTTTCTTCTGCAGTCATCATCATACATTTGTCGTGTTGTTTCTGACTCGGATGATCGATTTGACATCCACGACAATGTTCTGTGGTCAGGGTTGTAATTCTTTCAGCCAATTCCGTAGCAAAACAGGAGACTTAATGTTGTTCTTGTTCTGGCCATCTACAGGCCATAAATCCTGTAAACTTCGGAACCCTACTTTTCTCTTCTTCTTTTGGTTCTGGATCAAAAACATTGTCATCACTGGTGGATTGTGACTGTTGTGGATCACAAAAACCCTCATCTTCTATCTCCATGGGTTCTTCGTGTTGCATCTTTTTTTTCTTCTAATAGTCTAGAATCACTTCTCTCAAACTGTTGATTTCTAGAGTATTGTCAAATTCTGTATACAAGATGACGTTCACGGTGTTGGCTAGAGCTGTAGCAAACTGAAGTTCCACACGAAGTTGGCCTGGTTTTATAGGGTGGAAATGTCCTTCGTCGCTGCCTTGGTCAGGAGTGAAATCAAATTCCCACAAAGCGTATCCTCTTGCATAATCCTCGTACGAAATGCTGTGGCTGCTGTTGGTGCCTAACTGTCTAACTGTCACGTGGCTTCAAACAGAGTCAAGTAAGATCGGAAATAATTTTTCTAGACAAAGTTAGGTTCAAAAGGTCTGGTGCACAACGTTTGGAAATCTCTAGTGACTTCTATCTTGGAGACATTGAAGTGTTGAAATTCGAACGGATTTTGATCGATGGCTCCGTTGAGGGCTGCATTACTGACGATGCCAATCAGCAAACGTTTGGGGAGCTGTCCTTGGAAAACGTGATCTTCGACTTTGGATCGGAGTCCAGAGGCAATGGAAAACGTTTTCACTTCCACTCGTCGCACAGGATACTTGACAGTGGTTCTGCTCAACGTTTGACTGATGTCGTTGGCCACTTTAGGTAAGACTTTGATACGGCGCACGCAAAGTCTGGCTTCTTCGACGATGGCTTTGTACTCGTTGGCATGAGCCATCAAATGGAAGACGGTACTACTGCGATTCAGTCTCAGGCGTACATCCACTCCGTTCAACAAATACTTGTATTGCAACCACGTGTCCAAATGCAAACGATCCATCAGTTCTAAAGTGCCTCTTATTTGATTTTCTTTTGACGGGCGTTAAATCCCACATTGTGAGGATCGTCAGCTTCTGTCAACACTGTGTCGCTGAAGGCATACAAAGTGTCAGGTTTCCACACCACGGAAGCATCCAGATGGGTGTTCTTGGCTTCTTTTCCGTACGTCAAGAGATTTTCCAAGTAAGCACGGTAAGGGTAAGTATCCATGCTGCTGCTGACCAGTTTGTTATTCAAGTACAAATCCACTTCGCTGAACAAGAAATGCATGAAATTATTGACGGGAGCGACTCTGGCATCGGCCCCAGGATTTCTGTTGTTCATTTTGATCACTTTGAGTTTCAGGTACAAGTGGCTGCTATTCAAATCGATGTAATCTTCGGTTTTTCCTTTGATTTCAAATTCGATAGGGGCTGATGTCGTCAAAGACGATACAGGATGAATATCTACCCATTGGTATTCTTGCATCGTCATCATGGTCTGGGGCATGGCAAACATATCCAGTTCTGACTTGGTACATTCGCAAGAATCTCGGTACATCATTTTCAACCATTAGTAATCAAACACGTCTAATTCTCTTTTCTGAACACCGTGTGGTTTATGAACTCTGAAGGGGTGTTGACGTCTCTTTCTGCCTTGTCCTTGCTGTGTCGTTGAGGAAGAAGTAATGCCAGGTCCAGCAGCGTTAAGCGAATTTATAGGGGTCTCTTGGCAACCCAAAAGATCTTTTCCAGTTTGCAACAACACATTCCTTCCTGCTCTCATGAAAGTTTCTTTAGGATCTTGTTTGTCGATGAGGACGTTTTGAAGAAATTCTTTTCCTTACGTCAAAGCGGCATCTTTTAAGGTATGGAATCCTCGAGTCACCATGGGTTTCAAGATGGGGGCTACCGTCCGAAAAGCATATTTTAACATATCTCCTAAACCGTGTCCTCTTTGTCGAGCCACTCCTCGGTACACAGGATACATTTTGGTGTTACAATTCGCTGGAGAACCTTTTTCGAAAATGTAGTTTCACCGTGACTTTTCCTTTAGTAAATAGAACATTTTGTCCCAGATTTTCTTTTATACTAATGTTGACACTGTCAAAATACGATTTGCTGACTGGAAGATAATGAGGATGTACAAATTCACGGTGAACGTGATACGTGTTTCCACCTTCCTCGTACGCGGCGACGGCAGAATCCACTTTGAAAGGAATGACTCTCAGTAACGGAGCGGCTGTGTTTCCCCCCACGTTGTACTCCACCACATCGGAATACACAAACAATAAATTCAGTCCATTGTTCAATTCGACAGGGTAACGAAATACTTGTAAAATCGATCGTTGCTGTTGATGTCTTTCATTGGAACCAGTTTTGTGTATCCACCCAAAATATCAAACAACCCAGGACAGAAAGTGATGGACAATATTATGGCGTCCGAAAATTGCAAGTAGAGACAGCGAACCACATGATGGTAATCGATCAGGACAGTTTTCTTGGCTTTGTCTAAGGCTTTGCCAAATTGGCAGTTGAAGATAGTCGCAATGGTGTCCACCAAATGTCGAGCAGTAAAATAATACCCCGCAGGAATTCTCATGGTATGGCTAGTCAAGGAAGGAGGATTGGTCTGCAATGAAATTTTGGATTCGTAAAAGCCAGGATCATTGGTGTCCAAGTGTTGTTGCGCTTGCTCGTTCAGGATATCCACGATGAAAGTGCTTTAAACTTCGTTGATGTTCAGAGCTTGCGTAGGAAGAATGATTTCAACCAAAACTACTTCCCAATGAGCTTCGTGATCCAATTGTATGGACTGAGGTAATTTGGCCGTGAAACAACATAAGGTGTTGTTGGGAAACACATCCATAGAACTGTCACTGGGTAAAGTTAAATAAAATTGGTCCTTCATAGTTCCAGGGTTCTGGTGTACGAGGAGTCACTCGCGGAGAAAGGTGAATGATGTTCAAAATGTTCCAAAAGAGGGCTGTTGTTGTGACTGGAAGAAAGATGAAAGGCGTTGACCGTACCGTTGTGGTTGCTGCTGTTGTTACTATCCGTCGTATATTTTAAGGATGGACTGGGCAGAAGATAACCGATGCAACTGCTGAGTAAAATGGTCCACAATTGTTTGTCCCCTTGTTGCAAACTCGAATTGGCAATGGCTGCTCCGATGACACAATACACCACAAAGATTTGGCAGAAAAAGACGACTTGACTTTTAGGCACACGTTCTCCGCCCACAAATGTTGTTTTTGTAATTTTTGAAGAAAGGAACTCTGCGAAGGAGAAGAGGTAGTTGATGTGTTGAACGGCATGTTGGTTACTTCTTCTTTTTATAGTCGACGACTTGGGACGGGCCAATCCAAGAATCAAAACTAGGTGGATATCCTTTCCAACGCACTTTGACTTATTCTACTCGACGTTTGCCTACTTTACGTGTTCTTCGTTCGAGAATGCTTTCGATGTCGTGCAAGTCATCTTCTTTTTTGGTCACTCGTTGTAACTCATGCAAGTAAAAAGTTCCTTTTAACACTTCTCCGTGCATGTCTTCCAATTTATAGACGGGAGGATCACGTCCACGCACTTGTCCAGTGACACGAAACAATTCGGTAGTCCAGTTGGGTAAATAACATTTGTCAAAAGCACCAGGGCTTTCTTGTGTCCCATTTGAGGTGTACCAAACAATTTATCAAACACCGTCACTTCGTTTTCAGGGGTGACCTCTTCGGGGGTACATCCGATGCTACGATGGTACGATTGATTGTACGATTTGACCAAACGTGGTAACACGTCGATGTACTTGAGAGTGTGTTGATGTGTAAAATATTTCCACATGCGTTCTTTCAAAGTTTTTTGAAAATGTTCCACGACACTGGCTTTGGTTTCAGGATTTTCGGTGGTAAAAAAATGAATGTCCTTTTGTTTCAATTCTTATTGAAAAGTTTGGTTTAGAAATTCGGTGCCTTTGTCGGTTTGCCATTGTAAAGGGTGACGACCACTTTGTTTCAACACCAGTTTTAAAGCACGTACTAACTCGCCACTGCTTTTAGAAGTCAAAGGAACGACCCAAGCGAATTTGGAAAACACGTCAATGACACAAAACAAATATTTGTAACCACGATTGTCAATTTTCGTCGAATGGGTTTGTGTAACGTGTACGTCGATTGTTCTTGTAACCATCGTCGTGCTTCTGGCAAACATACACTTTTCAATTTGTTTTTAGCAGCCCGATACAATCTTTTAACTCCTCCGTGACCAGCATCATGGGCAGGATTGTAGTAAATGTTAGCTAAAAGTGTATTCATGTTTTTGTTACTTCTCAATAAGTCAACCAAATAATAATGCTCTTTTCTTCGTGTGGTATTTTTTTGGATTGCAATGCTTTACGTGTCCGACGAGCCACTGGTGTAAAGGAGGCTGTCTGAATAGGGGTAATCGGTTCTGTTTCGACTTCTGTCTTCACTTCTCTCCTTTTCTTTTCTGATGGCAAAGGGGTGGACATCATCTTTTTGATTCAACCCGGTGTGGTTAACTTTCGTATTTTTTTAGGGGTTGGAGTTTGTAACTTTTCTATTTCTTCTTATTTCTCTGTCATCCCCGTAGCGGTGTCTGCTGTTTTGGTGGTGACTTTAGGTTCGCTTTTCATCATGGCCTTGAAATCTCTCAGAATGGGTTTAGCTGTTTCGTCTAAAGCTTTCTGGTGAAAGAGTTGAATACGTTGCAAGAGTTGACCGTACCGTTGCGATTTTTCTGATTCTGACAATTCACTTCGATCCATCAGCGATTGTAATTCTTGTTGTAACTGAGACATCTCGTTGAGATTCAGATTTTGAGGTGTTCGTACCAACGATAGAGTTCCATCTATCGTTTGTAAGGAACTAAAGTCAGTTTTCGTCCTTCCATAAGATCCAAAGGTACAAGTGTTTCGTCTTTCCAGAGAGGGGTGTCCTTTTTATCTTCTTTTTTCTTCCCGTCTTTTATCTCAAGAGTCCTAACAGCTTGAGAAATCCTCCTTGTTGCACCAGCATTTTTTTCTTTTGACTACGAGATAGTTTTTTCTTTTTGGTCATTGGTCGGCGAACGTTCCGATGTTTTCTTAATTTTGGTGTTTTGCTTTTGCCTTTTTTGGAACGAGTAGAATGGTGTATACTTTTTCAGGTCATCTTGTTGGGCGTATGGAGCCAAAAAATAGAACTGAGATCTCTCGGAGGTCACACTTCTTTTTATACTGGAACACTCGTTATCTCATGACTCCTCCTAAAAGTGGTCCAGCAATCGTTCCTAACAAAGGAGCCGCTAGTTTTAACAACGGTCCTATCAGCATGGGTAGAAATCCTCCTCGTTGCACCAACATTTTTTTCTTTTGACTGAGAGGTATTTTCTTTTTGATTATTTGGCGAAGAACGTTCCGATGTTTGCCTAAATTTTGTTTCTGCATCTTGGACAAAGGTACCGTTCCTTTCAACACATTCAAACAACATTCGCACACGGTATCGATGATTTCTTTGGGAGCTGTTTGAATGAGTTGTTTCCACATGGGAGGATTGGATTTAGTCAAGACGGACAACACGTCCCAATGTTTGTCCAGACGAGGTGGAAGTCCTTTTTTGGTTTTGCCTTTCTTGGGACGAGTAGAATGGTGTGCACTTTTGGGGATCATCTTGAATGTCAGGAGTAAAAATAGAACTGAGATCCATCGGAGGCTACACTTCTTTGTTATACTGGAACACATCTCCACTGATGGTCAGCACGGCGTTCCATCTTCATGACAGGCATCACTCGACGTTGAGGTGTTTTCAACGGACTAAATCGTGTCAGTCATTGTTTGGATAAATCCTCTAAACTTTGTAACACGCCTGTTCTCTCTTGGACATTTGGTTTTAGGTGAGGCCACTTTTTTAGCGGCAGCCGCAGTGGCCATAGCAGCCGAAGTAGAAGCCCCCGGAGTGGTGACTTTCGAAATGGGTTTCCATTTTTGCATCAAATTAGGAAACACTTGTCGTAAATAAGGTTTGGCAGGCATCATCACGAAGGGCGATGAAGAAGACGAAGAAGTGGACGGAGGAGAAGGAGGCACCGTCACTGCCTCTCGTGGTTTTCGGGAGTACGTGCGCGTCCTAGCAGTAGTACCTCTCTTTCGGGCAGCAGATGTTGTTGTTGGTGTTTTCTTGGAAGGGGTTTTCTTCTTCTTCTTAGGGCTTTTCTTCTTGGGTCTTTTCATTTTCGTTTTGGTTTTGGCTTGGGCATTTGGATTCCATTTCGAAAGAAAACGAATCATGACACCTCCTAAAGAACCACTACCACCAGGGGTCAAAATGATTTGTTTTTTAGTGCGTTGATCGAATCTGGGATCTGCCAGTTGTGACAACGCCACTTTATGTTTTTCAAAAAACGTTTGGTTTGATGAGGGATGTGAATGATGCCTTGAAGTAATTGACGTGCCGTCAAAGTAAACCATCGTAACACTTCTTGAAGACTAGCTTCTAACAAATGGGCACGAACTTGTGCATTTTTTTCGCGAGTGATACCATACAGGGCACGAATCAATTTGGCAGGAGGATGAGATTGAAAGGAAGTCATCTCGAAGACTGTGAGAAAGACATGACGTGGTGGATGTTTTTATAGCTTTTTATCTTTCAGGGAGTGGTCGAAGGAGACGTTTAAATGACGGGGCCTCCTTCTTGACACCAATGGTGAAACAAACTGGTTCGAAATCTCAAATAATCGGGAGTGGTGGGTTTTAAATTGATGAGTAAATACGCATGATGTGTTTGAGTTATATCGGCGTACGCATAATTCAGCCAAGGCGTGCCTAACTCTTTGACTAACACTTGCACTTGAGATTTGTCTCTGGGGCTTTTAAACAACACCAAGTAATGGGCGTTGAGACTGACAGTACGATGGGCTTTACATTGTTGAAATAAATTTTGAGTAATGTAAATGATACTGGCATTCCGATGATGTCCTTTTCGTGTAAACCAAAGTTTAATTTCTTCTTCGTCTTCTCCTAACATGTCGTCGAGGATGACCAGATGTGTTTGACTCAAGTCAGACACGATCTCATCGTCTTCGCGAGGAATGCCTTTGACAAACGAAATGGCTTCTCCTTGACTTTCACGAAGTAAAGTGTAAGACGATTGACACTCTTTGTAACACCACACGATACGTTGAGGAGGACGATCAAACAAATGAGACTTGTGTTCGATCAAACGTTTGACAAAATGTGTTTTGCCTCAACCACTAGGTCCAGCAATCAACATGTTAAAAGGATGGCGCAGATACAAAGCTTCCCAACTTTGACGATCTAACTTTTCGTCAATCACTTTGAGGACAGAAGAAGAGGTAGAGGAGGCAGAGGAAGATGCAGCCATGACTGAGGTAGGAAGAATATTGAGAAGAACACTAAAGACACAAGACATTTTATACGTTTCATACACATTTAATGTTTTAAAAAACAACAACAAACATATTTACAGGTCATGAAGTACGAAAAGGCATACATCAAAAATGGTCAGGTACAACAATAAGGCAACCACTAAAAGAATCATAGTTCTGTGTAGACAAGTCAATGCACAACAACAATAGTATCGATGGAGGTGTGTCCTACGAAATGGATGTTCACGCACTGGTATTCTTGTCTCTCTTGTGGAAGAATGAAATGTCTCTGGCAGAAAGGTTGTTTGTTCCTCAGGTGTTTCTATTGGTACGACGGTGTTGTCTTCTTCTTCTTCTTGAGGTTTGAGTGTCATGGTTAACTTGGGTTCCAAGTTCACTTTTTGTCTTGGAAAATTAGTGACTTGCAAGGTCCTTGGCAAAGTGTGCCACTTCTTGTAGCCAAGCATCGAAACCAACACTTTTCCAGTCACGTGCATCTTTCCAATCGTAAAGTTGTTGGTGTAACCAACTAGCGATGCAGACTTCTTGGAAAGTATGAAGTGAAGATAAAGTTTGACAAATGTCTTCTTCACACGGAGGTACATAACTGGTGTTCATCACGATTCTCGACACTTTGAGCACAATTTGTCTTTCGTGAGCCGATAAAGCGTGAATGGTCATGTCTTTCTCGCCTGTACAGTTCATAAATAATCCACAACAAATAATGTTCCTCCAAAATAGTCCACAACGAATGTCCTGGGAAACGAAATCCAAGAAAAGTAGTCACTAACACACACACACCGCATAGCGTCCACAATTCAATGGAAACAGTTCCTGTATCAGTCGTTTGTAACCCTCTAAGGTCTGAACACTATCGTTGACTTCCTTCCACGGAATACGTTTCACAAGTGAAGACAACGGTCGTGGCATGGTTAGCTTTTATATCCAGGTTCCCAAGGTTTGTATCTTTTTTGATAGTCTACTCCAGAGCATCTGTGATAGTTTCTTCCAAGAATCAGTCTTCTTATACTGTGGAAATAACAATAGTTTAAAAATCGATGAATGACTTTGAGTTTGCGTTTCACTTGTATCTTGACAAACTCTCTGTAAATGCGTTCATGCAGCTACAAATGCAAATTCTGAATGTGCTCCTCTAAACTAGTCATTCGCAGGCACGTCTTTCTTTGTGACGAAACAGTCACGCTCTTGCCAAATGGAATCGGGTGGTAAAGGATATCCATGACATTCAGTGATGACCTTTCTGCACCTCAGACGGTGTGAAGTCGTTTCGTCTTGAGATGACACTTCTTTTAAACGTTTTTTGTATTCCTCAAAGTTTGTCACTTTTTCCTCAACTTCGTTCCATGGAATTCTCTGTAAAGGTGTCACGTTGTCGGTGGTGTCATCCAAATTCTTAAAGAGACCATCTAGTCCTTCATCAATGCCTGTCCAGTTGAACACTTTTAAACTAATCAGTATTCATATAGCATTCAGGTACCACTGGTTAAAACGTTTATGTCGTAAAGAATGCAATTGTTCTTTGCGTTTCTTTTGTATCTGAACCAACTCACTGTAAATGCGTTCTCGCAGCTCCGGAGGCAAACAACGAATGTGCTCTTGTAAAGTATCCGACATATTACTTCTTGGGACCGACCAAAGGCAGGTACTAACAACGCGGAAACCATCTGGCATGCTCCAAGTAAGCTGAGTCTTTATACTCCCATTCGTGAAGCGTCACACAGCAACTGAAAGACTTGACTTAATCACCTTCTCCCAAGTAGACAAATCCGGATCTGGCTAACGCTTTGGGAGTAGGTCTTTGCAGATATTTAGGCCACTTATCTTTGAACGTCTGGAATCGACTTTCAAAATCTTCATAGTCAGGCAAAGCCACAGGCAAAATGTATTTTTTTGTCAAAGTAGGGATGGCATCCGCAGATAGGTACACGCTTATCATCCCCAATAAAGAAGAAAGGGCGTCGTGCTGCATTGCTTTCGCTTTTGGGGCGGTAAGGCACACGAACGGCATCGCTTTCAAGGGTCCTAGAGGAGGAGCGACAAGGTCGTGCTGGATCGCTGATGTCAAAGCGTACGGCATCCGTGTCGTCGCAAGGCACTGCATCGCACTCCAGGTCGTGATCGAACTTGGAGTCCACAGCAGTTTCCTTGCTCGGTGTCTGTGTCGAGTTTGTTAGCATCGGTGCCTGTGTAATGCTCTCTGCATTGAAGTTCACAGTGATCCTCACTCGGTGACTGTGTGGCATTAGTATTCATCTTCTTCTTCTTCTTGCTCGGTCGACGTTTGGAGTCACAATAAATGGTTGGTCTTGGAAGTTGCCCCTTTTAATACTGAAGCTCGGCGTGTCCGTACGGTAAAGTGGTGTGGTCTGGAAGTCTCACTCGTTTCTGGTACACAATTTGGTAGACTTTTTCTAAAAAAACGACTGACGATTTGATGATTTGGTAACCGTACGATTTTGTGAGGTTCTAACGTTTTCACTCGAAAGTCTTAAGCTTGTCTAGACTGCAAAGCATTTTTCAAGACATCAAAGTTCACCACTTGGCTGGTTCGATAGTTGAGTCTCAATCCTTTGACTTTGCATTTGGTGTGAAGTTGGCCTTGTCTATCTCGGTATCTGTAGCCGTAATTGTTAGGGCCACCGCTGGCAAAACTGAGAATCGTCTCTTGGGGGTACTCGTCCGTCCATGCTCCTAACCGATCTCCTTCGATGGTGGGATGTGGGCAACCAGTGCGATGAATGTACATACAACTGTCGGTGTCAAAGTACAGGACACGATCTCCCAACACTTCTATAGCCTTGTCGTACAATTTCAAGTGAGCATGGGCTGTCACGTAGGCTGCAATGACCACATTGCTAAAGTCGTCGGGGTGTACAAACTTGGGTTCTTCTTCGTAACTGACCAAGATTAAATCTTCACTAATGATTTCCACGTGTTTCATCAGTTTTCCTTTGTCGTCCAACAGTTGAAAGTAGCGACTGTGATCTGCCAAGTATTCCGGTCTTGGGCAAGATTGTACGTTGTGCCATTTTTCTCCACAAGCAATTCAACATGACTTTGGCAAACGATCTTCTTCCTTCGTTCTTTTCTACGTCTTCCAAAGTGATGCCTTCTACGGCACGGTACTGTTCTTTGAATTGGACTTGTTCTTCTGGCGTCCGACACCAAGAGGGATAGCCGCTGGTTTCTTGTTTCAGTTTGAGAAATTCGTTGACGTAGCCTGAGAAAATGCCTGGATCCGAGGCGTCGTCCTTTTTGGTATTGTGCTGTGGTAATAAAGTGACAATTTTCGTACACTTTCAACAAACGGTATCCCCGATCCAGAGCCCGAAAAAAGCGGCGCTGACCCACGTTCCTGTCAAAGCGCTTTCTTCCTCCGTGTGGTGACATGGGTGATCTTGGTTGCATGTTTCGGCACTTGTACGTCATAAAGGAAACATAAGTTTTCCTTGGCAATGATGAGGTAAGACAGGATGGTACAAGTTTGTCGGGGTAAGACTTTGCATTTGATCAATCCTTCGTATTGACGAATGTTTTCCACGTCGATGTGTTCTGTCAGGATTTTAGGGTGTACGGTAGGAAATCGCTTGTATTTACACACCCAATGATATAACGAACACACGTCGATGTATTTGATTTCTTCTCCTCGAGATTCGTCTACGTCGTA
Source organism: Margaritifera margaritifera (assembly GCA_029931535.1). Lineage (NCBI taxonomy): Eukaryota > Metazoa > Mollusca > Bivalvia > Unionida > Margaritiferidae > Margaritifera > Margaritifera margaritifera. The sequence goes on along the minus strand of JAQPZY010001677.1, from coordinate 6,685,934 downwards.
CAGCAAGCGTGTGGCATTGGTTCGTCCTCCAAACAAACTGTGACGTGGGTCCAAAGGTTCGATGTCGACCACGTCGTAACTTTCGGCAATGCGTCTAAATTCTGGATCGGTTTTGAAACGTCGATCGTACTCGTGCTCCCACATTTCTACCACCTGGTATCCTTGACTTTCTAACTTCAGACGTCGTTGGTAGGTGTGTTCGTACAACTCTTCCATGGTGACTCATGTGAGAGGATTTTTCATGTCTCTTTGACGAAAACAGGTACGGCATCCGTGAAACAAGCATCCCTGAAATTTGTACACCGTCTGAGGGTTTTCTTAATCCCAACCATCCTCAGAAACACTTCCCACTTTCTTTACTCCCCCTCCATTTTTGGCATGTTGTATCCATTTGTCTTCCTTTTCGCACAAGTAATGCGACCAGCGCAATGATTTGACAGAGTATTGACGGCTGGCCGAGAGAGAAGTGTTAGGGTCTATGATGGCTAGTTCGTTCTCGGGCATGAACTTTTTGGTGTACACTATTGTACAGGTTTTGGAAAGGGTCCACGCTTCCTTCAAAGGATCGACTTCTCCGTGATCCAGAAATAATTGTCGAAACTTTCCACAGCAACGGCGTAAAATGTCCACATCGGATCGGCAATACTTTAACATTTCTTCTTGAAAATCAAACGGTTCTAAAGAGTGAGCGTGGTACCAAGCCTGAAAGGCTTCTCGGTGTTCGGTGTGCTTTCCGTCGGGGTCGTAATAGTGAACGTCAGGCAAATGCGGCAGCACTACGTTTTGATTGGCTTCCGTATTGAAAAAGTGGGGAAAATATCCTTTGGCCATTTCTGTCATTCCAAATGTTTTAGGCATTCGACTCAAAGGCATGGCCAAATAACTCATGTAATCTTTTAATTGTACTAGTCCCACTTGCATGTAGATGAGTTTGGCTCCGTTCATGGTGACTTTGGGGTATTCGGTACCTTCTTCTGAGTAATATTTTAGAAGAAACTGTCCATCGTATCCCGAGAAATTGTGAGCCATGACGGTAGCATAGCGTTGACTGTCCCCCATAACGTTGAATGTCCTCTTCGCTCCAGGTGTCGTCGATAGGGTCTAAAATCCATTGGGCAAACTCGGCCAGAGTGTTGGGGCTACGAAAGATTTGTTCACGTCCTCCTGTAATCCTCCTACAATGAGGACAGTGAAAATGAATGGGTTCTTGTATGCACTTCTCACAAGCTCGATGAGCGACGCAGAAATTTGGGATGTGAATCCCCGTCTCTTGCAAGCATTCAAAGTCAAAAAAGATGAAATCCACTTTGGTCTTGTTCTTCTTCTGATCACCCTTTAATTCTTTCTGAAGTGTATTGTCATACTTTTAAATGAAACATTGATGATCATAATCCACGATATGGTCGCAAATGCGGCATCTTTTCATTCCGGTTGGGGTTGTTGGTTCGAATCAGTTGTCCACACTTGGAGCACAATTTCAATAAGTCACAAATACTTTTCTGCTGGTGAGCTTGTGTCCTGCGATATTGTTCGTAACAAGAGGGACTTACAAAGGTTTGTCAACACGTCGAGCAATGCACGTGTTTTTCAGGAAGGCATGGTGTGGCAGCTAAACAGCCCCGATATCTCTCTTCGCAATGAATGTGTTGGTCCAGACTGTTAAATCCTTTGTCACATTTCTCGCAGTAGTAAGAGTATCCAAGAAATCCTGTTATACTCGTGATGGCATAGAAATGTTCTTGATGATAATACACGTGAATGTATTTTCCCTCGGGGAAATCGGGTCCTCGAAACAGCAGAGCTCCCAAACTTCTTGAGGGTGTACTTTCAAGGTATGCCGAGGAGCCAAGACGTCTTGAAGTTGTAGCATTTGAGAAATGCCAAACACGGTGTCTTTTGGTATACCCGCTTGTTGTAACCTCGAGTTCTGCTTCTTTTCGTTGTTTGACTATGTCCAATTGTTGAATGATATTCCATGCTCTTTTCCATTCTGCGGTCGCGTTCTTGTTGGCATACGTTAGCCCCACCACGAGAGCCCGGGCTAAGCACATCTTGTCCTGAGAATTGTCGATTTGGACGACACTCTGTTTGGTACTGCGAAGGTCGTCCACCAGTAACACTTTCCTGCTTCGTCCGCTACCTCGAGGAGGTGAAACGTGGGTCATGTGAAGTGTGGCTTTTCCATCGGTGATGGTAAACACTTCGTTGGACTGTTGAACGTGTTCGATTTTGTCCATGACTTTAGACGGTGTTAATTCAGCCGGGGTGCTGAACTCGATGGAAACAGGAGACTTCAAACTGTCGTGATGGATGGAAAGTCTCAACCGATCGTCCTCTTTGGCTCCGCATTGTCGTTTCAAGGTCTGTAACAAGGAATCCCACAAATCGGTAATGAACCCTGCAGCTTTCTCGGGAGGCACTTCAGACTTGAAGTCTTTAAAGTTGACGGTGTAAGTGTAAGCCGTGGTTCTACATTTTCTAGAGGTCATTTTTGCGTCTTCGTTTCTTCTTCTTCTATTTTCTCATTGACATTGCGTGATCTTTTCATCTTGATGTCTCACTTGAATCTGATTAAGTTTTACACAGGCTCTCTCCCTATATATTGAGACATTCCTACCCTCAGAGTCACTATTCGTTATTCAACTTTCAAACAGTGAAGATGGAAGAGAAGTCAAAAGCTTACCCTTCTGGTCAGAGATTTAGCACAACAGATGTCTGTTGCTATCAGAATTTTACAGAGAGTCCTTGGAAAGTATACCAGTAAGACCAAGGACTACTTCTCCTCCTCCTCCGCTCGAGATAAAAGTCAAGATACTTGCTATATCTTCCAAGAGAAAGGACATTGGGCTCCCGAATGTCCACAACGTCAAAACCAAGGAAAAGAAAAAAGAGACAAAGGGAAAGATACCTGTTATCATTGTCAAGAAAAAGGACATTGGTCTTCAGAGTGCCCTAAGAAACAAGAGAACAAGCAAGAGAGGGAGGAAGCAGAGGGATCTTCAGCAGAAGAAGAAGAAGAAGAACTCATCCCTGTCGTCAAGAAAGGCAAGAAGGCAAGACGACTGGAAGACGGTGAAGAAGAACCCTTGATACCCGTGAAGAAATTCAAGAAAAATATAGACAGACAGTGAACTATGAACTTGAGTGATGTATTATGAAATGTTCATTGTGATTTTTAAGAGAATATACCAAAATGGAAAAAATTAAGTGTCTTTTGGTTTTGATTTTTTAGAGTTTGGACGCACGCACGCACGCACTCATACACAAACCAATGATGGGATTTACAGTTTTACTTGATTTGGCAATGAGATTATTTCTTTTCTTGGCAATTGGGTGGCCCTGAAAAGGATCGTTGGGGTGTTTGTTGCTTAAAAAAACTTATGGATTGGTCATGATGAGTTTTAACTGTCTCCATCCCTTTCCACGACCAAATCCTACTCCTCCTCCTGCTGCTGTTGCTTTGGTTGTGGTGGTAGTAGTAGTAGTCAATGGTGGTGGTGGTGGTGGTAGCATGTCAGTAGTAGTAGTTATGGGTTTAGAATGTTTAGCCCGTGAGGGTCTCTTTCTCTTGGGTTGTGTTAAAGAAATCTGATACATGTTTCTCAGATGCTTTAACTCGGCTAAAATGTCTTGTAGTAGACTCACCGTTTGTTTTCATCACTACCTTCCTACTGTCCTTCACACTTTTCCTCTTCTAGCTTTCTTATTTCCTCTTCTTGCTTTCTGCTCTCCTCTTCTTGCTGAAGAAAGGCTTCTTCTGCTTCTATCTGACGCTGTAAGAAATTTTCCAAGTCTTCTTTTTGTCTCTTTTTAAAATCATCGATCACGGGCAAAGATGGTGGTGGTACAACAGCGGTTGTTTCAGGCAAAAATTCTTGCGACGACAGAAAATCCACAAAATCTAAATTAACCTCTTCTGGTTGAACGTTCACCACTGCATTGGTCATCGTACTCTCACTCCGAACATACGAGGTTTCCGTCGCAGGCTCACCCCAATACATTGTCTTCGCGGTATCATCCATACTCAAAATGCCGCAAAAGGTAAAACCGTACGAACGCTGTGACGCCTATATACTGAAGGTGATGTCACCCCCCCCCCCTCTCTTCCGATTGGAAGCGAGACCCACCCTGTTGTAACATGTGATTGGATTGGTGGTTCATTTCGATCCGTTTCAATTCGCTCTTAGGCTATATATACCAGCGCTTTTGTCACATAGCTTCACCGGTTCAGAAGACCAGAAAATGTATACCTCTGTCGAGTCTTCATCGATCGTATCGGGGATGTTGTTCAACCCGGACAAACCATGTACGTGAAAGCTTCATTGGCGATTACCAAGATGACAGATACAGCGGTGTGGAAGAGAAGGATCTATATTAAGAGACAAGGGTGTCTGATGCGGGTATTGATTTACGGACCTGAAATACTTCGAAGTTTAACGAGGAGAAGACCCTCCACGAGGTGTGATATCTGTTAACTTGGTTCACACCACTCCAACGGCCCTTTTCAGGGCCACGCACCTTTCTTAGAAAAGAACTCATTACACACTGCCACTACTAGTGTTTCTATTTTTCTATGTTTTGTGTTTTTGTTATTTTGTTTTTTTGTTTTTTTTTTTGTTAAGTGTGTCTATTCTATCCCTCTAAAAATACTTCTGTTCCCCTATAAACCCTTTTGACACCATCCACACTTTTTGACCCCCAACTGCCCTCCCCATGTTCCTTTGCCTTTGACGCTCAAGTGCCCCACACATGTTCATTTTCCCTTGACGCTCAAGTACCCCACAATGTTAATTTCCCGTTTGACGCTCAAGTGCCAATTTGACGCTCGATACCCCCATATTACTACTAACCGTTTACCTCCTTTGGACCATCGTTGTTGCATAAAATGCTCTAGGATGTTTACGGTGAAGCGTCCAGCTACTGCTGAATGCATTGCAAGCATTAAGAGCTTATTTAATGGCTCTAAAAGATGCTCTTCCTTTTGTTGATATTGTTTTATCCAGCAATGATAATTTTTCTTCCACATCATCGAATCCACGCATAACTGACTGAATATATTCAATTATGGGTTGTTGATCTTTTTTGTCGATTCCAGATGTTTTTCACTGGCTTAATACTATCAATTATAGGCTGTAGATCTATTTTGTTGATACCAGATGCTTTTACAACTGGGCAGTATTTGAGAGCATTCCATATCTGATATAATTTGGTTGAGCTGATACCATATAGTTTCTGGACTTCTTTTGAAGGAATGGAACAAACTTTTGTATTTCCGCAATAATTTGTGGCGAAAGATCTACTTTTTTTTGCATTTTATATATTTTTTAATGTTTTCCGGACGTTCTAACAGATGACTTTATCTGTGCGTGGAGTCGTCGGTGGTTTTCATTTTAACCAGCACCGTTTTGAATACCGCCGTGGTAATCGTTTTTTCTTAGCTGACAACCGAGTACAGCTTGGCACTTGTGCAGATACTACTTTGGGCTGCCGCGAGACTTTCCGAATAAATAAGTATTTGCGAATGTAACCATAATGAAATTATGTTTTCAGTACCACCAGCTACACCGGTTACTATCGATATGGCTCCAACAACAATTTTGATTGGCGTATCTATGATGGTTGTCGTGGTAGTGATTTCCGCCACGCCAAGGCCAACAGCTGCTGCCGCGGCAAACCCACAAATAGCATCCACGACAACACACACGCGTTTGCCTTTTGTAAGTAAAATGGTTTCTTGGTTATTTCATCTCGCAGTTATTGTTCCGCTTCGATTATATTTTCACGTCGGTAGCTTTGAGGGTCCGTCATAGATCTTCTATTAATATTATCATCGTGGAGTATAATTGCTCGACATGCTGGCCTTGTTCAGCTGCAACACGCACGCGCACTTCCAACCAAGCATTTTTATTCACTGGCACAACTGCCATGCAATTATAGAAAATATCTTCCTTGGTAATATTCATGTTTTTGGTGATTGTGCGTTTCTGGGTCTTACCACGTTCACCTAAAACCATATGGATTACGCCCGTGCTTAGAAATGCAGTTAGTCCGGTCATCATTTCCCAACAGTGCTATTGTACCCCACCCGCCTCTAGTTCCGGTTAAGATGAACAAGTATGATCCGGACTCGCGCACCTTTAGGATGTGAGGTTTAGGTCTATCAAAACCATCCGCGGCACCAGTGAAAATAAGTCTGCCATTTGCTACGCCCTCAGTGTTTGTCATTGCTTCGCTGGTTAATATTCCTTTAACTACGTTCCATGAAGTTACTACACGTATTGGTGAGGGTAGGACTGATAGCACCTTTGCGGCCTTTCCATCCACGTATTGTCTGGTCACAGTATTAGCATTGTTAACATAGTGTTTGATAAAGGCAACCGACACACAAGAGTCTTTGATTCCCTGGTTTTCAATGATCGTGGTTAGGTTTTGCGCGACAGCGCCTCGCAGCCACAGCACAATATCGTTGATGTCCACGTTGAATGTTTAAGTTTTCCAGTTTGATCGTGGAAAATCACAAACTCGCCCAGGTCGACGTCAACAACAACCCTACTAGTAAACTCGGTCAAATCCGCTTTGGTGGCAAACCTGCTGAGATCCGCACCGGCGCCGCGTCGTCTGGCGGTTAAGCGTCCGTAAATGTTAATATGCATTTTGTATACTGTTAAGTGTACTTTAATGTAAAATCAACCAGTGCTTGCGGAGTCGGTATTGAGGAAGCTTTGTTTCCCAAGAATGCATGCAACGCTTCAACAACAAGATGACCGCATATTGGACCGTCCAACCTGTTTGCAACGGCAGCGTTGAAATAAAGCAGTGGTTCTCGTCCAGGTCCGCTACCTCGGGTAAAATAATCAACAACTTCGCGTGGTGGCCAAGCCCGTACGAGTCAAAATATAAAAGATGTCGAGGTGTATCGCGTATGCAACCCAATTAGTTCCAGGTCCTGTTGTCAAATCCAGGTTAACAGTGCCGGTTTCCCTCATACGAGGAATTATCGATGATAGTTCATCTCGCATAAAGACACCTCGAAAATGCTTGACTGGTTTTACCATCGCGACCAAATCAAAATTGGTCAGAGGCGAGGCCTCATGCGAATTGTACCGGTTGTACCAGGATGTCGAAGACCTCTTTCCTTTCGAGTTGTCCCAAGTAAATGAAGACCTTTTCCTTTTTTTTTTGTACATAGATTCGTCCACCAATCGCCTTTTTCTGCGCCATCCCGGATGCAGTTCCCACAGTCCCTAACGCAGCCGCTTTTGCAACCGCCGGAACCGCAGCCGCTAACAACGCTGGAATTGCCGCAATAAATGGAAATATTCCACCGGTCCTATGCAGTTGCATCACTTCTGACTTCAATAACGTTAATGTCACTGAAGCATTCTTTCGTTTGGCAGCATTGAGCTGATCGAATTGCGTTTGGGTCAAGCACACGGGGACAATTCCAGTTAATATTGTTGGAGAAAGCTTCAATGTGACACCGCAATCGTTTCGTATTGCGCTTTTGATTTTCACAAGCTGCTTTGTGGATAAGGCCAACCTTAACTTCGTGGTAGGAAATTATTATTTACAAAGATAAGAGGTTCAATTGCAATCACCTTGAATTTTCCACAGACGCGTCAATAACCATCATTTGACCACTTGCCCCTTACAACAACAGAGTATTGTCAGAAAGAATCAAAGCAAAGCATTTGTAACCTGGGGCGACAATGGGCCCACCTATACGTGAATGAAAGTACATATCGACCACAGACTGTCGAAACAACTCCAGATATTCCAATGAAAAGTGATAAATCGGGTACAACTCACGAAAGTCGTGCTGGAAAATCTGCAGACCTGAGTCAATGTTTTGATGCCGGTCCAGGTACAACCACAGATTATGATATGCACGTGTGACTTGATTGTGTATGAAGTTAAGCAAAATTTCTTCAGAGGGTTCCTGATGACCATTTAACCGCAAACAAACTTCAGATACTCCTAACTTGTCAAATATCATCTTACTTTTCTCTTCGTCATTGTCTCGCTCCGCATTTTGAAACGCCACGAACACGTGTTTTGGTGCGCTAATACCATGTTATGTACTAATTTGCTATGTAAACTGTCCCACAACATTGCTTGGCGTCGAGTCTGTTGTGTGCGCGAGAAACCACAGCGTCGACGTGGTTCCAGAACTCATAAATAACAACAAACGGTTTTATGTGACCAGTGAAGGGGTTAACACAGGCATCCACAATGTTAATGTTGACAACTCAACTTTACCATCAGTGACACTATTAAGCACGCCAAACTGCATCGTTGGTGTGGCCTCCATTACGAGTTAACGTGACACCGTGTTTGGCTCCAAAAATAACCTTGCGGACATCTCTGCAAAACCTAAATATGTGACTGAGAGAAATCGCACACGAAACCCTCAATGAGTCTCCCTCAAGTTGTAGTCGACGTTGTTGCAAATCCAAGGTTGTAATTCGGGTTGACGTTAATGTTCATGTTTTCTACATCTGCGGCAGAATTATCACGTTTTGTAGGTTGTCTTATTACATACATTTTATGACCTGGATGATCGGATGAGTCCTAATGAAACATCATAGACGGGCCTGCGGATTTAGCATAATCATCGCTGTATCTAGCAAATCCAAGAATCGTTGTGTCAACATCAACGTTGTCTAGAATTACTTTGATTTCCTTTCCGTCGATGGAATATCGTGCACTGTCAAACAACGCTATGATGATGATGCCATTGTTAACAAATCCAACTACGGCATCGTCAGCGTAATCAGCAACGTTGTCACGTACATATTTTCCCTCGATTTCCAAGAAAGTCTCGTACGGGAGAAAATACCGAGACGTGTCCTGCACTTGTAATTCTTGTTTTAATTACCCGAGGTTCCTAGATGGGTACAAATAATGCTGAAAATCTTTTTTCTTTCGATCCACCAACACATGCGCGTTCATGTCAAACGCGGGATCGAATGTATTTTTGAATCGGGCCATTGTTTTACACTTATACATTAATTGGTTCGTCTAATACCTTTATGCGACGGCGTTGGTGGCTTGGCCACTAGGGTCCAGGTTCCGTCCATAACCGTAATCCGTTCTCCATTGCCAGATTTGCAATCGCTGAATCAGCGATACGTTGTTGAGCGGCTTAATTGATGATTGTACTGACTGCTGCAGGCATTGTCGATGAAAGTGTAATTGGTTTTTGGTTCTACCCGCGGTGCTCGAGTCACTTATCGTAGTAATCGATCTCGAAGCGAGTGAAACGCCTGCGATCCTAGATTTCTCAACAGATCTACAGCAACGTTTTTGATGCTATCAACGACTCGCATTGCAACTTGTTTAGCAATTGGTGCCGCGCGAGATCAACGCCGCTAGCACTTTGGCTGCGCCTGCGAACAATCCCCGAACAACATCACCAAGACCACTTCCGTAATATGCCGCGTAAACGGGTTTTCTCCCGTTGACAACACGCACAGGTCTTACACTTCCACGTACGACTGTCATTATATTAAATGTCAGGTCGATCTCTAATGTACAGTTGTATCGTCATGGTCTCCCCGCGCAGGTCCAGCGCGTGCTCGTCCTGGTCCACAAGGGTGAAACTAATATGTGTCAACCGAGGATTGTGGCATGGAAGATACACCGGTGACGCGGGAATAATTGATATCAAATCACCCGGTTCCACAGTTGGGGAAAAATCTAACAATATATAACCCTGAACAGCTATGCCTCCCGCGGACGACTTTGTTGTCTCAACTCCACTTTCATAATTGCCACTGATGGCGTCACAGGTAATGTCGAGCGCGACATGGTACCCCATGCGTAAAAATCGTTTTTCTGCGAGAATGTCGTTGGGCCATCCGAGAATTGTTCTTATTGATGACCGTGCGATATCAACCGGGTATGGTGCAGATTCGATCGCGATAACAGAGCTGAGTGTGGGCTCGTTTTCAAGTATGGAAATTTTAGAGTCTTTGCCGGTCATGAATCTCGTTCGAATGTCTTTATTGATGATTCCATATCATACGCGCCCGCGTTAAGTTCAGTATTATTCCAGGTGAACCCGCTGTCTAGCGAAAACACAAATAAGTTATTCGCGGAAAGACCCCAAACGGTTGTGATCGGATACTAGGCCAACTGTAATAAACTCGCAACGACACCAATGCAGTCTTGAGTGTGCGTGATTCCCCGGCTGTGATTGGTGTAGAGAAAGTTACATTGAATTCCGGTTTAGTTGACCAGATCGTGATCATCGAGCTAATGCTCGAGGTTGTGTTTGCAACAGGACTCATCATCAGTGTTGTATCAATGTCTTCAACAAGTTCATGCATCAACGCGAGAAACGTTCCCGGGTACATGATGCCGTTGGTGAGCAACCGCTGACAAACCGATGCGGCCTCATTAACGACTTGGGTGCATTGTTACCGCGCGAACTGATCCCACAAGTGTTTCCATCTGATCCACGAGATTATTTACCGGTTGCACAGAGACGCATTCGCTTGCGGGTTTGAATATTTTTCCTGTCATGGAACCTTTAGTGTTTCACGTTTACGTACACGTTTGCGTACATGACCATGGAGACCTTTTCCATGTTTAGGTGGTTCCGGTAGATCCTCCGATGGGGAGAGATATTCTTTTTTTCTTTTCTCAGTAGGCATATCCTCCTTGAAAGGCTCCCACCCAGCCCCATAGACACGTTTTTACAAATAGTTTTTGTGCATACGGAGAAAATTATTCCAGTATGGGTTAGCTTATTTGTCACCAAAGCTTTCATAGAGTCCAACGATCTTTTGAAAATCGATCCACATATGATTATTACTGTCTAGTCTATTAGATCCAGTCCACTCATTAAATACCCATCTGTCCCATTTTTTGTTGATGTAACTCAGGCGTGTATCCGCCGGTATTTCAGACTCCAATATATAACCTTTTAATTGTTTTGGACCAGGTACCGTGGCGGCAAAATCTAGGGGATTTTCAAAAATGACGTGCTGTTTCATTAAATCTTTGAACTGGTGTTCAACTTTGATATGTACTCGGGTGGTTGTCGCTGTGGAAGATTCACAAAAATGTATCCCCGTTATCCTTTGCATGTCCTCTAACCTTTTTTGAATTCGTGCTAATTGCGCTTTCGCACGCCTGATCGGACCAGGTTGTTGTTGTGTTCCCATCATCTTCATTTCCTCAGGAATTAATTGTATTTCAGATTATATTATTGTTTGATTCCAGTGGTAAGCCACGTAGAGATGAAACTAATTTTGATGCAATTTGGTATCAGTTTCTTCATACAGGATTAAGCCATTTCAACTTATTTATCCGTGTATATGTTTTTAAACCTTGAAAGAAAATTTAAAGGTCTTTGAGGACAAATGCATTTCTGCAAAATTGCGTGTAATTTCATCGATTTGTGTACATGCTGTCACGCATTATCTGAAAAATTCGATAGGTGTGCATATACACCTGCTTGAAAACCTCAAGTGTACGTATTTTGTTGGAAGACAGTTTTATCTTAATGTGTGTATTATATATATATATATATATATATATATATATATATATATATATCTGTGTGTATGTGTGTGTGTGGTAATTATTATCTATTTTAAGATCTTCACACGATATATATTATGTTATTGTCACTTATTTTACAAATCAAAGTACAATATATTAACTATATGAACCTAAGAGAAAAACAATCAATTTTGTACACTGTAGAAGAAATTTGCACAAATAAATAATGAAGTAATACATACACATATACAGAAGGTCCCAGGAAATTATATTTCCTCAGTTAGTGATATTAGTATTTTCTTTTCGCAAAGTCAGTGCTTCTATCGTTAGTGCAGACGTTCTTTTTTACCAGCTTGAAGTTAGTGTTAATTGCAACTACTTTCACCCTTCAAATTTTCCTCTGTGAAGCTAGCATTGTGCGCCGAATCGCCGAAAATCATTATAATGTCATCGAGCAAGCAAGTCGATGATTAAAGTTTCGCCTTGAGCTCACTTATTAGTACAGAAAGAGGATAAGTCAAATGACAAAGATCACAAAAAAAACACAAAAGGGATAGGTTTATAAGAAGAAAACTGTTTTCCTTTCCTTAGTTCACAGTTTGCGGTGAGTGACCAACGGATAGTGCGTTGCCTATGTTTTAATTAGACACGTTCAGGTATTCGGTTTATGGAAGGTTAAGAAGAAAACATATTAAATTACATGTACTCGTCTGATGCAGATCTGTATTTTTATTTTAAAAAAGAAAAAAGAAAAAATAACAATTTGTTGACCGAAGTCGTTGAAATTACTGAGATCTCATTCACTTGTTTAGTGCAGAATATAAACTGAAAACGAAATGCTTGAATTCGAATAATGATATCTTAACAGAAACAATCTAAAAACAATATATATGTTCTTTATCGATCATCTGATTCCATTCAGTTAAGGCACACAATCCTGTTTCTGTTTTCCTCTAATCCTTCTCTAGATGTTACGATAGAAAATATAGCTCATACCATATAGGCCGTATTAAAATTACTTTCTCTCTTCAAAACCTCATAAACGTGCAAAACTTCATTGTAATGACTAAACTGAGTCAAGGCTATTTCCATTAAATGAAGCAGACAGATTAATCCCAATAAAACTTGATCCATACAAGGGCCTAAATTTAAGTGACCTCTCTATATGTCCCCTTCTATATAATCAAAATGAAAAAAATATTCAGACGACAAGATGTTTGAAAAATTGAAGCGCTTTGAGCTCGATTTATTTGTTTGAATTTTCGGTAGTTTCTAGCTCTCCTACGTCGCATACATGCATACATGATACATTCGAGTAAAGCCTAGTACTCGAGAGAGTGAACGTTTCAGTTATCGAATCTAATATATATATATATATATATATATATATATATATATATATATATTTATATTTATATATATATTTATATATATATATTGTTCAAACTCTATGATCTAAGAAATATGTAAAAGAAAAAAAATGAAACAAACAAATCAAATAAAAATCAATAAGAAATGCATTTCTAGATAATTAAAATGAAAATTCAAAAGACACTTACAGTAACGTGAATTAAAATCCAAATAATCCAATAATCGTAAGTGTCCTAATCACAAATCCTGAATATAGAATGTTCCGAATGAATTAATGTATCCTTGAATGTTCTGATGTGCCAATAGTATTTAATGTGAAGATGTTCCAAAATGAAGTACTCCAGAATATCTTTGAATAAGTTCACATAAATCCCCAAATCAGCAACTCAAAATCTAAAATCCAAAAGTCTATGAGCACTTTTATAATCCAATGAATATTTGAAATAATTCCTCTCTCTGAATTTGGAATGATTTTTCACAACGGTAATGGCTCTTTAAAGACTGATGTTAAAGTCGAAACTGAAAAGCTGTCCACTAAACATGGTATATATAAAGATAGGTCACATGACAGAATGTTCTAGAATATTATGGTGTATATGATACTTAACACACAACTCTAAAGGAAATTCTAGTTTTATCTGTAAACAAAATCAACCTAGACCTAAAATTGAATCAACATGTTTACCATAAGCGTCCTTGAACTCAAATACTAAGTAAACAACCTAATTCAAGGATAATAGCTAAACATGAAACATTATAATTAACATTAAGGTTTAAGCAAATATTAAAGTCAAGAAACGTTTATAATTTCCTAACATATTTATTATATTATATAAACATCAAACATAACACCTCCCCTCATAAAGAAAAAGAAAGATTCATGCAATAAAGCTTTCTTTTGAATATGCATCTAATACTATAATAACCAAAATTACATAGGCAGATGTTTTATCATACTGAACTTAATTAAATAAAGCAATATAACATTTCTATGCACGTGAGAGTGCATCTGCGATCACATTGTCTTTTCCACTGATGTGTCTGCTGTCAATGTTTTGTTCCTGCAATATTAAACTCCATCTCAACAATCTCCGATTTGTATCTTTCATTTTGTTGATGAAAGTAAGGGGATTGTGATCACTGCACACAATAATACTGGTCTACAATTTTTTCAAAGTCGTCTGCTTCAGAGATAAAATGTGCTATTTATTAGGGATTTTGATGTGCTGAATTCAAATATGACAATTAAAACAACTGATTGGATACTGTTTCCAAGATATTTAAGTTTTTGCATTTTACGTCTATGTATATTGTGTACATAGTAGACTTTTAATCATAAATTGTAAACCTAGGTCTTTTCATGTGTTTATGGTTGCTTTACATGATAATATTTCACCTGTCCTGTTTATGTAACACTTTAAAAAACAGCAAAAGGGTTATATAAATAAAAAATATATTGAAACAAAAGTCAAAAAACTATTATGTATATATATATATATAAGTACATAGTTTAGTCCTTATTCAGTGTCTACTCGGCGCTTCATGGCTTGTCTCTTGTATTCATTAAATGGAGCATCTCTTGTCACTATCCAGCAATAGTCTGCAAGCATTGATGGGCTTCATTTGCCCTGATAGCGTTTCTCCATTGTTGCAATGTCCTGGTGAAATCACTCGCCGTGCTCGTCGCTCACTGCTCCGCAGTTCGGTGGAAAAAAATCTAGACGAGAATGCAAAAAATGTATCTTTAGCGACATGTTGCAACCAAGGTTTTTGTATGCCTTGAGGAGGTTTTCCACCAACTCCCTGTAGTTGTCTGCCTTGTTGTTTCCGAGAAAATTTGTTGACACTAACTGGAAGGCTTTCCATGCCGTCTTTTCCTTGCCACGCAGTGAACGGTGAAATGCATCATCTCGAAGATGTTCACGAAGCTGATGACCAACAAAGACACCTTCCTTTATCTTAGCTTCACTTAACCTTAATGATGTTGATGGCTGCCATCACACCATCGATGTTGTTCATGGATACAAGATCACCTTCCATGAAGAAGAATGTGACAAGATCCTTTTGACGGTCACGGAACATGGAAACCCTAACATCACCTGCCAGGAGATTTCACTACTGTAGTCTGGAGCCCAACAGATCTGCCTTATTCTTGGGTAGTTCCAAATCCCTGACAAGGTCATTCAGTTCACCTTGTGTTATGAGGTCTGGTTCAGAGGAGGAGGATGGGAGAAAATATGGGTCATGTGACATTGATGGTTCAGGATTAAAAGTTTCATCCTCTTCCTCTTCCTCGTCTGACTTAAGTGAGAATGATTCTGGTGCATCAGGAACCTGCAGTCCTTCTCCGTGGGGTACTGGGCGTATAGCTGACGGAATGTTTGGATAATGCACAGTCCACTTTTTCTTCTTTGACACACCTTTCCTAACTGGAGGCACCATGTAGAAGTAACAATTGCTGATATGATCTTTTGGCTTTCTCCAAATCATTGGCACTGCAAAAGGCATAGATTTCCTTTTCCTGTTCAACCACTGGTGAAGATTTGTTGCACAAGTGTTGCAGCATATGTGTGGGGCCCACATCTTGTCCTGATCTCCAATTTTGCAGCCAAAATAAAGGTGATAGACTTTCTTAACCATAGTGGCTATACTACGCTTTTGTGATGCAAAGGTCACTTCACCACAAACATAGCAGAAGTTATCTGCATTGTTCACACAAGTACGAGGCATCTCTGCTCACTTTGGCTAAACAGAAATGTGTCCCTTTGCAAAATCAAACACTGACAAATAAGAGAGCACGACACTGTATGATTTGTAGAGCTGATATAGGGCAATTTCTTTTGCAGACTGATGTAAGCTTAGTTATGATTGCATCATCCATGACTTCTAGGAATAACATGCTGCAATTCATATCATGTATGATGCAATACCAGCTTCAATTGCATCATTCATTGTTTTGCTAAAAAGCAAGTACTGTCCAAACCCAGTCATAGATTTATTCATAGATCCAGTCAAAGATGTATTTTAGTCATTTCTGGTTTAAATTGAGATCCCGTTTCATTATAACTCACTTATCGTCCGCCATTCCCAAGTCAAGGGGTCATATATACTGACTCAATATAATATCTTTAAAACTAGAGCCAATCAACAATGTTAAGCATCATTTTCGTTCTCAGTGACCCATAATTAGTAAAGTTTGACAACATTATTGCGGAAGCATTTTGGCTGTAGACCAGTGTAATCGGAGAAAGAGCCGAGGTAACACACACTTCATAATGCTGTAAAAATATAAATATCAAAGCCAAACATTCCTTCTCAATTGTGGAATAATTTTTCTGATGCTTGTTTAGCTTTTTAGAAACAAAACACACAGGGTGATTCACACCATTTTTGTCTTCCTGAATCAATACACCACCAACCCCTACATCACTTGCATCAACAGACAATTTATATGATTGGCTGAAATTTGGTGCAGAAAGAACTGGTGCATTCTTAAGCATGGCCTTTAACTTGTCAAAAGATTCATGGCACTTGTCAGATAAATGAAATTTGGTTTTCTTATTCAACAAACTTGTCAAAGGTTCAGCAATTATGGACAAATTTGAACAAAATTTCCGATAATATCCAGCCAAACCTAAAAATCGCATCAGTTGCGTTTTACAAATTGGCACCGGAAATTCAGAGATAGCTTTGACCTTAGCTTCTTTAGGTTTAACTTGACCTTGTCCAGTTTCTTTTCTACAATTCCTAAACTTTTGTCGATATGCCTCATCTACCAACTCATAAGCCTTCAAGATGTACTCCTTTACCACATTATAATCAGTGATTTGTTGTACTGACAGTGAAGTGTAGACTTTACGATCTTTGCCAATAAGCGCACTTTGCAATAACAAAGTCCAATGCTCTCTGGGCCATTTCAAGTTTTCAGCAATTTTCTCAAAGTGAAGAAAGTATTTATCTACTTTTTCCTGAAAAGGGGGTACTAACCTAATATATCTAGTAACATCAAAACATGCACTTGTGTGTAAAAGGGGATGGGAGTGTGCTCTGTTTGCTAGTTCTAATTCTCTTAACTTAAATTGCATTTTCTTTTCTTCTTTTCTCTCTCTCTCTCTCTCTGCATCTGCATCTCTATCATTTCTTTCTTTTTCTGTATCTGTCTCTTCTTCTCCTCTCTCTGCGTCTGCCTCTCCTCTTTCTATCTCTGCATCTGCATCTGCTTCTCTATCATTTCTTTCTCTTTCTGTATCTGTCTCTCCTCTTTCTCGCTCTCTCTCTCTCTCTCTCTCTCTCTCTCTCTCTCTCTCTCTCTCTCTCTCTCTCTCTCTCTCTCAATCTGAAGCTTTGATAATTCTAAATCCATTTGGTTCTTTAACTCTAATTCACTTAATTTTCTGTCAGAACCAGATACATGCTTTCCAATCAAACTTAAAGCACTACTAACCAAAATTCGCTTTCCTACTAAATATTGAATTAAAATAATCTTTATTTCCTGTTTTGTTAATGATGTTTTCGCCTCAGAGAGACTATATTTTCTGGCAAGTTCGAGCAACTCATCTTTTCTTATACACTCAGATTGAAATTTACATAGCAACAATGGCAGTTGTTAGTTTTCATGTAACAATTTATTTAGTAGTGAAATGCTGCAATAAAAGTGATGGTGGCATGAAATGTTGTTTAATAATACATGATTTCTCTTTATCGCACATTAGGTCGGGAAAGTTAAAGTAAACTTGACAGTAGCAAATGATTAATACAATTTTTGCATAAGTTTATATAAATGCATGATTTTATTGATAGAGTTGTTAGAATATTGCATATTTTATGTAGCATACGAATAATGAAGCACCAATGAAAACCAAGTCAATGAATCACAAATAAAAAAAAGTTAATATTCCGGTCAACGACAGGAGGAAAAGTATGTTTCCCCAAGATGTAATTATGAATTTCTTTAGAAGTAAAACTTAAATAAAAAATTTTAAAAAAGCAAACTGACTGTCCACTAAACTTGTAATTTGTCTCTGTTTTCATAAGAAAAGTTCATAATATGCGAAAAAACCTCATTCCATTTGGTAAAAGGAATCACCAAATATGAAAGCAGGTAAATGCTATTCAAAATGATAGTATTTGTGCTCTCACTGGAAAAACATACTACTTTGACTTAAAATCAAAATCAAAATCCTTAATATCTGACTCAGCCCCAGTAAGCAAAGTGGGTTCAGGTATTCAGGAATTTGAAGAAGAAAAAAACAAACAAATTTTGTTTAGTTTTGTTTCGGCCAAGACGAGGATTTCATCGTGCTTTTTTGGCTTTCATGGATAGTCGCCGGCTGATATAAATTTCCAGCTATAGAAAACACCTGTAATCCCAAGGGGACAGCATTGATTGTTGACAATAGTCCAAAATCCCGGCCTCACCGGTGCCCAGAGACACATCCGTCATTGTAGTGTCAGCACCATCCACTGCGTTTACTGCACGTTTGTACCCTTTGTACAGAGTGAGCCGCTTTTCAACCTCTACCCGTAAGAAAGTTTCTGCCTCAAAGATAGTTTTTAGGCAAAAATCTTGAGGGTCTTGGATTTTTGGGTACAGCGACATTATAACTCCTCAATAAGAAGCATGATATGAAAGTTTAATTGATCCGGATAGATGGAAGAGGGGGTGGTAGCTCCCCTGCGGACACGCGCCTCTAATCTGTGGTGTACTAGTAAGACGGCAGTGATGTTAAGGAAGGCATCAGTTTGTTTGATATCACTAGATCTGGAAACATACAGTCTTCAGCATCTGGGGCGAGCTTGAACGGGGCGATGGTGCAAAGCTGCTTGAAGCACTGTTACTAAAGATCCCAGGACCAGATAGACTGATCGTGTGTTAGGGTGATAGTGCACGCGATTATCAAAACGCCCACCGACTATCGAGACGCGCTTCCATCGGTAAATCTTACCCGGTTTGTTATGTGACGTACCAGCACTTGCTTGTCAGACTGAACTAGGAGTCTCTGTCAACACAAGAAGCCACACGCATTGCACGTGCCCGGTCGTCCGCTCGTATCCGTTCCATATCTTTGGAGCCAACTTTGGCCAGCGCCTGTCCGATAGCTCGGTGCCTACTTCCGTTACAAGCCTCAGTGATTTTGAGAAAGGAGTTCACTCATGTGTTTTTGCCAGTAGGCAAAAACCAGTGTTCGAGCGTGGTTCGAAATGTGAGGTGGAAGCGGTCAATCTGCGCGAGTGGGGCGTGGTTTTAGGCTCCAGTAAGCGGTGGTCAGCGACGTTGGCTTTCATCAGGGACGCAAAGGGGCGAAAGGTGAACTGGGTCTCTTAACGCTGCTTGGCTTAGAATCGGGCCATTCCCGCAGTTATGTCGCTTTTGCTTTTTAGTGGTTTGGCGTAGATATAGCGGCTGTTTGAGGCGATTACTGTGAGAATGTTTTTGTAGCTGTGGTTGAGCCAGCGCAGCTCGTCAAAGATTACAATCTTTAGGCATAACGACCCGCTGCGTTTGCTGCTTCGAAGCTGTGCTCTTGTTCTTGGTTGCAAAGAATACCCACTCCATGCTAATCGCAAATGTCGTCTTTATCAAAGCCTGTTTCCTCTTTAACTTGTGCTGTCTTAAATGTGTATTTTACCGTGGGACGGGGTGCACTGGCTTTCTGATAGCGCCTGCGTGTAATCTGGTAAATGTACTGGTTGTGCGCGCGAGCGTTATCGATGCGGTCAACGATTCTTTCCTTGTCGTGTGGCTTCAGGCATGTGGAGCATTTATAACCCCGGGCAATCACTTCTGGCGAGTACAGTCAACGGCTGGCTATGTCCTAGACAATTTTATGCCCTTAGATACGCTTCTCGATAATCAGGCAGAAGAGGCATATGGGGTCGGTGTGGGTGACTAGGATCACCTCCAGGATGCGACATCGAATAATTGCGGTGCGGAACCATCGGGCCGTGACCAGAGGGTTGTTAGCATCGTTGATTAAGAGCTTGTTACCCACGGTCTGCCCCGGCACTTCATTGGCCTGTGCGACATCACATCCCAAGAAACAGCTTGGGGTATTATTTATCTTTATCGTGACCTTGGATAGTGAGGTGGATCTCTGTGACTTATTGCACGGTGTACTCTACATTCAAGTTGATCTCTTCAAAGAAGTTATTGCCGTAGCCACTGACATCGTAGTGAGTAAAGTTAACGTCATCTTCTGCATCAGCTGGAGGCCTACACAGTAACATGTGCAGCGTAACTGCATCAAACACTTGTATGGCTAGGTTATCACATAGAGCATTCCAGGGAGTGAATAAAGTAATATTTTGTCTTTTGCTTGAGCCCATCGTACGGCAATGCTGCTTTTACCTGTCCCTGGAATATCTGCTACGACTTGAAGCGGACCGGCTGTCAGTGGTAGTCACACTAGTGTTCCGGAAATCTCAGCTACTATGGCTTCTACTTCATCCATTTCATCCTTTTCACATAATAGGTCTGCTATGTAGTCATCTATTTTCGCCAAAGTCTACTTCATCAGACAGCAGTTAGGACGAAAGTTCGGACAATTCCAGAGAGACCTTGAGTTGTCCTCCCACTGGGAGAATACAGAGGGCTGGTTTTTACCGTCATTGCGCACCCCTTCTTTGTCATATAAATCAGAGGCTCTTTCTTTTCTGTGCGTCAAAAGATAATACAAGCCTCAAGCTAAAGGGAGTCAGGATCTTCAACCAGGTGAACTCGTCCATAGCCATATAGAGGTTAAGTAACAACATTTGTGTCACTTGCCGCAAGATCCTATAGTGCTTACTAAAAGCGATTGGCATTCTTCTGTGTAAGCATAACGCCACCCTTTCGAAAGGTCTGAGTCAAAGTTCTATCCCTTTTCGTTTTGTCTCGAAGATTGACTTCCACCACTGTGGTGTAGGAACGCTCCTCATTATTCGTAAGTGTGTACTGGGAGTAGGAATGGGCTAAATGCGCTTGTGTGCTAGACGTGGAGCCGGTGTAGGCTTTTCGCACTTTTGGCGCGGTGCAGGAGGCCGCTTCTCGCACTTTTGGCGCTCTGCCGGAGTTGGTAGTTCGTGACGCTGGCGCAGAGTGGGCGCAGGTGGTAATTTCCGTTTACTTGGTGCACTAGTTTGGCACTCAATAATAGCAGTCAATGCATGAGACTGGGCCAAGAAAACCCAATCGAGCAAAATCGTTAATCTCCTGTAATACCCTGCCCGTTCTATTTTATTATTATTATTATTATTATTATTATTATTATTATACACACACACACACACACACACACACACATATATATATATATATATATATATATATATATATACCACTCGTTGTAGCAAAGAGTGTTGCTAGTTTGCTTAAAATTTCAGTGTAATTTATATAAAAAAAAGATTATTTTGTTGAGGAAACACCTGCATCTGGAACGCGCCGTGAAGTAGTGTATGTTATTGCTCATGAAGTTAGATTACGGTTATGTTTCTTCTATCATCATGATATGTTTCAATCTGACTTTGAGTTTCTATTTATTATTATGAGGTACAGTTCGTTAGAGAACGTTATAATAATTTTCAATAACTGTCAAACAGATATTATGCTATACGAAATACAATATAGACATACTAGTCTTGCACCCCTCCTTTCTGTTACAAAGAATAAAATTAAGATGTTCCCAAGAGAAATTATTGTCTTGAATAAACGGTCACTTAACTTTTTTCTTCTCTTATTCATAGTTTGGAAGTAGTATTAGAACCGATTACATATATTTTAACAATATGTGAATAAAGTAATTTTCCATGAGTTGCCTTAAAAAGAACAAAATAAATTTGTAAACTTTAATGCGTTGTCCTGACGAATTTGTTTTTCTTCATATAATAATGGAGTCTAATAAATATACACTGTTATGTATATTTAATTTTTAATATGTGTCCATGACCGTAAATTGTACTTTAGTCAGATTATGGTCATTTTTGTAAACAACATGTTTACATAGCATTTGAATTCAAGACCGGTTTAGTTAGCAGCTGGACTGTTATTTCCGTGTCTTGTTGTGACAAAAATCAGGTACATAAATTAATTTTCCATAAGAATTGATCAAATTGTGATGTTACATAGCTCATGTAGGCATGTGGTAAACAAATTCATTCCTTTTCTAGAATTTCGATTCTAAAAGATCAGTTTATAAGGAATCTATAGTTGTGTCGTTGAAATCAGATATAATTTGAGAGGAATTATTTATTTACAATATTCAGTGGAAATACTAAAGTGCACACTCAGTTTTTTATTAATACAGTATTTTGGAACTTATATGAACTCATCCAAACACGTTCTTGATTACATCAATGTGGTACATCAGGACAGTCAAGACTTATGGTACATCATGACAGTAAAGGCTATTGGAATTCATTCGGAACATTATTTATTTTTGGAATTGTGATTAGGACATTTAGGATTATTCGAACTTTACTTCAAGTTATTGTAAGTGTCTTTTGAATTTTCACTTTAGTTGTCTAGATATAAATTGCTTGTTGATTTTACTTATATTGTTGGTTTCACTTTCTTTCTGTTACATATTTTTAAGACCTAGAGTCGTAACAACACATACAAAGACTCTGTTTGATACACATTGATACTTCTGCTAAGCACTTTAATAGGGTACACCTATGGAGCCTCTCATCGATACACGCTGATACTTATACTGCGAGCTATGAGAGGGTACAATTCCTTGATTGCGCCATACGACCTTGAAGTTAATGGATGCCATCCTGAACTTCTTTGTTATCCCACAATTTAATGCCCTTCAGTCAGCTCGGTATCCTCAAGCTTTATGGTTATGAAAATACTGATTAGTCTTCAAATTAATGCCAGGCTAAGACAGTCTGAGAACTTTAAGAACTAATTTATAACAATGAATATCTGATATCAATGCAGTATCATTTCAGTTTCGCGTTCTTGTCGTACTTTATCTGATATTTTTGGACTCATATAAAACAATTTATTGATGCTATTGTGAGATACACAGGAAGTCGACGTCTGGGGCATTGAGGTTTTATTTTTCAAGCAGACGATACATTTGTAATAAGTTACTCATTTATAAACTTTTCCTCAGTTACTTAAAAATATGAGAATCACAGATGGAGACTGAAAATACCCTTTTAGTATGTATGCCCTAAGGGTCACACATTCCGATAATATAATTCTAACCAGCCCCACACGATTAGGTGATTAAACTGTTTATGATGAATCAGAGAGCCTCTTATTAGCTGTTTATGGAACATGCAGATATTTCTTTTTAAATTAATGAAATCTCAAAAAAAAACTTTCTGAAGTCATTAGCTATTAAAGAACCCATATCACGAAGTAATGCTGATATTACAGCTGATATTACGAGGCACTGAACGGCCGATGACCATGCAATCAGTTTTGTTCTTGCTCCTAAACTTTCGAAAAGGCTTAAATGGATGAAAAAAAATTTAATAACCCTTATTATAAGGCTTTTGCAAACAGGACATAAAGATTGCACCAAATTAGCATTGTTTGTATTTTAGTTATCTTCATTCAATTGTGCGTTTCATATAAATAATAAAAATCCTCCCTATTATCCTTGAACTTTGGTCTATCAAATCAAATACGCCAGTACTATGGATGAAGGTGTATCAGAGAATCAAATACGCCAGTACTATGGATGAAGGTGTATCAGAGAATCAAATACGCCAGTACTATGGATGAAGGTGTATCAGAGAATCAAATACGCCAGTACTATGGATGAAGGTGTATCAAAGAATTGTTTCAAGATTAATTCGGTTTTAATGTAACGTTTCAAAAATGATATTAGTATATGTGTAAATATGTACAGAATATATAAACTATATGCAGCTTGTGCAGCAAAGTGATGACACTTTGTTCCTAGTATGTGTGCCACCGATTGCCAAGTAGATACAATGATTGA
The DNA here is from genome assembly GCA_029931535.1 of Margaritifera margaritifera. Lineage (NCBI taxonomy): Eukaryota > Metazoa > Mollusca > Bivalvia > Unionida > Margaritiferidae > Margaritifera > Margaritifera margaritifera. Next base: position 6,662,115 of record JAQPZY010001677.1, on the reverse strand, counting down.
ACAACACATCGACTCCTGGTTTTTAGCCCAAAGGGTTCCGAATTTTGTTGTTGTTGATACTTTACACTGAGGGCAAATACACGAGTTCAAGGGTAAAAAAAAAAAAAAAAATAAGAACAACTCTTGCTTCTTATAAACCTGGCCTTGTTAGTCCAAAATGTTTATCGTCAGTGTGATTTTTAATGCTATTCGCTTTTTTGTAAAAAATAAAATAAATATTTGACAATACAATCATAAATTTAAATAGCATTTATGGCTTTGCTATTTCACTGTATTGATCGTATACACATACATTGATAGAATTTATGTTTTATAAATGTTAATAGTTCTTCTACCATAATTACCAAATTTTGTTTGTTACTGTTTCCACGCTTTTTGTGTATGCTTGTGTGTGAAAGCTTTATTTCCCCTTACAGTCTTATAGTGAAAGCCGTCATGGTGCTTTCTATCTCTGTCTCATTCTATCACTTTCTGCTTGACGTATAATGCTAAGTGTTCGTTTTGCAGTGGGAAGTGCTGTACATTAGTTGGGGAACTTGGTTTCTAGCCCAATTTGCTTCTTTAATATGTCAATTGAAGTATCTTTAAACTAATTAAACTTACAGTTAAGGTTTCAGAGAGAAAATATAGTTTCTTTGAATTTACGTAAAAGAGAAAGTGTCATTTTATTGGGTATGCTAATATAGTCCTTGACATACTCTGTTCTTTAAAAGCTAGACAAAAGGCTTGAAATGTATTATAACAATCATAATCGAGAAATACCTGCTATAAATTCAACCGTTATTCGAAAGATTACATTTTCGTAAAAACCTAATACAAAAGATTCCACCTGTGATGGAAATAATTAGAGAGACACCAGCAAATTAACATAGCGACCCAAGTGGACTTTTTCTGCTCTGTTTACAAAACCTCCAGCTTTAGAACCAACCACAGTAAGCGAATTATTAACAGTATGCTTGCGATGGATTCATCTTGTTTGTTCACCTTTCGCTCTTCTTTACCATACGTTATCTGTTATTTTTGCACACAATGCTGCTTGATAAATGGATAGAGGATATCTAAACTTCGTTTAAATTTGTAGTGTCATATATGTTATATCTTCTTATACTATTAAAATTCATATCTGATATATTTCGATATTCCCACCGCCACTGTCCTTTATCCAAAAATTGAAATTGTATTGATCAACTAAATAACGTTTTTAATGAAAGAAATATATGCATGATATTAGATTTATGATGATTAGAACTTGTTGATGCGAATATGAAGTTTTATGAAGCAGTAAGCCTAATATTGATCTACGCGTACCGGAGATCAAATATAAAAGGTTTAGCTGGTACAAACATTTTATATTCACAAAACAAGTGTCTACAAATGTTTGATTACATGATTTAGTGCACAATTTGGTTAATGAACCTGTACAATAATTGCGAATGCAATTTCAGCTGCATGACGCTATAAAATAATATAACATTGTTATAATGTCACATGAAAGTTAGAGATATCAATACACTACTATATGATGCATTGTTACAAATAACGAGTCGTTCTTTCATCCAACAAATGAGCACATCCCACAAGAATCAGTTAATGATCAAAATTATTTTCTCCTCGAGTCTGTTTGCGATCTTAATTTTGCGCTTTTCAAGTCAGACTTTTGACTATGATGTGGTTCTATCATTGCATGAAAATCTATATTGTGATGCATTATTGTAGAGTTGTAATCCCCATTTGAGACGCATTAAGAAATTAATGCAAAGGGTAACAGTTGACGCGCACGAATAAATTCATTAATAATTCTCGTTCAAAATAGAGGCTTTGTCGCACTTTTTATTGAAAAATAACAACAGACAGTTGTGAAAAAGATATTAATTATTATATCGCTGAATATGAATGTGTGTGTATCTGGACGTTTAAATATCTGGAGAAGCAAATCAGATATTTGACAGTCATATAAACAAATCAGATATTTGACAGTCATATAAACAAATATATTGATTTTATTCTTTAATAATCACTTTAATGAATCAATCTGTCAAAATATTGTTTCACTGGCCTTTGTGGGCATTAGTATATTGCTGGAGACAATCAGGTTTATTTTTCTTTCCAAGTAAATTGACCTATCATCTTTATAGACATATCAGGCATGATCCATTGATTTGCACAGCCGTTGCTATGAGATAATGATGAACTCTGTTTGCGAACAATTTGGGTGACGATATTGCTTGAGTTATAAATAGTTATTGGGCTGTATGAGGTTCATATTTATATAATTATAAAGTTTTACCGATCTCCTATAACAACCATTTAGATTGGTCACGCAGACAACTAGAAAAGATTAGTTCATATCGCCAGAAAGAAACTATTTATGTATCTATACGCCGTTCTTGTTTGTTTCGGCAAAATTTGTAAACAATGGTTAAAATATATTTGATATTTATTTCTTGCGAATTGTTTTTATTTGCGATTATAAGAACTGAAAATCGATTACATTCTATACATTAACAACCTTTCCTTTGTTACGGTTGTTCATGCAGTGTGTAATTGATTTTCAAACTTCATCACTTCATTGAGTTCGATTCTCACTAATATACAGCGTTGATTAGGAACTAAGTTTATATAGGTTTTCAAGGTAGAGCAGGGTCGGTTTCCTATTATTTATTTACTTTTTTATTTTTATCTTCTTGAAAATAATAAAGGAAATATTCGTGCCCTGAAGTTATTTTGGTTTCAAGAAGAAATTTCGGTTACAGAGTTTTGGATCTTTAGGGGGTATCACTCTACACACACACACACACACACACATATATATATATATATATATATATATATATATATATATATATATATATATATATATATATACTGGTTGACAGTTTGGGGTCTTTATATGCATCACACACACACACGCACACACACACACACACACACACGCACACCCACCCAAAGATACATTAATCCTTGTAGACAAACTTTCCCACTGCCACTGTATGCTATCTTCATTGCGTGTTCTCTGAACGGAATCCATTAGACTGATTTTATCTAACAAAAAAATGTCACTTTAATTTACATATGACTCTTCTGGTTTATATTTTGCTTCTATTGACTCTGTTAATATAATTTGTATGCATCATGATTTCCTGGGAAAGTATAGGCGATAACGTGTTATGTTTGCCTCTAAAATATATGTTTACGCAATAATTATCACTATGGATTGAAATGAACAAAATAGAAACGACGATATAAATGAGAATTCTAGAGATTCATCGGATAGATGATTTAAAATGTTAGCGTAGTAGACATACCAGCATGTCTACCCAGTAATTAATTCTCATCCAAGTACACATAGTAGGAATGTGTACTTGGATGAGAATTAATTACTGGGTCGACATGCGGGTATGTCTGCTACACATGAATGACTATAACACCAACTTTGTAGCATCAGTTTTTGGTCATGTGTGCATGGTCGAGATGGTATAGGGGTTGGTTCTTACAGGCAAGGCGATGGGTGCCGTAACACGAAGATCCGGGTTCGAATCTCCGTAGAGTAAGAATTAAAATTCTCAATTATTTATTCGTATTTAAAAATTCTGCTAATGTTATCAAGCATTCTCCTGTAGGATCCAGGGATAGCACTGTCCGCTCTGTTTGGTGTATATTTGCTCTGTTTGGTGTATATTTGTAATTCTCTCTCTCTCTCTCTCTCTCTCTCTCTCTCTCTCTCTCTCTCTCTCTCTATATATATATATATATATATATATATATATATATATTGTGGTACAACAATGTTACATTTATTTCGGTGTTTTAGACTGAAGAGAAACAAAACACATGTACTACTGCCAATACATTTTTTGAAAGCAAATGTACAGAATTACACGTTGTCTAATATCTTAGTGGCACCATGACAGCATGTACAGTAAGAGTTACTATTTTCAGGAAGCATTAGAAGCCATTTTGTTGTGACAAGCGCTTATCTGCTGTACTTCTCTACCTCTGTCCTTTTCAATGCTTTTGCATCTAATGCATCACATTATATCATATTAACTGTAGGATTTCACGATTAAAGTTGACGGATTGATAAATGCATGACTATAGTGATGTGTACAAGTTGGGTTTAATCCATCCCACCGCCCCGAACCAACTTCCCTCGTCCAAACAAAATGTTATAGAAACACTCTAAAACTGATAATCATCTGCTTTATTCTTTCTGCGGCAGATAAACAAGCTGGTAAACTTCAGCCGTAGTATTTAAATTTTTTTATCAAGTCATAGAACAAGTTTAATGATTTTTTTTTTGTTTTAATTTTATGGGATCAAATCTTTTTGGCTAAATACTTAACGGTTATATGCAATACTAAGTGAAAGAGGCTCAACATTTTTAAATCCATAGGTTGCATTCAATGATAAAGATATTTACTATAATTTATTGCATGCCTCCAAACAATAGCTGATACGGTTTTTGGGATATTCAATGCCAGCTGTATCCATATTTAGCCGTATCCTAACTTTTGTTTCCGTAGAAAAAACCAAGGATTGTTGGATTTCAACCAATTATGGCATGCACCTTTACATCTATGAGACTTTTAAACCTAAAAGCATTAACATATTAATATAAATGTATGATATGCGTAAACTCCATGTTTCATGCTCTAGGAGAAGGCACATATAGACACAGCCTGCTGCGTGAATCATATTTTGAATAAGTACGTTAGTTTTTGAATGAATTCAATTTCCAGCGTTCAACAGCATCATTACAGCAATATTGGTCCCCGACTGCTGTCTTCCTATTTAATTTTAGTTTCCAAAACATACTTGTATCAAGGATTGTTGGATTCCAAAGCATACTTGTATCAAGGATTGTTAGATTCCAAAGCATACTTGTATCAAGGATTGTTGGATTCCAAAGCATACTTGTATCAAGGATTGTTGGATTCCAAAGCATGCTTGTATCAAGGATTGTTGGATTCCAAAGCATACTTGTATCAAGGATGTTGGATTCCAAAGCATACTTGTATCAAGGATTGTTGGATTCCAAAGCATACTTGTATCAAGGATTGTTGGATTCCAAAGCATACTTGTATCAAGGATTGTTGGATTTCAACCAAGTTTTAGCATGCAGCTTAATATTAACTAAACCTAATGTGAATTTGATTTCCGTATTTCCTTATAATGATCTAGAGTTGTATGGGTTTCCATTCTCATGCACACTGGTTTCCATGGATTGAAGGATTTCAACCAACTTTTGTGTCCCGGTTTATATTGATGAGATATTTGATGAGTTTCATTATCAGATGTTACGTCCTATGAAACTCATTGAACAGCTAAAATATCAACATGCTCAAAATATAATTTAAAAAGCAATTCATAAATGCACATCTACGTTGAAGTTTATTCTTATTAGCTATTCAACCACCCCTTCCGACACCACCATTAACCTCCGAAATACCTGATTGTTGCTCGGTCCTCACTATCCTGATGTGTTTATTGATATGTTAACAACCTTTATAACAATAATGCTGAATAAACATGCTATTCCCAAACTTGGGGGGGGGGGGGGGGAGTTGCACCCTAACAAAACAAAGATTCGTTAAGTTGACGTGTATTTCATGTATAGTTGTACATTATTGAGTTTTTGCACGAGTTTGATTGCTGGCATTTTAAATCCTCATTTTGTATAATTTGTACACTTATGGCCCATTATTGTTGGATACACCTTCCCCCTTTTTTCATCACAAAGTTCCTCTTTTTAAGTCTCTCTGCTCACTCAGTTGTAGCGAGTGTGGATCTATGTGGTGCAGTCAATGCTAGTAACTCAAGTTCTTTATCATTGATACGTTATTTATCATTATTATTATACTGGCTGTATTTTGTATGATGTTACCTTGTATCCTTGTATATATTGTTATCGTATGATATTGTACATGGACCGGTGTCTGATTCATGAAACAAAAAAGAAAAACGGTATACATTTAGAAAACAAACGAATGTCAGTCAAAGTTACAGATATGTATTAATAATCTTGACTCCAACATTTCAGACAAAGGATAAGGCAAATGGGTGTTTCATATTATATTTACGTGAAAACTTTTTTCAATTTCTTTTTTGTTTTATTTTGCCAATTTGTACGTGAGCAAAACAATGCAAACATTATATTCAACACAAACAGTATTATATTTGTTTGATAAATGGTGTCATACATGGTGTAAATATGCATATATTTGCACGGAATCCAACGGTTCAGTGGTCTCTTTACATAAAAGCTAGAATATAATTGCTGTATACAATCTTTATACATTTGCACATAATCCAGTGTTCTAGTGACATGCTTCAAAGATATACCATGATTGCTGTATACAAACTATACATTGCCACGGAATCCAGTGGTACAGTGATCGCTTGATATGAACTCTACATCATTTCAAAGCCATAATACAATGGCTAAATGCAGTCTTTATATCAAACTATATGTATTGATATAACTCACGGAAGAGTGAATTCTTCATTTTATAACACTTGAATTTCTACTTCTGTTACTTGTGTCTGTATACCTGTAATAGTAGTAGTGATATTAGTAATTCACGGGAATTTGTACCATCAATCATGTTTATTCATATACGCTGACTGAATACATAGTTAACAAACACTAATGCAAAACAAGAAAATAGTTACAATGAACACATAAAATACCGTTTCACAAAAATTACAATATTTTGTAATATTACCTAACATTATAACTGTATTTGAAAAAAAACATTGTGAATATTAACTGACAACAACATTAAATAGCATACGCTTATTTAAGGGACCAACGTTCTTAAAGCATGTCCCTTTACAGTTGTGACAACATGTCATGTTAATATCTATAAATTATGTAGCATTTTAAATATACACCAACACTGATGTCACATGCTCGTCATGTGACATATAGCTCAAGTCAGTCTATATTAGGGATGATGCATGCTCAGCAAGATTATTTATGTTGTACTTAATGTTAATCCACTCTTTAATATGAGGAAAGGCAACTTCATTTTGAATTTGTTGCACTACACTCTGCAAAATGTGACCAAAAATAATAAAAATGCATATAATTAGTACAGGAAAGGATACCTTATTATCACATATCCTTAAAATAATTTTATGAGAGTATTCATGGGTATGAAATTTCATAAGTGTTTTTATTTTATAAGTGTTTAAAGATCATATATGCTGTAATTTTATACATCAAGATAAATGTGTGATTCTAGGTGAACTTTGATTAAGATCGTAACTTTAATGTGAAATTTAAGACAAAGGGACCCGATTTACGAGGAGTCAAATATTTTCACAATGTATTATACACATACAAATTTTCTACCCAAGAAAGAGCCAGAATTTTACCGTCATTTCCTACAAGCAGGAAAACGATACTATCGTTTTCCAAACCCGTATCACCATACTCTCAAACGAGGCTGAGACTACTGTTACGACTCTATGGTCTAAGAAAAATGTAACAGAAAGAAAGTGAAACCAACAAATCATGTAAAAAATCAACAAGCAATTTATTACTAGATAATTAAAATGAAAAATCAAAAAGTCACTTACAATAATGTGTTTTGAAATCCTAATAATCCAATAAGAATGATTGTTCTAATCACAAGTCCTAAATATAGAATGTTCCGAATTCACGGCTGTGTCCTTGAATGTTATGATGTGCTAATGGTCTCCAAAGTCCTGATGTACTAGAAATCTTGATGTGCTGATGTCAAAATGAAGTATTTCAAAATCTCTGAATAAGTTCAGTTAAATTCCAAAATCATTAATTAAAAATCCAAAATCCAAAAGTTTATGAGCACTGTTATAATCCAATGAATATTTAAAATAATTCCTCTCTTAGAATTTGGAATGAATTTTCACAACTGTAATAGCTCTTTACAAGACTGATGGTAATGTCAAAACTGAATAAATGTCCACCAAACATGGCATATATAAAGATTGGTCACATGACAGAATGTTCTAGAACATGTGTCATCTTAATGGAATTTTACTTGTAAACAAAATTCAACCTTGACCTTCAAATTGAGAAAACATATTGATCAAAACAACCTAATTCAAGGACACTAGTTCAACATGTTTATCCTGATAACATTAAGATTTAAGCAAATATTAAAGTGAAGAAACATTTACAACTTCCTAAAACACCCACAATATTATATAAACATCATACATAACACCTCCCCTCATAAAGAAAAAGAAAGATTTATGTAATAAAGCTTTCTTTTGAATATACATCTAATACTACAATAACCAAAATTACATAAGAACATGTTTTATGATACTGGACTTAATTACATCAAGCAATATTACATTTCTAGGCACGTGAGAGTGCATCTGCAATCACATTTTCTTTTCCCCTGATGTGTTTGATGTCAATGTTATATTCTTGCAATATCAAACTCCATCTCAACAATCTCCGATTTTTATCTTTCATTTTGTTGATGAAAGTAAGGGGATTGTGATCACTGTACACAATAATTGGAGAAAGAGCTGAGGTAACATACACTTCAAAATGCTCTAAAGCCAATATCAAAGCCAAACATTCCTTCTCAATTGTGGAATAATTTTTCTGGTGCTTGTTTAGTTTTTTAGAAAAATAACACACAGGGTGATCCACACCACTTTTATCTTCCTGAATCAATACTGCACCAACCCCTACATCACTTGCATCAACAGATAATTTAAATGATTGGCTGAAATTTGGTGCAGAAAGAACTGGTGCATTCTTAAGCATGGCCTTTAACTTGTCAAAAGATTCCTGACACTTGTCAGACCAATGAAATTTGGTTTTCTTACTCAATAAACTTGTCAAAGGTTCAGCAATTTTGGAAAAATTGGAACAAAATTTCCGATAACATCCAGCCATACCTAGAAATCGTATCAGTTGCTTTTTACAAATTGGAACTTGAAATTCAGAGATAGCTTTGACCTTAGCTTCTATAGGTTTAACTTGACCTTGTCCCACAATATGTCCTAAAAATGTGACACAAGCATGGCAAAACTCACTTTTGCTCAAATTAATTGTCAGATTCGCATCACTGAGTCAATCGAAGAATTTTCGAATGGTTTCCAAATGATCTTCCCAGGTGTTGTTGTAGATAATGACGTCATCGATATAAGCGTCACAATTATCAAGACCAAATGTTATCATGTTCATCAGACGTTGAAACGTTGCAGGCGAATTTTTCATTTCAAACGGCATGACTTTATATTGATAAAGTCCATCTGGAGTTACAAATGTTGAAATTTCTTTTGCTCTTTCCGTCAGTGGAATTTGCCAGAATCCTTTTAAAAGGTCAAACTTGGTGACATATTCCGCATTTCCAATTTTATCAATGCAATCGTCCATTCTTGGGATTGGAAATGAATCAGTTTTGGTGACACTGTTGACTTTTCTATAGTCAGTACACATACGGAATGTATTATCTGGCTTGGGAACAAGAATACATGGTGAACTCCAGTTACTTTTACTTGGTTCTATGAAATCATTCTCCAGTAAATACTGAATTTCTTTCTTCAGATAGTTCTGTTTGAGAGGATTCATCCTATAAGGATGCTGTTTCACAGGCGCAGAATCTACAATGTCAACGTCATGAAAAATTTTATTTGTTCTTGTTGGAACATCAGGAAACAAGTGCTCATAGTCATGTAATAGCTGTTTTAGTTCATTTCTTTCCTGTTGTTGTAGATGTGAAAGTTTCTGGTCTAGGTTGTTCAATATTTCTGAATTCCGAAGATTGGTTATACCAGAGTCACTATAGTCCATCGTTGATATCTTCTCTGTGTGGGACAGGTACAACTAAATTAACTGAATAATTAGCTGGGCTATCTCTGTCAAAATATTCCTTTAACATATTTATATGACAAAGTTGTTTCTGTTTCCGTCTCCCAGGAGTGTTAATGATATAATTTAAGTCATTTACTTTCTTTTCAACGGTATAAGGACCATAAAATTTAGCCTGAAGAGGATTCTGAGGTATGGGAAAGAGAGCCAGAACTTTGTCACCAGGTTTAGAACTCATTTCCTGTGAATTTCTGTCATACCTTAATTTCATTTTTGACTGGGTAGTGTGAAGATTAGTTCTTGCTACTTCACAGGCCTTTGACAACTTGTATTTGAAATCAGAGACATAATCAAGAAGATTAATCTCTGAATCTTCATTTGAAAGAAGTTTCTCTTTCAATAATTTCAATGGTCCACGGACAGTATGACCAAAAACTAGTTCAAAGGGACTAAAACCCAACGACTCTTGAACTGATTCCCTAACAGCAAACAACAACAAATGAACACCCTCATCCCAATCCTTTTCTGTATCAAAGCAATATGATCGAATCATATTCTTCAAAGTTTGATGAAATCTTTCCAAAGCACCTTGACTTTCAGGGTGATAGGCAGAAGATTTAAACTGTTGGATGCCTAATTCATGCATAACTTGTTGGAAAATTCCAGACATAAAATTGGACCCTTGATCTGACTGGACAGATTTGGGAAGGCCAACAAGTGTAAAAAACTTCACCAAAGCTTTCACAATAGTTTTAGTTTTTATATTTCTCAGAGGAATTGCCTCTGGAAATCTTGTAGATGCACACATGATGGTCAACAAGTATTGGTTGCCTGACTTGGTTTTAGGTAAAGGACCAACACAGTCTACTATTATTCTACTAAATGGTTCATCAAATGCAGGAATAGGTTGCAGATGAGCCTTAGGTATCTTCTGATTGGGTTTTCCTACCATTTGACAAGTGTGACAAGATCTGCAGTATTTAGAAACATCACTTTTGAGTTTCGGCCAATAAAAATGATTCAAGATCTTGTGATAAGTCTTACGGACTCCTAAATAACCAGCCAAAGGAGTTTCATGGGCTAAATTAAGAATTTCCTGTCGATATGACTTAGGAACAACAATTTGATAGCTCACTGACCACTCGTCACCAGCGGGTACATCAGGTGGTCTCCATTTCCTCATAAGGACCCCATTTTTCACAAAGTAACACACTGGAACTTGTGTGGCTTCAGTTTCACTAATAGCCCTCTGAAACAAACAAGATATCTCGGGATCTTGCTCCTGTTCAACGACAAGAGATTGTCGTTTGTCACCCTGAGTAGAACAAAAAGAATGAGTTGCCAAAAGAGGATCACTGTGATCAATACCGTTTGATTGATCAATACCTGAGGAAAAAGTGACCTCATCAAAAGACTGACCAATACATGTGTCAGCTAAAGGAATAATATCCTGATCAACATCACTCTCAAGAGCTCTTTTTGCCATAGCTATAGTAACTGCACAAGCAGGGTACAAATCAGGGATTTCAGTTTCGACAGGATCAACTTTCTGATCCAAACAAGGCTTGTCAGTTACAAGTGGATTAACCACAACCTTATCTCCAGCTAGGTCATTGCCTAGTAATAAATGAACACCCTCTATGGGTAAAGAAGTCACTGCCCAAACAGTCACAGGTCCAGAAACTAAGTCTGATGCCAAATTTACACAATGGAGAGGAACATTTACAAAGCCGCACTCAACTCCCTGAACAAGAACACTTTCACTTGAAGAAGACTCCTCAGACAAAGGCAAAGTACCTGATAATAAAAGACTCTGAGAAGCTCCAGTGTCCCTTAATATTTTAATTGGGATAGGTTTGGCAGAATCACCAATAAGTGATATAGAACCTTCTGACATGAATGGTTCATAAGCCTCCAAAATAGAATCAGACTGGGGTTTGTTTGACCCAACAAATGTATTGCTTTCAATACAAGACCGTGACCTTGACCTCGTAGAAATAAGAGCATTTGGAAAAGCTCTGTCTTTTCTCTGGTGCTTATTTTTCAACTTGAAGCAATCAGAAATAACGTGCCCTTTCGTTTTACAATAAGTGCACGTAGGAAGAGATAAGGATTTCTGATCAGTCTTATCAGATGTTTGATTCCTAACAGTTGTGCTGTTGTGAAATTTGGAAGTACTCGAATGAGATTGAAATGGTTTTTTACCAGAAAACTGCTGAGAGGACGACTTATCGCCAAATGAAATTTTGTGAGTCAAGGAATAATCATCAGCCATACGAGCAGCATTTTCCAAAGTTTCCACATTCTGCTCGTCAAGATAGGTTTTAACATCACTATGGATGCACCTCTTGAACTCTTCAATTAATACGAGCTGTCTGAGGTTATCATAAGCTTGATCAACTTTCTTGGCTGAGCACCACCTATCAAATAGTTGTTCTTTATCCCTTGCAAATTCGACATGAGTTTGTCCAGTTTCTTTTCTACAATTCCTAAACCTTTGTCGATATGCCTCTGGAACCAACTCATAAGCTTTCAAGATGTACTCCTTAACCACATCATAATCAGTGCGTTGTTGTACTGACAGTGAAATGTAGACTTCACGAGCTTTGCCAATAAGTACACTTTGTAATAACAAAGTCCAATGCTCTCTGGGCCATTTCAAGTTTTCAGCTATTTTCTCGAAATGAAGAAAGTATTTATCTACTTCTTTTTCCTGAAAAGGGGGTACTAACCTAATATATCTAGTAACATCAAAACCTGAACTTGTTTTTAAAGGAGTGGAGTGTGCTCTGTTTGCCAGTTCTAATTCTCTTAATTTAAATTGCATTTCCCTTTCTTCTCTTTGCATCTGCATCTGTCTCTCCTCTTTCTCTCTCTCCCTCTCCATCTGCATTTGCCTCTCTTCTTTCTGCATTTGTATCTGCCTCTCTTCTTTCTCTCTCTCCATCTGTATCTGCCTCTCTTCTTTTTCTCTCTCCATCTGTATCTGCCTCTCTTCTTTCTCTCTCTCCATCTGCCTCTGCCTCTCTTCTTTCTCTCTCTCCATCTGCCTCTCTTCTTTTTCTCTCTCTCTCTGAATCTGAAGCTTTGCTAACTTTAAATCCATCTGGTTCTTTAACTCTAATTCCCTTAATTTCCTGTCAGAACCAGATACAGGCTTTCTCTTCGAACTTAAAGCACTATTTTCAAAAATTCCCTTTCCTACTAAATACTGAATTAAAATAATCTTTATTTCCTGTTTTGTCAATGATACTTTTGCCTCAGATAGACTGTATTTTCTGGCAAGCTCGAGCAACTCATCCTTTCTCATGCACTCTAACCCCTCCTGGGTAGGTTTTGAAATGAAATTCTGCACATTAGATGCCATTGTAAATGCTTGTTTGTTTCACACACAAAAATTTCTCTATTTAAAAATCTTTGCCAAAGACAAAAAACAATTCTCCGAGACAAAATCAATATGAATTTCAAAGATAAATTTAATATCTCTAATATGCTTTAAAGAAATTCAATCCCGGACGAGCCCCCAATTTCTGTTACGACTCTATGGTCTAAGAAAAATGTAACAGAAAGAAAGTGAAACCAACAAATCATGTAAAAAATCAACAAGCAATTTATTACTAGATAATTAAAATGAAAAATCAAAAGGTCACTTACAATAATATGTTTTGAAATCCTAATAATCCAATAAGAATGATTGTTCTAATCACAAGTCCTAAATATAGAATGTTCCGAATTCACGGCTGTGTCCTTGAATGTTATGATGTGCTAATGGTCTCCAAAGTCCTGATGTACTAGAAATCTTGATGTGCTGATGTCAAAATGAAGTATTCCAAAATCTCTGAATAAGTTCAGTTAAATTCCAAAATCATTAATTAAAAATCCAAAATCCAAAAGTTTATGAGCACTGTTATAATCCAATGAATATTTAAAATAATTCCTCTCTTAGAATTTGGAATGAATTTTCGCAACTGTAATAGCTCTTTACAAGACTGATGGTAATGTCAAAACTGAATAAATGTCCACCAAACATGGCATATATAAAGATTGGTCACATGACAGAATGTTCTAGAACATGTGTCATCTTAATGGAATTTTACTTGTAAACAAAATTCAACCTTGACCTTCAAATTGAGAAAACATATTGATCAAAACAACCTAATTCAAGGACACTAGTTAAACATGTTTTTCCTGATAACATTAAGATTTAAGCAAATATTAAAGTGAAGAAACATTTACAACTTCCTAAAACACCCACAATATTATATAAACATCATACATAACACTACTTTATCATCGAGGTTTCCTAGTGACAATAGCAGCGCCCCTAGTGATGGAATGCCAACACTAGCAGTAAACAAAGCTCTCACAGCGACTTTAGTTAAGAAACCTTGCGTTATATGTAAAATATCTGAAAGGTCTAAACCATGTTTTTGTCACAACAACAATAAAAAAGCATTTTTTCCTTTATTTTGAAGTAGTAAAATATTGCCAAAATGTTCGTCTGAAACAAGATCATATTCGGAAATCGCGTACCAAAATATTACAGTTGTATAGTGCAACCCATTTACGGAAATTCATAAATGGTAACGTTAGTGAGTTTCACGCATAATGGATGAATTTGAAATTATAAATGAGTAATACCATCAAGTTCCAACAATTTCTCCAATCCTGTCGTAAATAACTGTCAAAATAATGTTGTCATTCACGTGTCAAGTTACCATCGGAGCCTCTCACAATGTTTCGCCAGAAACAGTTCAACCGCATTCAACCTGGCCTCTGAAATAAACTTCCAGTCATTCAGCTGGTGAAAACTTCCGTGATGCAAAATTTCAGACCTGCACAATAACTGTAAATCACATAAATGAGTAGTCAGCCCTCAAGCGTCGAAGAATTCGTGTTATTGACCGTGATGGTAGTCAAACTGAGCGAGCGTTGTTTCACAAACTTCATTTATAACACTAATATTCATGCGCATGTCAGCCTTTTAAAAAGTAATTCGGATTATGCTTTAAGATGAAGTTCGTATTATAGAGGTTGAAATGTTTAACAATTTCTTGTGTTTTTCAACTACATATAGTGATTTTATTAAATTAACTGAAAATTGAAAGGTATATAACAAAAATATCATTATCACAGTAATCCGATTTTGATTGCTAGATCACGTCTCGTTGTCAGCATAAAACCCGGATCATGACTCGACGCTTCGCGTCTCGTCATGATCCGGATTTATTTTCTAATGCTCACAACTTGACGTGATATAGCAATCAAGATCACGTTACTGTGATAATACTATATATATATATCACTTAAGTTTTCTTCTTTGTTTTCAGGTACAGTACTGCTATTTTTTTCATATATGGGTATCTATATCTATCGATTTAATATTTGATTGGTGAACAATGTCGTCAAATATCAATCATAGCTCATAGCGCCACATTACGCAGGTACAATAATGAGGTCATAACCCTAAAATTATAACATATATGATTCCTTATTCTCGAGCTTCTGAGCAGGCAACAAGGATGGCAGAATCAATTAGTATATTGCCTGCAAAGGAAATTCTGATGACAAATTTGGGTATCAGTATGGACAAATACAAGTTTGAAAATAAACTTTAGCTTCTCAAGAACATTGTCCTGACTTTTTTCAGATAGTCTTGTTCCATTCAAGCTATTCATTTTTAAAGGTGCATTATTGTTCTATGAAGAAACTATTAATTACAGTTTGCACGGTTACTTGTTCAAGTTCGAAACCTATTGTTCTTTGGTCTTAATCATGAAGAGGCCATACAGAGACAAAAAAAATTAGAACGCGCAGAATCGCGATTAGTATGAACTTGTTTTTCTTTTCCACAAGTAACTTTTCCTTTGTCTATATGATACACTGAGCCACAAGGGACAAGCCTCATAAGACAGACCTCAGCTTCTCTCCGGTAGACTTGTCTTTCTATTCAGTAGCAAATACGTGTATGTAAAAACTTAAACCAGGACAAACATATGATCATGAAAAAAACTTTTGTTTAGCATTTTCGACCAAAAAACTGTTGACAGTTCATATCATTATGCATTTCTTTATTTGAATGATAATACAATACCTCATAAAGCTGAAGACTCACAAATAAACAACCAATTGATTCTTGAGACCTCATATTTGTATAGGGTGATCACAATCTATTTCACATCCTTTTTAAACGCAAGGAAAATATTAGTGATAAGTACTAACGAACTTTATAGCCACATATACTAGTGAATCGAATCTAAACATTTTGCAGGTACGTTATCCGTTTTTAACTAAAGTGATCACTATGTCTCTCATGAATACACTTGAACAATGGATACAATGTAATTGAAAGTGATATGAAAAAAAACTATTACACAGCAAAATATTTTCGCTTAGATTGTACTTAATAATGGTAATATTGCTATCAGTAACCATTCAGTAGGTACATTGTCCTTAAATATGGACATATGTTTGTCACTAATGGATAATCCCTATGAATCGCATGAGACAAACGAGGATATACTCAGCGCGGTCAAAAGATTTATACAGAAACTAAGTGATTTGTCTAGTGGTTTGTATGTTTTCGTACTTTACTGGTATGACCCCTAGTATTTATGTTAATGCACTCCATACATCTGAGTTGAGGTTAAATGCACATACCGCCCGCCCGCCCCAGTCAACTCCAACTCTTTTCGTATTTCGTCTATTAGTATGTAGCAATATGTTTCTGCTAACAATTGTTGTTAATTACTTTTTGATAATATTACAATATTGTATGCACAATTTTACTTGAATATTGCATTGGTTAGTATCTAATTCTGCATTTATCTGTTTATTGTTGTTTATTCCTCACGTCATTCACATCAGGTAAGTAAAGAGTATTATTAATGAGGAGAGAACTTGAAACATGAAAATAAGCTTAAGCCTGTTGTACCTCTTTATGTGATACTGTATGAACTGTCTATAATAAGCTTTGAAATAAATACTGTTTAAAACAACTATTACAATATTTACTTTTTACACATTACAACCATTTGAAAATCAGAATTGCAGTGCAAATAGCTTGCAATTAATCAGTGTAATTAGTAGATACTAAATGACAATTAATCAGTGTAATTATTAGATACCAAAGCATATGTCAAGCATTACACGAGAACTGTATTTCTTCCATTGTACAGTTTGGTATAATGTGTACACAATTACGAGAAGAAAAACTATATATATATATATATATATATATATATATATATATATATATATATATATATATAAACAAATATAGTTAAGAACTTAAGAACTAGAAATAAGATGACCATAACTAATAGGAACTCAAAATTCATCAGACATAGGTGTATTTTAACGCGACACTTGAGTTGACAATATTTGTCAGCAGATATTACAATGACTTTATTGCAATACAAACAAACATTTTATTTTTAATTATGTCCACAACCATTCCACACATTTATTCTTACACAAAGAATAGATCTTTCAAAACTTTCTCTTGTCGAGAGAGTTTAGGGTAAACATGGCTTTTATTAAAATGAAACAAAACTATAAGGGCAAAAATTCCAAAGTCTGATTGAAAAGCAGTTTGCACGTAATCAAATGACATCGTCTTCGAGACTTGCAATTATTCATTTGCATTTCCTAATAAAAGGCCGAATCTATATCAGTTTTCTATTTTTGCTGCTTTTTTAATGTTAAGTTCCTGAACACTAAGATAAATGACCATTGTACTATAAGTTTGCGTGGTTATCAATAATGCTAATGAATTTGTGTCTTAATAGGAGCCATTACGATTCTATCGATAGCCACGGTAACAAAAGTCGTCAGAGGAATTCCATTTTCATAGTTTTAACCTCAACTAATGTCCTCAGATTTGTTTGATAACAATATTTTTGGAAAAAATATAAAAATAAGAAAAAGTAAAAAGTAAAAAAAAAATCAATTGAAAAAAGTCATAGATAAAAACACGTTCGTATTTAAGCTAGACTCGGCGGTATCTGTTGTAAAATATGACTGCTCAATCGTTGGAAAAGTGAGCAAAAAGCAATATATAAGACCTGTGACGAGAACGTACAATATGTTGTCTAGACTAAGTCGCAGGTTATAGCTTTCACCGCTACGTTATTTTAACTTGACATATGGGGGATAATAAAACCAGGAGCAAAGAAATATATACTTGCACAGACAACCAAATTGCAAACGGGCAACATAACAAAATGGAGCTGTATTTGTATGACTGCACCTGGTTAGAATATTAGCTTTGGTAAAACAATCCTTAGTAGCTGTGCCTGTTGGAATCAGTATACATGTTATCTTAGACATCTTAGTAATGACATTTACTAAGTTAGTTGTATGACTTATTGGCCTTGATTATTAAGTCAAAATGTTTCTATTCAAGACAGTGTTTCCGCTAAGAATAGTAACAATGCAGGAATTATAGAGCGGGACAATACATTAGTTGGACTAAACCAACGATATATTGAATCATTTGACTCTGTGTCCGTTAGATTTCTTTTGGCATTGTTATCGTATGTGACCATACGTCATTCCATCTATCTCACAGCATACAAAAAGGGAACATTTTAACGATTGTTATCCTAAATACTTTATTTATGCATTTAGTAGCTTTCGTAAAAATTGTCTGGAGACAAGAACTATTTTTCTATTGGAAATTCATAATTTCAGTAAAAGCATATATGTGTAATCGTCTCCTGATTCTAATGTATCAATATGAACAACAGAGTAAATAAAAACCTAATAATTGTTATCTTACAATCTGTGCCTTTTGCACGTGTATCTTTGCTTCCTATACCATCTCACGACCATTAGAATGTCTCCCAACCATCCTAGTGGAGAATATGAAATTTGCCTCGAGTATTTAATTTACACAAAAAACTCTAATGTTAAATAATCCGTTGTCTGACTTAACTAATCATATTGACCACACTTATTTGTAAGTTTTTATGTATTACCTAGTTTGGCTAAAAACAGTCTATAAGAAGCAAATGACATTATTCGAAAGTAATTGGTCATCCATTCTCATGATAAGAAATTATTACAATTCTTAAAAGAAATGTAATAACTCGTTGCATACAATAAAATCTTTATTCTTTAGTCATGATTCCAAATATATGACTACTTGTCGTGAGTATCTTTTTTGTACAGACTTAACAGATTGCCACCAAATATTCAAAAGTGACCATCATATAGTCATAACTTAAATGGTGCTATGTTCATAACTATACATGATTCCGTGTTACATAAAATTCGCTGTCAAAACAACCTATGATGTCACATATTATAGTAGAAAGCATTGCAGGGCGTCAAAAGTTACATTTACCCAAATTCATGAATCACTTGCAAACCGAAAATGCTGGCTTGACTGCCAAAGGATTCTTACTTCAGTATCACATTTCAAATTCACTTAACGAGATTTGTCTAACTTACCACTTCGAGGTTTTGTCATTCATAAAGTATACACCACATTTGCACCTAGTTCCTGGAACAAAAGGAATGTATTAGACGTTGGACCTGCAATTGTCTCTGATATGTTTATTGTATTGTTTGCCTCTTGTCTAAAAACACAGAAGTCGTGTGTTCTATGCTTAAAGATTTTTGTGTCTGGTAATCATACAAGTGTAATCTTCTCCGTATGATTTGTGGATCTATCATGCAAATTTTCCCTAAGGATCAACCCGTTGTTCAAATCCACACCTCTTGATTTCCTTCGCCTGTTTATCTTGAAAAGCTTCTTCATACCTTTTCTAAAATTAATACTCCAGGATAAGTAGAAAACAAAGTTCAAGCAAAAGCTGCAATAATACAATAGCTGAAACAGTTGTTGAAGAATACGATCTTCTAAATGTACGGGTTGTCTCCCATACAATTCGTTGCTGATTATGTGACGAAGTTTGTTGATATGACTCGGACCACTGAGCAAAACAAATGTTAAACTTATCGCTAACAAGACACGCGTGATTTTTACAAGCGATCTTTGCGTCTTGGAAAGTCTTCTACCATTTGAACGTAGACCAGAAGATGCGCCAAAGCACAGATTCCTGGACAAAATGGCAATAATCAGTATAGACGTCGCTGTAAAAGGCAAAGTCAATGTCATTGTAATGTCTATATATGTGTAGACTTTGGTGACAAAGGAATAGGACGGATCTTCTGTGCAAATCTTCACTCCGTGTCCAAAATCAACAACTTTAGAAGTCCAGATGTAAGAGATATACAACAAAACTGCTAAAACGGTGATTCCAGTGACTATCCATTTGGCTTTTCTCACATTGCAAAATCTTGATGCCTTTGTCAAATGAAATGTAACAACATAGTTTTCAACTGTTATGCACACAACGAACCATACGGAGAGAAAACTAAAGACATAAGAAAAATACACAATACCTTGACACATAACTGACATGTGCATCAAAGGCATTCGGACAAACTCTAGCCATTGCATCAATAAAATCAGCATGAATCCGCAACTACTTCCGGAAAGCGCGGCCAGATAAATATTGGAGGATATCTTTCGCATATCCTTCGAAAGAAAGACCAGAAACGACAGAACATTGCCAATAAATCCAAACAGACAAAGAATCGGCTGCACGTAGATCGTCAGATTCTTAGTGAATTCAAACAGAAACACAGGGTGTTCCTGCGCATCGGAATTATTTGAGGACTCCATGTCAGTTACAGAAAATATGCCAGTTACAGAAAATAACAGTAGCTTAAATAAATTCCCGTTTATATAACTTTTTTTAAAAAATTCTTTCTCTTGTTGTCAAGGGGGATGTTCACCTTAATCAGTCCTTTGAATTTTTCTGATAACGTTCATAAGGAATCATCAGCAACTGTCACTGATGAACATTGCCACGTGTTACTAGTTTTCTCTCACCATCAATATTTTGAATAACAAGGTTCCTGCAGCTTTGTCACTAAAATACCTTCTCAGATTAATGAATTTTCAAATTGGCCGCTATTGTTACGTGAATCAAATTAAGGCATTTCCGCCGTAATGTTTTCCCTCGCAGCCAATTGAAATTAATAACAACCCAATGTGGGCTTCAGTTTCCGTGTTTGACAGCTCGGCGAATCTAAAATTGTATAAAAAAGAAGCCGGTATAGATAATCGATCCTGGTTATAGCATACGGTTCATACCTCTGGTGGTTATCTCTTCTGATAATCGCTCATTTCCCTTTCTCGTGCCAGGATTCCAAGCAATAAGGTTTACGCACTGTCGATAGAATGCCTTAACTGATGGCTGTATCCAAAATTTCTTCCCAAATCAAAATCCTGCAACGAACCAAACGTGAAAATAAATTGAAGAGATCATAATGTATTATATTATGTGCGGGTATCTTACTAGTTTGGATGATGTCTGGGTTACTTTTCTTTAAAAGCTGATAATATCTTGATATTTCAATTAATTTCTTTAGAAGGACATAATGCAGTAAGATTTCAAAGTACACACAAAAAATAATCTGACCTTCTCCCTAACCGGTCCCCAGTGTATCAACTTTTTCAAATATAGTTTAGTACGGTTGATTTTTTTGAAGGCACGATTAAAAATTGCAAAGGTAATAACTCGAGAAATGTTACCAAGTTGAAGTGGTGACGGTTGATTGGAATAAAGAAAACAATGATTACCCATTTTAATTTTGTTTCTTCCTTCAAGATATACATGAGGGATCACCTATACCAATATATTGCAACGAACTTATAAATCAAGCAGTTTTGAAAAGACATTATTCTTTCTCTTCCGCTTTACCACCACATAGCACAGAGTGACATGTAGACGGAGAGACATACCTACAGGTATATAGATAGATAGACAAGTATGCAGATATGTAGATAACAGCTTGTATACATACATACACGCATACATACAGGTATATAGATAGATAAATAAGTAAGTAGATAGGTAGATAACAGCATACATACATACATACATACATACATACATACATACATACATACATACATACATACATACATACATACATACTCGTATCAAGACCCTATTACGGAACACTTTGTTCCGATCTGTGTCCTTTTTCCACACAATCCATTCAATGTGATAGACAAGACATTGTTTCTGTCGTTGGAGAAGGTAATATTGTTCTTAGCAATTTAGAGGGCATGCATCATCCATCGCCAGAGACATTTCTCAACACTTCCTGCTTTTTCTGTAATTACATTACAACAAATTCAACCTTTTCATCATCCAGAAATGAAGCATACATGCTGCTAACATTAAGTACTGGTCCTCAAATAAGTTTTCTTTACATTAGTCTATTAGATTGCAATGACTCTAATTAAGCGGAAAAAAGCTATCTACAGAGATTTATTAATTTAAGTAACCACCACGGTGTCTTAAGTCATGAAGCCCGTTATTATTCAGTTATTCATCATTGTCAGCAGTTTGCTGGACACAAAATAAATGGAATACAAGATGATAATAGTGATCCACTGCTAGCAACAGAAATATATATATATATATATATATATATATATATATATATATATATATATATATATACGCAATTAATTCAGTTTTTATCGGTTAGATCACCCATCTTCGCCTAAAAGTTAGTTCAGCTCAAGTAAGTAATCACAAGATATTTTCACAACTGAAGATAAATATTTTACGGACGGAATAAGGTGAGCATTATCCAGGCTTCTTACAGATTTTGAATAATATCTCAACAAAACACTTCTTTTACAAAAAAGATTAATATCACTCCATTTTTGTTGCCAAGTCTATATTGTATCTATTTTAATACAGGAAAATCAATATTCATATCCACATTGGAGACGGAACAAGGAACCGTTGGAACTAACGTCCAGTCTGGAAAAAACTATGCAACACATTTAATATATAGATTATTAAAACTGTTTAAATCCAAGAGGGAAAGAAAACCTGAACGTTTCTTAATCAATATTTGATATATGAGCAATCGTAAAAGGAAATAAGTTTATTTTCATAGCTTGATGCTAAGATAATCTACATACATTCGTCCATAATTTTGCTCCATATAGAATTGGTTAATGGTTGTTAAGATTCTGTAGCAATGTTTGCACCATGTTAAATATCATCTACTGAGCAACTTCAACACGAGCGGGTAACGAAATAGAAATACTCATCAGTAGTAAAATGACATACTGTCTAGTAACTAATTTTGACTGCAATGTTTTCAGCTTTAATAGTACAACTTGAAATTCTTGATATCTAATTTTGACTTCAATGCTTTCAGCTTTAATCGTACAACTTTAAATTCCTGATAACAGTTTCTAACGAAAACTTTTCACATATCTCTTAAAACCAATGTTGCCATGTAAAAAATGAAGTTTACTACAATTTAATTTAGCTTTCTTGCAAAAAGAAAATCAAATGCATGGAATTACAATGGTAGCAGTGATCTACTCTAGTATATTCTTAAGCTAATGAAATCAAAGTCATACATGCATTTTAAGAGATGGATGCAAAATGATTGCAAATATGTAAGTTTATATGTTCAAAAGGTTTGAAATGTAGCCGACATCAAAAATAGACCGTCCCTGGAAACAATTAATCATATTCCTTCGAGGCTTTGCTTTCAAACGAGAGCAAGCTTTGAGAATCAAAATCTAAGTATTGTTTGTATTATGTACACTTTAAGATAAACTTGTCATCATAGTTGAAAAAATGTTTTAAATTTGTGTGGGAAGGAATAATTATACAGTCACGTATTAAATCATTTTCCCATGGAATATATTCCGATAATGGTAGTTGGAAAATAAGTCTTCCTTAAAAGGTAAGACGTCCTCAAAATTAAGCGGAACACAAATAAGGAATCACACACACACACGCACACACACACACACATATATATATATATATATATATATATATATATATATATATATATATATATATATATATATATATATATATATATATATAAGTTGCGGATTATGTTCAATTTGTTTAGGTATAAGATTCAATATACTTAAAATCAGAATGTTGTATCAATGCCATAACTATCGTTTAATACATTAGGATAATTAATTTTTGAAGAGGAAGCTTCGGTGGACTGGCTATTTTAAGAATGGATTGTCGCATTCCAAAGCAAGCAGTGGAGAGCATGTATGGATCCAAATTCGGTACCTAACTTGCACCTTCAATTTCTACATTATTCAGGTGGGTTTGATTGAAAGATGCAGACATACAGCGACAGGGTTTAAACTCTCAACTGTTCTTTTTATTCATGATCAAGACATCATTTCCAGTCGAAAAAGACACATAAGATTTAAGATAACGGCATACGTGACTTTGATAATTAATAGAAGAGACGGTAATTCTCTGTAATTTTGTACAGTTAAACAATGTATCACTAAAAAGTTTATACTTATCCCGATTATTATTATTATTATTATTATTATTATTATTGGTATGACCTTTCTTCGACTTTGTTGAAGGGTTATAGCTAATACCTACTTTTCGTCAGTAAAGATTAGCTGAGAAACATAAAGCCTGTATGGCGACCTTGTTGGATCAACATGTAACACAATAGTAACCGAGACGTGTTTCCTCTCATTCAATGTATATCGCCTTGTTTGCATGCCTGAAAATTTGTATGAAGAAAGCTATAGCAACATAGATTGTTGCCATCGCAAATTACTCGAATTTTATTATTTCATTTTCGACCCCTGCCTGCCGGACCTTGATCCAGATGGTTATAAATCAAAATCCGTCAGATGTCACATGTTGTTTCGGTCTGACCGTATATATCAAATCTTGTCTCAAATAATCACTGTAACCGAAATGTTAGAACGTAGAGCTTTTGAAACCCCTCATTTGCACTCCAAAGGCAACAATACTACCTTTGCAAACATTTGCCAAATTCAACTAGTACTCTTATAACTTTAAAGAATTTAAACCTGGTGGTACGGGAAGAGACAGAGATATCATTGGATGGACAAACTACGTATAGTCACCAATGCTCTTATAAAATACGGGGTAAATCAGCTATTTCATTCTGCGTAAGTTGGAAAATACATATTCAAATACTCTTCCATTGGGCACATGTGGTTAGCATTCACTTTGAATGTCATACGTACATTTATAAAAACTGTTATACCCAAACATTTTCAGTTCTTTCTACCAATAATATTGGATATTTTATCCTCATAAATTTGCAAAAACATTATAATAACTTTCGGTAAAACAAAATTTTTTGAGGTAGGTTCAGTTTTTTAAAAGTCCAATATTTTAATACGTCTAAACTGGCAAAAATAAATAAAATAATTAATGATTTCAAAACTTTAAATAGTGTATATGGAACAATGATTTTAGAGAAAATAACAATGTCAGATTCATGTGTAAAGAATTTAGTAACTTAAATCGATGAGAATTTTACATGTTGCAACTGTGGGGAATATAAGGCAATAAATCAAATAGAGCGTAGAAATATTCAATACAAAACATTATGCAAATATTACTTAATCAAGCTGGTATTATAATAGAGGAAATGACAAAATCAGAAAATAAAAAGAGAAAATAATTAATTGCAAAATTGGAAGAACTGTATAAAAAGGCTCACAAAATAAATTGAACACTACAAAAACTTAATAAAAAAATAGTACTATACTAATGGGTTTAAAATTGACTTAATACAAAAATACCATAATCTAATAGAAAAAAACTATAATCGAACAAAAAAGGCTTAAATCCTCCTCTAATATATCTTCCAACGAGAAGAAAAAAAAAACATTTGATGCTGAAACTTAAAATTAAATGATGATATGAAGACTAAGAATCATTTAAGTTTAAAGCAAGTATATATTCAAAGCAGGAGATTATGAAACTAATCAGGATCTTTTTTTTATTCCTTGAAGATGTTAGACTATATTTTTAAAAAATAATAAGCAGAAAATTAAAGGTTCAGCTAGATTTATCGATTAAACTCACAGTGAGAGAAAATTGCATATTTCATACTGTAGATTTGGTATCATAGAACATTTGTCTGTGAAACTAATGAATTGAAATGAACTGGAGAGTTAAGTTCAAAATAAATCTGATATTCTAGACACAAAATTTAGCCAGGAAATGTTATGATACACATTAGTCTTTTGTCCGAATAAATTATATACATACATTTACCCGAATGGATGAAAAATACCCTATCTTAATGTTAAAAATAGAAACAATAGATGCTGTTTTTTCTTATCACATAGGCTCTATTATAAACCCACTAAAAGACAATCTGAATACACCATAAAAATATTTCTTGGTCAAATATCAACAGAGGTTTAATAAATGTCCAGTAAATATACACGACATAAATAAAACTTAAAAAATCAATATATCTGTTAATATTTACGAAAGATTAGAATAACTTATAAAGTCAGTTAGAATGACAATAAGAGAAAGAGACAGTTATAGACTTGGTTTGATGGGAACAATTATCATTATGCGGAATAAATGATTTATCAAAATTAATACCATTTCAAGTAAGCAAACACACACACAAAACTTTTGTAAGAAGTATCTGAATTATTTTATTTTGAATTATCATTACGAGTACAGAAAAGATTATGCACTAAAATACATACCGCAATAGACAATGCATACCGTAGTTAACTTTCAAAACTACCCGAGACAACGAAATTATTTTGTAATGTGACTTTGAATGTATTATGAAACCAATTACTGGTTGCAAACAAATCCAGAATACATCATGGGCAACGATATTCAGTTGTAACGATACAAAGCATAATAATTCCCACCAACATATTCCATATTTGTGAAAAAGAGATAGCTGAAGGGAAACACAAACAAGAAAACACCAACAACAAAGTAAGAGATCACGATCATCTAACAGGTAAATGCAGAGGTCCTGCACAAATGTAATGTAATTTAAATTACAAATATTCTAAATATATACCACTAATTAGTCATAATTTATTTGTATACGATTCTCATCGGATTTGCAAGAGCATAGTAAAATATGATACAGATTAAGAAGTGTCAATAATACCAAATAATGATTAGAAAAATAAATTTCGTTTAGTAAGGAATTTATAGTTGATATATTTAAATAAGATACAAAGACGTTTTAGTAAAATGAACAATCAGATTCATAGAAAGTTATCAATCTATAAACCAATCAATAGACGTGCTAAAATTTTAAGCGATGGCTAATTTATAAAAAAAATAAAACATTTCAAAGGAGCCAGAGATCGAAGCCTCCAGGATACAATTAAAGTATTTGAAAAAAATATATCTGTTCTTAGGAATACCTTTACTTATTTGAAAATGTAATGAAACTAAAGAGTATCATTTAAGCCTCAATAAATCACGAATTTTCTAACACGATTATCAGTATGCAAATCATATCATGAAACATTATAAATTGACTTCACTTGGTGACTTACATTGCTACTATATAAATTAAGATACTTTAATGTTATATGTAAGTTTTGAAGAATTTAGAACCATAAAAATGAATAATTATAAACTAAATCCAGTACATTTTATTTCAGTGCATCTGTGCTAGCCCATGATGCTACTTTGAAAATAAGTCAGATAGAATTACAGTGATTCTTATATTATGTTATGTTCATGATGAATGAATCTGGATTTAGAGGAGGATTTAGCAAATAAATATGCTCAAGCAAATCATGACTAATCTAGCGATAGCAGGTATTAGACCTGATAATTTTGATAAGTCAAAGTCAAAGTCATTCATTACCTAAACAACAAGTTTTCTGGCTGGACCCTATGCCAACCAAACCCTGTCAACTTTTTTACTGGACATGCAAGGAACAAATAAAAGCAATTGAAGAAAAAGTAATGTCATAGAATGATACTAATTCATTTGGCGGAATTTTAGAAGTCGATTTTCAATCCCTAACATATGTATACGACCATTTTAAAGACTATCATTTAGCACTGGAAAAACTAATTCCCAATGAGTCTGATTATATTACAGAAGAAATTTATAGAAAATTAAAAAGGCTACAAAACTTTAAGTACCTAAATTATTTTGCACGAAACAAAGAAAGATATGTTATTTACTATTGCAATATCAAGTTGTATGTTCAGTGAGGAATAAAACCAAAACACTACATAAAGTAGTTTTATTCGATCAAGAGTCATGCCTACAACTTGATATTGAACTGAATATATATTTGAGACGAAAAGAAGCAATGGCTTTAAAAATGGTTTCTTTAAAGTGATGAATAATCCTGTCTTCTGAAAAGTAAATGGAAAATTTTAGAAAGAGAAGGAAGTAAAACAATGTACTAACGAAGAAATATAGTGTATACTTTAAGTTTATATTTCACTTGCGACGAGAACAATCACAGAAAAATATATGGTGTTAGTTTTAAGAACATAAATAAAATAAGCAAATCAATTTATCGTGTCTGTACAGTGCTAGATTTTTAACTAAGTTGCATATGTATGAATTCTTCGACAACAAGTTCAAGAACACATATGGTCTTCAAATGAAATTTTTAATAACGGACACAGATTCGTTGTATGTTTTGTAGAGTCAGGTACCAGGAGTCTTACAAGATTACTTAAATGGTGTAACAGTACAAGAATGTTGTAATCTTAGAAGTAACCTATCTGCTTGTAAAGATGACATAGGTGAAAAAAATGTATGCTAGGGTACTAAAAAATCATCACTTAAAAAAAAACTAAAAATTAGAAATGTGCAAATAGTGTTTATTTAACCAAAATATAAAACACCAAAAGATGCATTTAACTAGATCTAACCATCATGAATTATATGATATTGCATGAAATTAGGTTGTATTAAGTTGCTATGATGATAAAAGTTATTTTGTGGTTTATGGTTACTCTTCGGCCACCTTGTGATTAAACGAAAATGTTAGCCTCATTAACATCTTATTTTTTTTTGCTTTATTGTAATTTTTTCCTTCTCTTATTACCACAGATAATACATTATATTTTTCCAACACGTCTTCCATAGACTTTTTATCTTTAGAGTAAATGGCAAGTATACATCTAACATTTCCTCGAAGATCATTTAGAACACAGTTATATTCTTTGTACTATCACCTACACAGTTATTCTGTAATGTCTCACCCCTGAACGCTAACTTGGCTGTCTTTTTTTTTTTTTTTTTTTGCATTATGTAAGTTTGTACAGTTGTCAATCAAAAACAAAGAATCTTCCTGGTATAATTCAATGAGTAATTCTAACCATTTATCAAATTTATCAGTAGGAATCTATTATAATTACATTATCAATATTGTATTTGCCGTTTATAAGTTCTATTTTGTCCACACCTCGTGATGGTCATGTGGCCTTGGAACATCAGAGAGTCGGATAAAATTGGCAAACCTGACAGGAAGAACATCATCGTTGTCTCGAGGGGGCAAGCCTTGTCACGGAGCGTGATCTTCATCATAAACCTTCTTCTCTACATACATTTTACCCACTTTGTCTTCTTTTCTCCCCTCTTAAATTTCTTGTCGTTCTGTCACAAATTGTTTATCAGCCTTTAGGATACCGTTCTTGGTTACCCTGGTTACCCTGGTATTGACGGTATTGTTTAACCTAAGTATCAATGAGTACCACCAACAAGGTAGTCCAATTTCTTTTTTTTTTAGTCTATTGTGTATTGTTGAAATTTTGTCCCGACGTTTTCTCCATTTGCCTTTTGACTGTGTCTGATAATTTTGAAGCGGACTGTGTGATGGATGTTCAGTTTGGGACCTGTGCACCCAAAGCACACATTACATATTATGTAATGCGTTGATTCAACCTAGATATATGTTAGTCTATCATACCAATAATATATTGCAGCAAGAAATATGCCCATCCTCTGGTCTTGTCTATATCTGCATAGAATTATATATATATATATATATATATATATATATATATATATATATATATATATATATATATATATAGAGAGAGAGAGAGAGAGAGAGAGAGAGAGAGAGAGAGAGAGAGAGAGATAGAGAGAGAGAAAATTACAAATATACACCAAAATAGAGTGGAAAGTGCTATCCCTGGATTCTACAGGAGAATGCTTGATCTTCTGGCCTATTATCTATTACGTATTTACTGCTTTTCTTTTCTTATTTCCCTTGAAGTATCTACAATCATGATGTGGTGGAATTTTTAAATTGAGTAGATAATATTGAATTTGTTCATATGAGTGCTATTGTTATTTGATTTGAATCATGTAAATGTATTTTACATTTTCGCATCTAACAATAAACAAGAGATTTCTATACTGGTTTCGCTAATTCTGGTACATTTACGTCTATCAAATGCCAGTAGGAAATCACACAAACATGTTGCCATCCACGCTGCCCGTTTAATTGTATCTACCAGAATCTAAAGTCATATTGTGATCCGTATATTTTCCTAGAGTCATCACTTCAAACATTAAGAGGATAGTTATCAAAAATGTGTAATGGTTTGTATGTGACAAATTTAGTTTCAATAAGCTAAATGCTATCTCGCTAACTATTTTTGCAACATCCGGGTACAAAGTAGCGTTAAACTGAGTTTCAGGATAAGGGTAAGGTGCTGTACTCCTTATCCTTTTAAATCTGGAACCCATATATGCACAATAAGGTTTTGCTGACCCATTATTTAAAATCAAGATAAATTATTATGATGCACAATGTTCAGCTTACTTTTCTACATTGTAAAAGTTCATTATCTTTAACAACTGAAGGTTTTAATGCTCCTTAATACTGTAAACTGTGTATTGTGCTTCGGTTATTATTTTAATGGAATAACGTTGCCTGTTGGCATCTGTTCAACAATTCATCCTATCCTTTCCATTGTATAACTACATACATTTAGCCTTTCGTTCCTATGCTCTTCAAAATCATTTTTGCGTTGTATATGTAGTCTAATTTGTCGTACAGAGACAACTCTTGCTTGTAAAGCATGCCCTTAGTATTCTCTTGTAAAGCATGCCCTCAGCATTCTCTCTCATTAAGTTGTCAAGTCTGTAAATTATAGATTCAGCCAAAAATGACATGCCTAATTTGGAATATTTCCTTGGTAAAGTTAGCAAGATAGCCCTTTACTATTATTTTCGAAGTAAAAGTTGTATCAGTTGTCAAATAACCGATTAGTCTGATTCATGCTTTTGATTTGTTTTCTTTTCTGGTCAATTTAAATGGAGTCGTGTCTATTGATGTGTGCTATTTTGTATCCATAAATTAGCTTTGATAAAGCATTAACTCTTTAACTGGATTTATTTTGGGTGAAATACTGCCGTTTTCAATCTTTCATAGTTTTTTTTTAATCTTTCCACTACAGAGGGGGGGGGGGGGGGGCTGGTCCACTGAGTAAAGTTAAAAGTAGGCAACTTTTCCTTATCTAGCAAATACTTATTTTTTTTCTTATTTTTTTATTTAATTTTTTTTTTTTTTAACTCTTTCCTCTCATCAAGCTATATCTTTTGAGGATTTGGCTGTTCGAAGATTTCTCTGAAATCAAGATGTGTCGTATCTCCTTTTTTCGTTTCTACTTTCAGCCCAAGTGTATTTTGAGAAAGACATATATACATTTCAAGATGTATTTGCATCCGTCGTTGTAGTTTTTGTACGCTCGCATACTTGCTACTGGTCATTCACGTGACAAAATATACCTTTCTTTTTGAAAATCTTTTCGAGCTGCTTGTGTAATGTCAAGGCAAATTATTAATTGAACTAGCTTTTCTGCGTATGTAATTGTTTTTGTCCCGGTTAATTTCTTACCACAATTGATTGATGTATGAGTAAACAACTGTACTCTCATGATCGTAGTAAGCATTACTGAAACAATATTCTTTGTTAGCCAAACAGTATAAAACATTCAGAATATATGTTAGGCGTTATTAACAAGCCAACAGGACCCCATCGAGAACATTATTTTGTTTTTATCAGAAACTTTGCAAAGTTTCTTGAATCATTTCAAATGTACGAATGATTTGAGATTTATGTCACATTTTGCCATTTCTTTGTTTGATTATAGCTAAAGCTACTTGATATTATGAGTCACCATGTGCTGTTTTTACCCAACTTTGGTTGTCAAAAGTTCTATGTTTTAGTCAAATCGTTGTAGATTAACCTTGCACGGTCTGCGAAATCTTCAAGTTATAACGTAAAATGTTCCTAATAGAAATCTGAGTATCTATTTATCTATCCACACTAAATAAGTAAGTTATTCCTTCTTTATACCTCGATGTCTTTACACTCATGCTATCAGGATTTATAATGCTTATCTCGATGTTATCATGATTGAATATAATATATAAATCATCTTTTCTTAAATATTGCACGACAGCTTTTGTATGTTTTGAATCGACAAATTGCCACATTGATTCTTATGAATGCTTTTTTGCTACATAACTAACTCTGATTACACTTTTATACTGTCATCCTAACTACGACTACCGATGTTAAACGTTGCAACAATTTATAACAGGAAAAACAACTATTACAAGACTTGTACATGAATATAATTGCAGTATGTTAGGCATCTGTATTTTGTATCAAACGTAAATTTGTACTTATGCACGAGGTTTCATATTAATTTCATGTTTCTATGATAGGAGAGATATTATTGCGATCATTGTTCTTGGCATCTAGTGACATACATGCATTTATTGTACATGTACGACAATGCTACATATATACTACATATCGATAATAGGCTTTCTTTTTACATGCCGTGTTTCAATAAACAATACTAGACCCTATAAGAGGGGACGAATAAGGATACAATAATTGTTAACTTTTGTGTCATTTGTTGATACATTTATTAGTTATTTAGTTACTCATGACTTGCTTGTCTGTCTGTTTGTCTTTTCTGTTCGTCCGGTACAAGAAAGCAATTATTTTCGATCATTATCTGTTTTGTTCTGATGAATGATTTGTGTGATATATGTATCTTCACTTTTATTAAATGCTTTGTAATATGTCGATATAAGGTTATATTTTGATATTCCCCAACCCAGCTCAATGCTTTGAGGTTGCAGAGATCTGGGTATTTGTATTTTATAGTCAGAACAGTAGGCAACAAGAACGGAGATTTCATGGACTTCTGTACCATTCAAGGCGAACAACATATTTACATGGCAAATTATATGTATAAGTTACTCCATTATGTACCATACATACCTTTTGTAAGCTCAAGGTATGTTTTTATTCGCATTGCCTTGTTTCATTATTTTCCCGAATGCTACCTACATAGTCTAGGTATTTATTGTCCTTATTTTGTGTGATTCTACGATTATGATACACTGGTGCTGATGTAGATCTACATTAATTACCACCATTTCTCTTTCTCTCTGTCTGTCTGTCTCCGTTATGGCTTGATTGTTTTCTATATATGATCATATGCTGCTGTTCTCGTCTATTTGTTTTCCTCTTTAAGGAGCTACTAGAGCCAATTTTCGCCTGAAGTTTTTTCAGATAGATAGATAGATAGATTTACTTTAAATATTTCTAGGTCAAACATTATTGTCTGCTTGGTTCTTCTTCAGCTTTCGATCACCGACAAGCTCTTTTTACGCAAGATTCACCTAGCGGAACGATGTGACTGCTATGTTGTATTGACAAATGCAAACTAAATGACATGATTGTAATAAGCCCGCTTTCATTTGGAATGGATATAGATACAATTTGCATAATTATAGCCATGTATATACTTAGATCATACATTTTAATCCGCCTTCAATCTTGTAGAATATAGAAAGGGACCATAAAAATGCCTTTTTTTCCGGATAAATTCGTTTTTCTTGAACATAAGTGAGAAACTAAAACGCATGACAATATATCATCTTTTAATTTGGCACTTCAGTTAAAAGTTGTATATAATACCTTTTCTTTAAAAAAATATATATATATATAAATATGTCATATATGTGAGGTGAGTTATTATTGTTTTAATTATCTTTTGTTTTTCTTCAGGTTGTGATGAATAAATATTATCATCACTTTTCATTATCATTAATTTGTGAAGCATCACATCTTAACATAAAGCCCACACATACAACAATGCGATTCTTTTTCCTTTCAGTACGTGTGATTCCCAAAATTCGCCAATGCTAAAATTTAAGTAATATGAAAGATAATATAGAATCGGACCTCAAATGCAAATATTTCAATAATTGGAAAGAAAAAATAGTCGGACCGAAGTAAGACATCATATGTACGTATGCAGATATTTGCTTTCGCTATGGAAAGTACGGAAAAGCGTAATGCTGTCATTATTAATAATACTAATGAGCTAGAAATTCAGATTATCTGGAAAAAGTTCTAATTTCCGGAAGGATTAAAGACGGATTATAGACTGCTGTTACTAGCGATGGGTTTGATCAGTGAGAAAAGCATGCCCGTATTAAAACTATCATTGGTACACAATTACAACGCATAGGTCACCTTAATTTTCTTTGCACTCGCATAAAAACTCTTCCCATCCAACGGAACACAAATATCTGATTTGATGATATTTCGGCTTTGAATACTTATTTATGTTCGATCATGTAATGAAACAGTGATTAAATCGTGACCAAAGATGTAACTCACATTTACTGCAGACAGTTTTGCTTGAAAGTAATGGGATAAATAAAATAAACTCGCGTAGTGAGGAACGGTCACTTATTAGCAAAAGGCCCAAGTGGACTGGATATCGTTCACCTGGCTTGCATACTTGACAGTTGACCATTTCATTAAGCACACGACCTATGCAAACTATCTCCCAAACTTTGAATCATGTCGATTTGACCTATTTTAATATAGTTTGATAAAAAAATTAGTCCCAAAAGATAAAAAGTCTCTCGCCCATTATCAAAGTTATGCAAGATCTTGAAAAGTTAAATTTACAAGCAAAACTTTAATGTTTGGTCTACAGAGTCCCTTGTCTTTCACAAGAATTGAAAATTTATTTTATGCTAGTCCATGAATATGTGGATTTTCCATGAGAAATAATTTTGATAATTCACAGGAGTGTATTATTCAAACTATTTTTTTCTCCAGTTAATAAACATCAAAAGTATTATGACCAAAGAATTTCATCCACCATGTTGTTAATGGCTTGGGCTAGTGGTACGCATGACCACTTATAACGCACTAGTACTAGTTTCGAATCCCACACGGTACTTTTTTTCATCTATTTTAAATGTGGTTTTTACCTTGAATTAGGAAAGAGGATTATGTTACTGCTGATTTTTTTCTGTGCGAATATACACAAAAGACAGCAGAACATAAAAGGTAAACAACAGATAGTATCGCGCCGAAGACTGTAAGAAATCTGCTTTTTCAATCTGTTATACACTTTAGCTAGCCAAAACGTATGAGCATAAACTAAAAAGAAAATGTACTTGTTCAAGTGAATAACGGATATATTTCATCTCCTGGGTGAAAAACTCAAGTATCTTCACCCACTTGACTAAATATTTCCGTTATTCACTCGATACAAGCAAATATCATATATATATATATATATATATATATATATATATATATATATATATATATATATATATATATTCCTATGGGTTTCTTTACTCTTGGTAATTACAGCTGGAAGTGGTTTAGAAGAAAAGCATATCGGGTAACTTTTTATTAAAAGCTTCAAATAAAA
This sequence comes from Margaritifera margaritifera, assembly GCA_029931535.1. Classification (NCBI taxonomy): domain Eukaryota; kingdom Metazoa; phylum Mollusca; class Bivalvia; order Unionida; family Margaritiferidae; genus Margaritifera; species Margaritifera margaritifera. The sequence continues at coordinate 6,626,667 of JAQPZY010001677.1, read as the reverse complement.
ATATAAACTACCAATAATGTGTGAGTAATGGTATTCACTACATGAAATGCCATAAAATAATACACAACTTACGTTATAACAGATAAATGATAAGTTTTTCATACACATTGCCATGGCAATACTAGCAACTGTCAAACTCTCTTTATGAAATATATCAAACTTGCTTCCAAATATTTAGGAATGTCAAATGCTTCAAAGTTTAAAAAAACAATTATTTTCCAATAATTTCTAAACTTAGGTACGGTTTTTATAAGAAATATGTTCTTTTTATTGGAACAAAATCAATAAAGAAAAAGAACACAATTACTTGCAAACAAATATCTATAAATTGTGTAAAGAAATACTGATCCTTAATTACAACATTGAAAAAAATATTAGGACTGGGCGCATCGCTTCAGACAGCTCAATTAGTAGAGCTCCGTTCTAGAACTAAGTAGATTCCGGGTCCGAACGTGCATTATTCCTGTTACATTAAGCGCTGCGAGATTTAATGGGCGTAATAGGTAAGACTGGGCGCGTTGGCTTGGGTAGCTCAAGTGGTAGAAAGCCCCCTCACCTCCGTCCCCCGCCCTGCACATAGACTTAGAGCTGTCACGTGGTCGATCCACAGTCAAGGTGTGTATTTTTGCATGTTACATTGGGCGCTTCTAGCAGGATTCCACATCAGCACCTCCAACATGGCAAGGAAGGGTGTAGTTCAGTAAAATTTAAACTTTGAGACACAGAGACGTGTCTCAAAAGGCAGGATAAAGTCCAATGGGTAGGACTGGGCGTGTCGTGGTAGGGCACTCATTAAGATATAGGGAGGTCTCGGGTCCGAATATGTACACACAATATATAGGGTGTTACTCCCCATGATCATCAACCGACCCGAGAATAAAGGTTTGACTATCGAGGCGTATTTGTTCGTTTATTATCGCAAATTAACTGCCGGTCCGCTACGAGACATTGATTATGCAAACCTTTCGCGCGATTACGATATCTACTCTCCAAAAAGAATTACAGGAAATGAGTCATCGTATGATTCACATAAATTCGCTTTTTGATACGCAACAAACACATTTCTATTATTGAGAGGAGCTGAGTAATTAAAATAGTACTGACACACTACTTGTTTTTTAAATGATGACAAACTATTGCATGCATTGTTTTAATGTGGGTTTTGTAACGTATTATTCATGGAAATGTACATATTTAAGCACTGATCACGCGTTCACGCGCAGATATCTACTGCCAGGCAAGTTTAATTAATAACCGTCTGCATGATAGCAGTGACGGCTTGAAAATATTTTTTTTAAATTGCTAGAGAGTCAATATTTCTGGCATAATTTACTAATTCCACTCATACTTATATTCAGTATTTTTTAACTGCATTAAATATTATATAAGTACGATTTCCTTGTGGACAAACAAAAAAGATAAAGATTTATGAAGCTGCACCACAGCTGTTTGGACATCGGATTTTTTTATTTTTTTTGGTACTATTGAATGACCAGGTCATGATAATGGCTCGTCGCCGGTTACAAATTAAATAAAGAAACAAAACAAAACAAAATAAAAAACAAAAACAAAGAAGAAAAAAATAGGTAACAAAGAAATGAAATCATATTTTTGAACTCAAAATCTTTAGAAAATACTTAATATGCCTCCTGTGAACTTGTATGTCTATTTCTATTTGCAGTAGCTATTTTAAACCTGTTAACTTGAGGCTGTACTTATATCAATATTGAAATTACTTGTGATCACATTTCAAAATTTATAACGAGCCAACAAGCGTAAGCGCAAGTGTTAACATTACCGTTAAAAAAGTACTAATCTGTCACTGAATTAGGTCAAATTAACATGGACTATTCGAAATTATTCATTCGTCATGTCCTGAATGCACCGTTTTGATTTATTTATATTGAATTAATATGCTACATTTACGATCGTACATGAAAAATAAATACTTAAATATAACACTAAGATATTTCAGATTCCTAACAGAGTAATCATTATCTGTTATATATATATATATATATATATATATATATATATATATATATATATATATATATATATATATATATGTGTGTGTGTGTGAGTGTGTGTGTGTGTGTTTATTAAGCATCATTTCCTTTTATCAATTATTCGTAAAGGAAAAAAGTGATGTATGTTCTGCTTTAGAACTAAAACCAGTGTTAACATTCACTATTTTAACAAACAAGGTTTGCGTTCGCTACAGACTTAAACGGGAAAGATAATATAAATTAGAAAAGAACAGGAAAGACTTACCTTAGTCTGTGAAGGAGGTAAAGTATTTTTGCTAATTCCACTATATTGCTATGACCATTGTAACAACTGTTCTTTGTAAGAGTATCAAGAATTTAATTAAGCGGCGTACAATCTCTTGTGTGCCTTAGTCTTGCATTGAAAACATCCGTAGTTATGAAGCTATGCTGAAACGTAGAGCTTTAAATTGTAGCCTTCTCCATTACTCTTTGCTTTGTTTTGTAACGAACCATATCTACGGTGTTTTTCGAAATGTCGTCTGCTTCTTTTCTCGACTGAGATTAAATGGTGCAAAGCGCGACTTCAGTGGCAGGATCGAGGTATTCGCCTTCTTGGAATCGATTGCAAAATGAAGGGACACTAAGAGCTGCTCTATGTAAGGCCTCAAGATGATTCCATTCACTGAACGTAGGTCTTGATGGTTTCGTCCATTGGACGAGCTGGATATAAAATTAGAGCCTATTATGCAGTCGTTTAAACCCACGTTATCACTACTCTGTTATTACTTTAAAGATTTTCTCGTTAAATTGCTGCATTAATCAGATGCTGACAGCCTTCTCGCACACTTACTTCCGCATTTCTTTATAAAACGAATTCATGGAATCAAGAAAAGTATTAAGTTTGCGACCGAGATTAAATTATTTTCTCATAGTTACATCGGGGCCCCGGGTGGCCGAGTGGTCTAAGGCGCTCGCCTTTACCGATCACTACCGTCTCACCTCTGTCTGCGTGGGTTCGAGTCTCGAGCTCGGCCAATGTGGATATGTGAGAAAGCTTGCCAGTAGCTTTCCGTGGGTCGGTGGTTCTTCCCGGGGTTTTCCCGGGTTCTTCCTCCACCAGATAAAACTGGCCGCCATGTATAGCCTATCAAGTGCTGAAAAATGGCGTTAAACCTACAACAACATAGTTACATCAAACTCTGTTTCCGTCGGCCGAGATTGAAACGGTTCTAAAGGCCATTTCTTGTGTCTTCAGAACCACAAAAGTTGACTATATGTTTGATAGATTAGACGCTAAAGATACATGTATTAACAGGTGCCAGATACAACATATTGAGGTTCGTATAGGTGGCTTCTTATTGCAGTTTCCACTGTAAAAGATTTTTCAAAGTTAAAACAACCGATACGTTTTAGTTTCTCCTAGAATCGGTTCAGTTTAGATAAAAACAAACTAAAAAAAAACATTTTTTCAATACTATTTCAGTCTGAAATATTCAATGTTTCCTACGAAAAAAAAAACGCAATTGCCTTGTAATCTGTGTTCTCGCAAACTTATTGAATTGGTGGACCCAAACATAATCAACCGCTCTATCCTGGAAGAAAGCACATACATATGTTTAATAATACGCTATTTATGTCGTGATTTATAAATGCCAACACCCAAATATGTTTTGATACGGCTTAAATGTTTGTAAATGATAAAAAAATAACAAGGTTAGGATATACATGTGATTTCAATTTGTCTTGAAACAGGACGGCTAAAAATATTTGATTCGTGTTTTTTTCTATGTCGATCCCCTCTCAACACCACCACCCCCTGTTTCCTTTCAGTGTGCCGCTCGTTAGTATCAGTGATAATAAGGTATTGGTTAAGGTCTTGTCAGCTTGTGTATGATTAAATAAAAACCACAAAATATTGATGATCTGGTATTTTTTCGCATAAATACATCTACATAAAAAGGATCCAAAAATCACTTTATTACACGATAACACTTTTTAATAAAATGTCATTGAAATTTAATCTATTCACAGATAGCACGACATATTCAATAAATCCTGTTCAGTAGACATCGCACAGGAAGTAATAATGGAGTTATTATATAAAGGTCTCAGAGATGGCAACCTGCCATATTTTGTCTAGATCACATGACATGTCAATGTATGCAACACTTTGTATAGGGTGGCTCATGAAGCGGCAATTACCGATATTTGAGACATTTAATCGGATCTTTTTTCCATAAATGTCAAAATAGGACGTTAGCCATTTACTCTGAATATGGCAGCGCAATTAAACTAATTAAATTTAGACATTGACAGTTTCTGTGACATTTAATCGTAACAATCACTCTTGTAAAGACTCACCGGTAAATGTAATTTGCTTTCATATTTGTTTATTTTCTTCCTACTCTGTGTCATGAGTTTCAGTTAATTATATCAGCATATTTGCAGAATCATTGCGATCGGGCATATCAATTGACATGTGCGAACGGACATACTCGTTGGAATATATAAAGAAACTTAGAAATGTTTGTATGGCAATCTGAACAAAATAGAGATCTACTTATAATAAATAGATCTAACATGCACCGATTCATTCTCTGCCAACCGTTAGAATCCCCGCTCCACTTATTGTTAGTAATTTATCAGATAAAGCGTTGCATTTTGTGTCAGAAAGAGGCAATCGTTAGAAATAATATGTTCCGAATGAAATTTTTCACTTTCATAAATGTGAAAGCTGTAAATTAATTGGTGAATATAAAAGCCAAGAGAATATGACCTATGTCACGGAATTGTATGATTCTTATCAATATGTATATATGATCAAAAATGTATTCGGGTTTCGTTTCCGACTAGAGCGTTACTCGAGGGTTGTTTATTTTTTCGGCTCTAGTTATTTTGAAATACTGAGCGCGATTCACCCCATGCTGCACGTGCAAATTGCCTGCAGTGAAAACCTAAGTACCTAGCTGCTGCGCATATCTGTCACAGCTAGGGTACATATAGAGAAAATTCTCTATAAACAAATTACACTACGACGAGTCTTGTCAGAAAGCTTACCTCTTTACGGGAGCAAAACTTCAGCTGTAGAGGTATGTGAAATTTAAGATTGTATTCTTTATCACTATTCGTTTTATATGACATAATTGTTTCATATATTAGATGTTTTAGAATTTATTCTAAATTCTACAGAGAGTCAATACCTAGGTTATACAACGCCATGATATTAGAAATACTATAGGCTGGTTCAAGTTAGCTATTTGTTGTAACTGAACAGACGGATTTTATTTAATTATACGCAGCATGCTTTGAACGATTAATGTAATGTGCAACGAGATGTAATTCATGTGCGCGCATGCGCAACATTTATCAATGCAAAAGTACTAACCGTGTCATATGTACTACACGGTTTAGTTGTTATACTTTTAGCTGCCTTATATATGGTTTGGTGTTGTGGAGTCGCAGAACTGTGTGGTTTCTTGTGACGTGTACGCTGTGTCTGGTGACGTTGGTTCGGAAGAGTGTACTGGTTTTCTCGATGCGAGGGACCAAGGCTTCTCTACCAGCGGGTCTGTGTTAATGTGAAGGCTCTCGAGGGATCCTTCAACAGACTGGGAGGGGTGGACCATGCGTGGTGGCTCCTTGACCATGGACTAGAGCGGGTGGAACCAGAGATACATCTTGGACGTCAAATGGGCGCCACGATAGTTATATATATTACGTGTTCCATTTTATTGTTATTCTCACTGTTGTTATCTGAGCAAAATTACATGTATTCACATTTCAATATCGCTATATGTGCGACAGATTCATAATTTCATGCATTCTCATTTCAATATCGTTATATGAACGACAGATCCATAAATTCATACATATTCCAATATCGCTTGATGAGTTAATAGATTGATGAATAAATGAGTACCATATTGATAAGTGCATAAATCACATGCTTTGGTCACCCTTGGTACTTAATAAGACCTTGTTTATATTAGGGTGTAGATCATATACTCTTATTTGTTGATTGGTGATAGGATGCTATTCACGTTTGTTTAAAATTCCATTCGTTAAATTCATCTTTGATTTTTCTCGTTGAGTTACTTGTTGTTGATAGTTCCATGTTGGGAACTTTATAATTTTCCTTATCTTTTTGTTATAATGGTGTCAGATTTGTTCATCTTTAAATTGCGTTTATAAATAAACATCTTATTAACGCAGTTGCTTTCGGTGTCTTCACTAATCCAGTCCCAACCCGGCTTCATCCTGTGACAACCTAATATCAGTGTCCGTCAGATCTCCATTTTGTCGGAGATCTCGATTTTTATCACATCGGTGCATTTTGCCAAAGTGACCTCAGCATAAAACTTAACCAGACGGACGTGCGGACAAACAAGGGTAATACTATATTATACCTTCCTCATGCATGAGACATACAAATCCAATATATAATACAAACACCGAATAAAGGCAAAGCAGTTCAGTTGCTTTGCTGAAGTTGAAGTGCATTTTTTACCAATTTACCAAACCAAGGATTTTTAATAAATTTATTTACTGCAATTTTAATGCACCTTCCAGGAAGGATGCCTTAAAAAGATGAAGTAATTTTATATCCCCTACATGATTTGAGCTATTTCTTTTCACATGGACCTGTATTTCAATTTTATGTTGGCGAACTATCGTCAACCAAAAAACCGATGTAACTTTCAATCGTAATATCCCTCTAGAAAAGCTAAATATTTATATCAGCGGTTTATTTGCAGATTATTTCTTCAGCAGGAGTGTCACAAATCTGCGAAAATATAATATGGCAGCTCCGTAAGATGCATATATCAATGGTTTATTATATACTCATTTTTTTCTCCATTAACTTTGCATTGTCAGAATCGTGCAGTATTTCTCCATACTGCACGGCCTCGTACTGCACGACACGTGTGTCTAAAAAGAGTAACGCGTGTTAGGAACTACTTTTTATTGAAAAAAACATTGTACGCTCAGGTAGCAGACACCGAAACTTTTGCTTTATTAGATTTATATGTGGATGAACTAAGCAAGCTATTTGAACCATTTGAAAGTAGAGATGTTAAAGCTGACGATGTCGATGAGCTCACTGAGTCACAAAAGAAACTTACAACCAAGCAAGCGACTGAACCTGATATTCTCAATGTCCAGCGGTGGTTTTATGACAACAAACGTGAAACATGCAGTATTAAAAATATCATTCTGATCATTTAAACACTTATTTAGCTTACGGTCCAGATTATGAACCGTTATCTCTAGCGTCTATAAAAAAAATAGCATAGAAAGGTATCTTAAGGCCAAAGGATATTCCGTCTCTCTCAGAGACTGCCCATTTTACAAGTCAGTCCAAGCACGAAGTTCGAAAAATTACAAGTAAAGAAGGCGGGTTTTGGTATGAAAGAAAGTGCCTCGGAGCAAGATAAGCCAAGATAACGAAGAAGCCCTATTTTCCGCTAGTGAAATGGGCTCCCACACCCCAGCCGCTTTGCAACTTTCCAGTTTTAATTTTTTGAGAAAATGTTTGGATTTATAGTACAAGTCATATAGGTCATGTAGCTGGGGTCCCTCCAACAAAGATCATGCAAGTGACAGTACACAAAAATATGTTATCTATAGCTGGTAATAAGAATGGTAATAAATGTACTTACCTTTCTGCATCTTGAATTTCTTCAAAATGTACTTTCTTGTCCACGGAGCGAAACTGTACTGCAATCCAAAATATGACGTCGTGCAGTATAGCTCAGAAAAACTCGTTCATATTTTCCCATACAAATGTAGTAACCTATAAATACAAGATTCGTCCGCAAGAGGAGTTCATCAACAAGCCTCTTTTAGGTGAATGCTTCACGACTTCTTCAGTTGAAAATAAAAGATAATGAATGAAAACATAAAGATAAGTAACATTAGAGTTTGACAAAGCGTACTCATTACAAGTTAACCATGAATAAAGTTAAACAAGAGAATGTTTGCTTCTCATCTATTTCTACCTAAAGTCTCACATTTCTTTCATGATATATAACATATTTTGAGCTTAACTGGCCTTCTACATCATAGTGCTCATTTGTTACAGTATATCTTACCTTTTAAGCTCACGTCAATTATCCCAATGACTATTATCGGGAAAAAAGGCTTCTCTTGAGCATTGCTCAGAATATGTTCTTATGATCACAGGTTTAAGGGTTTTTTCAATTACTTATTCTTTGATATTAAAGGTATACTTCTGTATTCAGGAATTATTCCTTATACATATATATGCAACAGAACATAATGATTCTCTGTTTTATTATCTATATTTATAGTCGGAAATTTTTTCTTTCTTCACGCACACAGGCAAAGAAACATACACCCTTTTCCCTCACGCCCACCCATATATATATATATATATATATATATATATATATGTGTGTGTGTGTGTGTGTGTGTGTGTGTGTATACCACCCCATGCCCCATATATATATATATATAATATATATATATATATATAATATATATATATATATATATATATATATATATATATATAATACATATGAAAACGATATAATATCTGAGGTGTAAGTTAGTAAGTTACATAACTTTGATTTAAAATCCTAGTTATTGATGGCAAGGATTCACCGAGATATCGGAATTTTGAATGCAGGTGCAATTCGGATTTGCCGTTTTTAAGGAAAGTATCAGAGTCTCAGAGTCCATTTAGACGCATTTGCGTGCCTGCCTTTCTTCACGTCTCTTACATGTTTATGTTTTGTCGTGGTAAATCGTTCTTTATATCCTTTAAATGAGTCACTTACCCTTGGAATCGCTCAGCAATGCACATATTTAATAAGCTGTAATCTCACTTGATATTCATGTTTTTTTCTCAATTAAGAAGAACGGGTTTGAAGGATTTATAAAAGAATGTACTAGGTTCACCAACATTTAATATGGCAAACAATATTAGACAAAACTTCGTGATCTTCGAAAATTATCTTCAAGGAAATACCGGATGTATATTGTCAACTCTCGGTGCGTTGTCTAAGGTCGTGATAGTTGTGCCAGAAGCAGATACAAACTAATCGGATCTGCAATCTCAAAAGACCATAGTTTTTGGCAAATTGATGGGAACATACATTTTCAGTCATCGTAAATCAAAGAGGCTGGAGCTTTTGATGACTTTATAATCATCTGTTTCAAAGACTTTGAAATTATTAGCTTCTGACTAATGTAGATCTTGGCTTGTATGAAGGACCAATTTTTATTTAAAATAGATTATTCACCGTCTGGAGACCTAATTCGATTTGCATCAGTATTCCTTGCAAGAATTAGTCAGTGTCTAAGTATAGCCTTTCTCAGTTTCTACCAAACCATTTATCTATGGTTAGGTCTTTGCGCAGTACAAAACTCTAGTCTCTTTTATATACTAATAATTCAGATTTAATGCTCGGGAGTACATGTGTATCTTTAAGTATCATCATATGCAAGGTGGGCTTTCTTTCAGTCATTTTACAAGTGAATGAAAATACACGGTGGAATTAACTCAGATTTAGCGAAGTTTAGGATCCATAGAAGAAATTAATTTAGTTCAAATGAATATGTATGTGTAATGTTTACTGTTTTAAACAAAAATCCTGTTTTAACATGAAATGTTCAGGTCCATTGAAGATCTTCATGAACTATTTAGGCTATATAATGACCTTAAACCCAGTATTCCTGGGAGATGTCATTCAGAAATAATATTTGAAATTGCATTACTTAAAAAAAAATAAACAAACTTAAAAAATAATTCATGATTGTGTTTCCTTGATCAATGTATGCAGGCGTGAGCACACAAAGACCCATGTGACGTTAGCAACACACTTCACACGATAAATTACTGGCGTCCCTGAAGTAATGCCTGCTGAGTCTAATCCAAATGTTAGCAACATGGAGATTTCATATTTTATTTGAAATATTAATTGCAGAGAAATATGTATCCATAATATGGCTGTGCTATGCACACCTAATGTACTGATCCTTTTTGACACGGAAATACGCACTCCTAAATCAAGTATTAAATAATAAAGTGTATGTTGTCTGCGTGGGTTGATAGAAAGGGGAGTTATGTGATGGTCACTAAAGCACATAATTCCAATCCAACATGCATCTTTTGAAACAAAACGGATGAGGGAAGGTAATGGATAGGTAATGGTCATTTCTGTGCTGGTTAGTTATATACATATTTACAATCCAACGCCTACCCTTACAAACAAAACAGAGGAGGGAAAGGGGATCGGTGAGAATAATTCATTATGAAAAAATAAACACACAGCTTTACTAACAAACAAACAAACACACACACATTCTGATTAACAAAATTGTGAAGGTAGTTTACATCTACTTATTGACAAGCACACACACACACCACATCCTTAATATCCAATACCACATATACAAACAAAACAGAGGAGAGAAACAGGATACACATACTTATGGACAAACACTCGCACACTCTTACAGTCAAACACACTATTACAACAAGGAGTACAACCGTCAACTATCCCTTTTGCCATCTCTGTTTTGATTGTAAATGTCTGTTTGATTGTAAAAGTGCGCGGTTGTTTGTCAACAAGTAGGTGTGAATGACTCTCGCCTATCCCTCGCTCCCTCCACTGTTTTGTTAATAAGAATTTGTTTGTTTGATGGAGGGTTTTGTTTGTAATAAGGGTGTGTGTTTGTTTGTCCATAAGTAGATTTGAATGTGCATCACCTATCCCGTTTCCCACCTCTGTTTTGTTTGTAAAGATTGGTGCTGGATTGTAATTATCCGTATTAGTAGCGATCACATAACTCCACGTACCCTCGTCCGTTTTGTGGGTGCTGGTGCTAAATGATACATTGGTGTGGCAGTGACCATTACTTATCCCCAACCTTGCCACATCTATTTTGTTTGTAAGGGTGAGTGTTGGATTGTAATTATTTGCTAGTAGCCATCATAAAGCTTAGCTCTCCATTTTGTTTGTATCTCGGGTATTGGATGGTACAGACGGGTCTTCGATTGTAATAATGTCTATTTAGTGACCATCAGATAACTCATTCATTATTTTTTTATTATTTATATGTGGGTGTTTGTCTTTTGAACATGTGTGGGTTTGTAAGAATGTTGATGGTCCACATAATTCTCCGCGTATTTTACATCCCCCTTACAGATGAGTTTATATGTGTTTTGAGTGTTGGTCAGCAAGGGTGAGTATTGGTCAGCAAAGAGATATGTTGGTTAGTAAGGATATATTTTGACCAAACAAGATGCGTGTTGTCAGTAAAGATGTATACTGGTAACGAATACTGTGGTCGCCAATAGTGACCGAAGGGTTAGTGTTTGTCCGGAGTTTTAGTGAAATTGTATAATTTTGTTGTTTTCAGTGTTTATTGTAAAATTTGCTTTTATTTGTTAAAGTTTAATCTTTTTAAAAAATGTTGTTAAAGTATTTTTCTTTTCCATTTTTCTGTTTTTAATTTGATAAAATTCCCTATTTTTTGTATGTTTAATTCACATTTCTTTATTTTTGTTCAAAATATGCTTTTTGTAACTCATTCATGTTTAAATTTGTCCTTTGCAATTAAAAAATAATGATTTTGAAATGTTACTGCAATTTATCATTTGTTAAATTTGTCTTTAGATTGTTATTAATTTTTGTTAAAAAAGATTGCATGTTTATGCTTTTCATTTGTTTCTAATTTTTGTTAAAATTTTTCTTTGTTTGTTAATTTTATGATTTTCTTCAAGTTTTTAAAAAAAAAAATTGTGGCTGTTTTCTCCTCTCAAATGTTAAGTTTACACTTTTGGTTTTAAAAATGTTGTTCTCTCTTTTAATTCTTTTTAGATAGTTTTTTTCTTCAAAATATGAAAGTTTTAAAAAAAATTCAATGTTAATGTTCTCATTTTTATTACCATTATTTGCAAAATATGAAACTTTAAAAAACAAAATTTCTTTAATATTAATGTTCTCATTTTTGTTACCATTATGTTGCAGTTTTGCATCTTTTGCAAATACCTTTAAAATTTTTGAATTTCTCTTTGGCCCCCCCCCCCCCCCCCCCCCCCGCCGATTCTGTATCGGTTTTGGAATTTTATTATTATTTTTAGCTTGGAAATTTACTATTAGTTAATGTGCCAAGACCATTTCATTATCTAAAATATAACGGGTTTTCTAAGTCTCTGCTACGTCAGTTTGGGAATGTTAGTATTAATGTTAGTATCAGCCAATTAATACAATATCTGTGCTTCTTAGTCTCCGTTAAATTTAGTATTACTTTAAAATAGAGAATTTGTGATAAAATATTCAGTGTATTTTTAAGCCTCTGCTAAAACATGTGTCATTTTTTTATTTGTTAATATTGCTTATAATCTATTCCTGATTTTGCAATATAATACTCTGTTTGTTTTTAGTTTGATCTTTGTATTAGTCTCCGCTAAATTCCATGACAGTTTTTTTTTTAATTTTAGTATTATTTTTAATGTCAGCCACTTTGATAGCATATCCTGGATATTTTTAGTTTCTACTAAATTCCGTTTCAGGTTTTGATTTTTAGTACAACTTTAGTCTATGTCTATGTCTGATGGCAGCCATGTTGGATATATTAGGACACTTAGGATTATTGAATTATTTGGATTTTAATTCACTTTACTGTAAGTGTCTTTTGATTTTCATTTTAATTATCTAGAAATAAATTAATTGTTGATTTTTACTTGATTTGTTGATTTCACTTTCTTTCTGATACATTTTCTTCAGACCAAAGAGTCGTAACAACATTAAACTGCCACAACCGAAATAGTGACCTAAATTTACCGTAATGTAAATTCTCGTTACATTTTTACCATTTTAGTGATGATGATTATGATGGCAATTATGATGATGACAATTATTATAATTATTATTGAGCTTTTGCAAAAATCATAATACTTTTTTCTATGTTATAGTCACTATTATTTCCCCTAAATATTTAGGAAAATTGAAGATACATAAAGACGCTTGGAAAGGTCTTTATTATAATCGTTGTGTATTTAAAAATTGTGCAAAAATAAAAATCATGTAATGGTGATAAGATGATTCATGTTGCTGTAAATTATCTTTGATCTGGACCTTTTTTAGATTATCAAGGCATGCGTGATAATTGAAAATATATTATACAAATCTGACATATTGGTAAGGATCTTAAACATTCATTAACTGCATGAGATTCCTTATATATGTGCAAACAAAAATAAATAATTAATGTATTTTTTTCTTATTGTTTTCCATTCAGGTAGATGAAGTCCAACTGGATGATGTGCATGTTTTTAAACTTGTATATTGACATTAGTGTGTTCATTGTTATAAGTCTTTCACTTTAGTTAAATATATTTTTGCAAATCTGTTTCTTTTTATCTAGATTATATAAGATAATTATAGTGAATAATAGATACCACTCTGTTTCTGCAACAATAATAATATAATAATAACAATGATAATAATACTTGTGTTTATATATATATATATATATATATATATATATATATATATATATATATATATATATAATAACACAAAAGAACAAAAAACACCAAACACAAAAGCCAAGGAAAATTCTTGACTCCTTCATGCTTAAATGACGGGGAAATAAACAAACAAAGGATAAACACTAGAGGAAAGAAAGAAGACAAAATTAAAAAACGGTCTAAAACGGGTAAAGTACATATCTATGTTATTCTGCGATCAGTCCAACAAAGTTGTGTAAAAATAATTCAGAGTGTTTATCGTGGGTATCACGCAGAGGACCAAAGTGTTTTGACCTAATTCCAGGCTTTGAACAATGGACTGGCACCATGTGCAGCGATAAATCTATGCCATCATCAAAATGTGCACCAGAAATTATATCCCGGTAAAGATATGCATGGAGGTATTAAGGAAGTATATCAAGAGCATAGTATAGCGGAATAATGGACAAGAGTTCAAATAATAATAATAATGATAATAATAATAATAAGAAGATTACCAATAATACATGTATATAGTAACGGAATATTTACTTGGATAAATATTATCACAAAAATGCCTACGTCTGATAACTGATGCATGGCTGTAGCTATGATAAGACTGCAATAGGAAGGTTAGACTTTTTCATTTAGGCCGAACTCCCCATCGTTCCTTACGTGTGCGTTCTATGTCGGTCCACCCCAGATTGGAATCAATTTGTATCATCTCGAGAGACTCGACTGAAAGTCCAGTCCAGTTGTAATGGTTGGCAAGTTTCGCGTTGATTTTATTGCGAATGTGGCTCTTGTGGTTATTCATTCGTTTTCTGAAATCAACGGTTTCGACAACATATTGAGTGCCACAGATCTTGCATGTTAGAAGATAGATTACATTTTTAGTTCGGCATCCTAACTTCTGATTGATAGTGCAGTTAACTCCTGTCGTCGAACTTCTGAACGATTTGATCTCAGGCATATGTTTGCAAATTAGGCAACGCTTGTCTTTGCAGCAATATGTGCTGAATCTGTGGTTGGTCTTGTATGAAGTTATCTTGGCACGTACCAGATGGTCCTTCAGATTTTTAGGTCTACAGTACTCAACCATAGGAACTTCTTGAAATATGCCCTTCAGATGTTCGGAGGATTCAGTCTGGTTCAAATGCTTCCGAATTATCTTTTGTAACTTTGGGGCGTCGGGGTGGAATGTAACCACGAAGGGAACGCGTATATATATATATATATATATATATATATATATATATATATATATATATATATATATATATATATATATACATACAAGACAAAGATCAAGAGGACGATAATAATAATGATGATGATATTGAAGTTTTCCTCATTTGATCACTTTAAACTCTTTTGTTCATTAACTTCACACCTTCCTTTAGGGGGCTTTAAGTGCAGTCTGTTTCAAACATGGGGGAAGGAGACATATAGAGTTAAATCTCTGATAGCCAACACTTTCATATACCTGCTGAAATAGGTAAATTTGCCTCAAATTTTATAAATTATTAATTATTATTTAATTTTAAAAGAAGAACAGAATGAAGATGCTTCAAGTAATAATAATAATAATAATAATAACAGTAATAATAACTATAATTTTATATATATATATATATATATATATATATATATATATATATATATATATATATATATATATCTGTGTGTATATATATACTGTTTGTTAGTAGTAA
The DNA here is from genome assembly GCA_029931535.1 of Margaritifera margaritifera. Lineage (NCBI taxonomy): Eukaryota > Metazoa > Mollusca > Bivalvia > Unionida > Margaritiferidae > Margaritifera > Margaritifera margaritifera. The sequence goes on along the minus strand of JAQPZY010001677.1, from coordinate 6,611,476 downwards.
TAGTATTATCTTCTTTGAACGCACAGGGGTTTTGTCTGTCCATATTTACTGGACGTAACTGTGTACAGTCGTCTCGGTGTCCTTGAAGTTCTTTTACACCGCTATAGCTATACACACAACACTTAATGGAATGACAGTCCTATAGGTGTGAATTGTGCCAACTCTATTGGAATGTTGATCACTCCCATCTGAGTTTGACTAGCGGATTGGAGTGATTTTATATAAATTTCCAGTATCTCCTGAGTTGTATATCTTACAATGACTAAAAAATGTCATATGTAGTCAATCACACAAGTGTCATCAGGTTCAGACTGGACACCTGGACACCAGGGTCTTTCCCTACCTTTATGACCGTAGCCCGTGTACCGACCATGACATATACACTAATTATATTCCTTCCTACATATATATATATATATATATATATATATATATATATATATATATATATATATTACTAGACCATAAAAGACAAATTTATAAATGCAACTGACATTGACTACATTGTCCATCCTTTACAGACCGAAACTTAGCCTCTGAGTCATAACTTAGAAACTAATGAGATCCCCACTCTATAAGCAATCAATACCTGACTCAGTCATGATATATAGACGCAGTCAGACAATTGCCATCAGTTCGCCTGATGTTCAGATGCTGTAGTTCAAATGGTGGAGAATTAATTCAAGTTACATCCCTGAATTTTGATATTTTGACTGAATCAGATATTGAGTGTTTGCGCCATTTCCATTTCGGCTGTAGTTAATAGTTCTTTTTCAGATACAATCATTAGACAACAAGAGGCCATAGTGGGATTGATAATACGCATCTGACTCTCGCTAGTTTACAAGCCAATAAAAGATAAATTCGCCAGGTAGTTGTAGTTCAAATACACTTTTCTCCTGGCTGACAAAGATGCCAAAAAGTTGCTAGAGAGGCTTCTAAAGTTTCACCCTTGATATAACATTTTCAAAAAATGTCATATGAAATGTTCCTACAAAGTTATCTTCAAAATCGACAGGAAGTCTTTGAGGGGATAAACAAAACAAATAACACTTTCCACCAGATCTTTGTTGCAGCAAAGCGATTGTTAGTGAAGTCACTAAAAATGCCATTTTGTTAGCAAATATTATAAGAATCATTACCGCACAATCTTGTCAAGAGTTGTACAGTGGTTTAGGAACCACTTGCTTGCAAGGGAAGCCACCAAAAATACAAATTTAGTAGAATATGTACGGAAAATATTTATACAAAGTCTGAACAAAATTGGATGAGCAGTTTTTAAGACAGTCTTAAATAACGATTAACATATGACCAACGATGCACAATGTCTGCGGCACCAGGTGGGCATCCATTTAGGTTCCCTTACCCATTCTTGCACTCATTCCATATTTCATCTATGGATAGCCAATTGATAGGAGACCCTTTGCATAAAGGCTACCTAGCTACAGGGGAAATTCGGCAAATCTATTTCAGACTGTTATGCAAAGGATTGACACTACTAGAATAGTAGCAAATAATACACACATTTAATGTGCAAACTTTCCACCACACTCAATTTTTTTCTCAAAGAATGAACACGGTCAAAGCGATTAGAAAAAACACTTAATGTTTTAATGACTCTGCCAACAGGTGCTCATTGCATGCTTTCAAAAACTTTGTTCACCATATTATTTATTCCACGGTCATATGTAACAGATGAAGAGTTGTCAGCGTGCTCGTGTCAAAACAGTAAGACTACAAAAGCTTATAATTATACGTCTTGATTATTAGCAACACGTCCAACAAGCATAATTCTGTACAAGATACTAGTATTGTTTCAATTTTGCATTGAAAATTGTATGTGTTAACACGTATTTTGTAAACAGATAGATAGATAGGTACATTCTCCAAAATCAATGTCTAATTGGTTTATAAGCCTAAACAAAAATTTGACACAAATTTAGACAGGTGTGAGGTAATGAGTTTGACACATTTTTTCTTATTACTCTACTTTTCTACATGTCTGACTTGCAATTTATTGTTTTGTCTTGTTTTTATCTATTTCACGGTTGTAGAACATACATAATGTTTGTTTCATCATCATCATCGTCATCATCATCAACAGTATACTTCTTGTCACATTGTCATTATTATTATTATTGTTATTATTATTGTTGTTGTTCTTTTTCTTCTTCTTCTTCTTCTTCTTCTTCTTATTATTATTATTATTATTATTATTGTTATTATTATTATTATTATATGTGTTCTATTTGTTAACGATTGGTTCCTTAAATATTATAGCAGAATATAATATGCATGGCAAATAAAATAAGTTTTTGTAAGAATAATATGTCAATTCTCTGTCTTCATGAACATTGTTGTAGTTGTTATTATTATCATTGTTGTTGTGGTTGTTGTTGTTGTTGTTGTTGCTGTTATTATTATTATTATTATTATTATTATTATTATTATTATTGCCCTGTTGTTGCTATTGTTAAAGTTTTGTCTTTGGCGTATTATTACAGAAGATATAGATGAAGTGAAAGACGTTTGTGCAAGAGCAATACTGATGCCGATTCATTACCATTGCCATCATCATCATTATTATTATTCCTGTTGTGGTTGATGTTGTTATAACTGTTAATTATTGGTCCTTTGCCCATTTAAGCAGAAATATATAGTAATAGAGATAAATTACTAAACTAATGACTATTGTTTAAAACATATATGGCACTCATTTATTGACATTATAATTCAATGTTAAAGTGCTATTGTTCTAAATCCCTCCATTTTCAGAGAAATCGTATAAATATTTCTCAACTTTATTGACAAGGTAACACCGTCGGCATCTGAAAGAATTTTTGTATATTTGAGGTTGTATAAAAGCTGTTGTCTAAATTAGTCCTGATGAGCACCCAGAACAAAAGCCGTTACAAAAGTGCTAAAGATTTTTTGAAGGTCAGCGAAGTTTACAACTTTAATGATAATAATATTGAATAGATATTGCAGATTTTATTCCTTGCAGTCACAATAAACTTAAAATCATTCTGTAAAAGGGATTCGCTGACAAATACCAAGTTATATTGGACATTTATGTTAGTGGCTCTTGAGGACCTGGTTGACGATCGATCATTATTTAAAAGAGAAATAGAAGTGTTAGATATAAACATTAACTTGATCATTCAGCAGTTATTGAGGGTTAAACAAGCACTTTAAGCTAATGAGCGCCAATTTTCCGGTTGAAGATGAAAGACTTGCTGGACATCTATTTGTTATGCAAGACAATTTGTCAGACATACAATATTCGCTGAACATTTTCATTCCTTCTTATGCATAGAGAATTTAGACAGCAGTTCAACCAAATAATAAACTCTTGGTTGCTTTCTACATTTAACTAAATGATTAAACATTTATTTTGCACGGTTTATATAAGACCATATTCAGACACAAGTAAATAATTTTGTCGCAACGAACACGTGTTTACTATTTCTTTACACGATGTAAAACAACGCTACCCAAATATATGAGGATGACCTGTTGTTAACGATCTGTTGCCAACAACTATTGCATAAATGTAGCAATGCAATCTCCCTTTCTTCATGGTTTGATTGAAAATCCAGGCAAATATACTTTGAATGAATACTGTTTAACAGGAGTATGAATGAGATTCCACAGGTAAGGTATTGAATGGGCTTTTGCATTTGCGTGAGTAATTATGATAGTCAGGTATGTGACATGTTGTTGAAACACTATCATTGTTTATTTAAGATGTAAAACATATGTTGCGGACGTATCATGAAAATCTCAGTTTAACTTCTGTCTTTATCATTTATACTCATATTTGGTCTGTGTGTGTGGTACCTCTTTCTTATTGCTTGTAATGACTATAAACATAGTACAAAACAAATTCACCAGCAGAAACATTTATAATAGGTACGAGAATCTAACAAACACAAATAATAACCATTATAGTAGTGTTTGCTGTTAATGATTGAATAATGTAAAATGTATACATTTTAGTGTTTCAAAAAACTCTGAAACAGTATCAGATATAGTAGCTGCCTGTATAAATCTCTGGCTATTGAATTGTAACAATTTAGCGTTGTGGCTGGTAATATGTACTGGCTATTTGTTAGACAGAATAATTATAACTTTGAAGTTGTGTTTCAAACATTCAACATCGATAGCTTCATTATTGTAATCATTTACAGTCATTCCCTTTTTGACTTTGTTGATTTATACTTCACGTTTATAAGCATATTCAGGGATAAACATAATTTGTGTTAATTCTTGTAATCCATATCATAAAATACGCAATGTTTGAGTTTTTGGAAACCTTGTGATAAACACCAAAAAGGTCGGTTTCCTGCAATATAATTGAAAGTTTACCATTTATATTATCAACTGGATTGGTGAAATAGATCTTTTCCTCAAGTGATTCTTTTGTTGCAATTGTATATGAACCATTTAAAAAACATATGATTACAGTTCTTTATCTTGATTTTGTATCCTTTTTAAGAATGATATAATTCCTGTTTGATGCATGCTTCTCCAAACTAACTCTCTCTTTAAAAAAAATTTAGATGCCCAAAATAGTCCTATATAGCTCTTCACTATATTGGTTTTCTGTGTTATTTATCTTCTTCCTGGTTCCATTCTTCGTTTCCATGCATCTGTTATACCTGGTAACATTAAAATTAAATCCCTCATGATTGATTGCATTATTTATTCTTAAATTACTGACCATGTCATCGAATCTGTTTGGCTTATTAATTGCAGATGTCACTATCTTATCGTGATTCTAAACTTTGTTGTGTATCAACCTTTGCTTAAAAGCTTTTGCAACAAACCACAAAAAAGGAGCACCCACGCGTCTGAAGACAAACGGATAGTGAATACTGAGGCTATTCTTGCGACTCCGCAACCAGCAACTGCTACACCCATACTACAACAAAAGTCGTCATGATAAACTCCATCCAGTACAAAATTGTATATGCTACTATGTATTTTTCCGACACATCTATATAGTGCAATCTCTTTAACCAGTTCTTCTTTATCGCATTAATTTTTTACAACCTTAAATTAATATATGTCGGCAGTGTAGGAAACTAAGTAGGTACACTTGATATTATTTGTCCCATATATATGTAGAACATATTCACATTTGATTTAGTATATGTAATAGATTTTTAAAAAAAATTCGTGTTTGAGTTCTGTGTAATTTAACATGTCTTTTTTCAGGGATTGGGGTTGTAACATTCAAATTATCGTTTGAGCCACACATGCTCATTTAGTTACTTCGTTTCGTCTGATAAAATCACGTGTGGTAGTAGGTAGTCAGTTGTAAACTAGCAAGATGAAATTTCAATAATCTGCTTTAAGGCTTCATCGAAGCTTATGTTTATTGGTGAAACTTTTAGCATCTTAAATATCTTTCACAAGACGGTAAGATCTGAATTGATAGTTGCATGCAAACAGTGTTAATTATGCTGCTTGTCTAATTGCCACATATGACTGTGAAATGTCGCAATATTTCTGTCTTAGGATTGTGTTATTTTTTGATACAAGAATTAATATATCTGCTTGTTTTTTTTTAACAAGTTTAGGAATATAGCAGACTTTGTTGTCCATAAATGCAACACGCAAAATAATTATTCCGACACCTAACATTAATACGTTTTTTTAAAACCTATTTTAGCTTGACATTTAACATAATTTGCAGGCAATGTTGATTAATCTATTTTTTGTCTTATCGTCTAAGCTTTGCTTCTTTCACATTCGTGCGAACATTTCCAAAGTTTTCTGCAAAGTACAACTTAACGCGTGTCTTTTTCAGCCTCCTTTTTATCTATACTTTTGCTTTGGTTCTTTTCCATTTATTTTACAACGAACTAAAGTTATTCTGTCAGGGCGACTAAACACGAGTTAAGTCTGATTAGAAGGTAACTTGCAAGATACCTTACACGATAACAGTAGTAAAATTTAAATATTTGAAAAAGATCAGTGAAATATAAAAGTAAAATATAAATGATGAATTCTAAGACATGTCCAAAATGCGAAAAAGATATGTTCTACAGAACCGGTACTTACCGAAAACCATGCCGAAAAGCGTACAGTAAAGTATAGCAAAAGGTGTTACGACACTAGGTCTTAAATAATATAACAGAAAGAAACTGAAACCAAGAATGTAACTAAAATCAACAAGCAAAATTATTTCTAGACAATTAAAGTGAAAATTCAAAAGACACTTACAGTAACGTGAATTAAAGTCCGAATAATCTAATAATCCGAAGTGTCCTAATCACAAGTCCTAACTATAGAATATTCCGAATGAATTCGAGTAGCCTTGAATGTCCTAATGTGCCAGTAGTCTTGAATGTTCTGATGTGTCAGTAGTATTAAATGTCCTAATATGCCTGAATGATGTAATCCAGAATATCTTTGAATGATTTCACATAAATCTCAAAGTCAAGTATTAATCCAAACTGAGAATGAGCACTCTTAGTAATTCCAATGAATATTTCAAATAAATAAATCGTGTCTCTGAATTTACTCTGATTTTCACAACTGTAACATCAGATTACTAAACTAAATTTCTTAATAGACTGATCTTAATGACATGAAGTTTAGCATAGGAATGGAATCTTGTTTACCAAACCTGAATAATACTTAGGATAAGTCACCTGACAGAATATTCTAGAATATGAGTAACTCGAATGGAAATTTTCAATGCGTAGGTGACGTTTCTTACATCAAGCTATGGAAAATTCCAATCTAATTGTTAAATGCTATGTAAACAAGACTGACCTTGAACTCAAATGCTGTAAATATGTTGTTAACAAAATGACTAAAGTACAACTTACCTCATGGACACATATTATAAATTCAACACACATACCAACGGAAATTTATAGCCCAAAGTAAAATAATACCAGAAAAGGTAGAAGAGAATATTTTACATTACAAAAAGTATAATGTTGAATGCATTGCATTAAAACAAATTTAAATACAACGTTGAAAATAGTTGGTGCACTAACAATTTTTTTTTTCTTCAAGATGGTTGAAATTCATAAAACCAGAAGGTGTGGATGATAATGATCTTGAGATAGAACGTATCACACGCGTTCATCTTCTGAATTTTCTGATTCAATAGAGCAGAAAGATGTTTCAACTAGACGAATAACTGATAAGTTGTATTCAGTGAAAACAGGCATAAAAAGATAAAATGTAATCTACGAAAAGAAATACAAGAGGACAATAGAAAAGACGAAGTGTTTAAAGCTGCCAATTTTATCATAAGAAAGACTTGAATAACATCCGTTATTTTATGTGTTTGCTCTTCTTCGTTGACTTTTTGAAATTTTTGTGTTAAACTTTATCAAGATAGCGCTTAGTGCTAATAGAGGCAAACACAATTTGAATAGCAAAAGCCAAGCAAAGTATCTAATACGATTCTATGTCGTGTGATCGCCTTTATTTCATAAATGCATTCAAATTATGAATGGCTACAAATGAATTAATCTAAGATCTTAATGCATTAATAACATCTGACAATGCCTTGGATATTTTAGTTGCTCTTGCACAGAATTATGTTGAATTTTCAAAATTGTATTAATGCTATCAAACATTCTCCTGTAGGATCCAGAGATATGATTTTCCTTACTGGTTGGTGTATATTTGTATTTCTCTATATTAATCTCTATATACATTGATTTATGTCGTAGAAATTTGGATTGACAGTGTACTTAGATCAGAAAAAAATAATTGCTTGATCGATATGCCGGTGTATCTGCTACGCACGAATGCCTATACCAGCGACTTTGCAGTATCATTTTTGGTGAAATAGTATAAGCGTTGGTGCGTGCAGGCAAGGTGATGGCTGCCGTAACCCAGAGACCTGGGTTCGAATCTCCATAGAGTACGATTTAAATATTCTCTGACCTGTATGATATTATTTTTTATTTGTATTTAAAAATTCTGTTAATAGTATCAAGCATTCTCCTGTAGGATCCAGGGATATCACTTTGCTCTCTGTATGGTGTATATTTGTATTTCTTTCTCTCTCTCGCTCTCAACATATATATATATGCGTGTGTGTGTGTGTGTGTTTGTGTGCGTGCGTGTGTGTGTGTGTTTTCTTGAATTGTTTTCCGTCCATGTCTCCAACTCCATGTTAGTTAAAGCTTTACCACCTATCTCACTGTAGGTTGCATTTGGTATAATAAATTTTCGACTCTTGTTTGCATTGCTCTACTTACTGGGAAAAAAGCTACTGATATTATGATTTTCGGCAAAAACTATTAGTTTCTCAAGCTGTTTTTGATCCTTTAAATAGTTTCAGAGTGGACGATTGAGATGAAAAATTTCAGAATCCTGTTTACAACTAATAGGATCACAAGAAAAAAACACAATCAAGAAGAAATTTATGCCACAGAAAATCTTGTTAATAGACACGCATACAGTTCTAGTACAGTTCAAAATACACACCAAAATTATAGAGCATCAAATTGTGTAACAAACAATCGACATCAATTATGAAAAATGTCTTGTTTGAAAATTCAACAATTAAAATTACAAATAGGAAGATTAGGGTAACGCATTGTATTCTAAAGAGCCTGGAAAAAACGATCTATACCTTTTCCGACCTAAATAGTTGAAATAAGTATGGTCTCCTACTGGAATAGCACGCAATTTTTTTCTGACTACTATTCATATAAAAAGTATTTTTTGACTCATAATGAGTAAAATGTAAATAATAAAGTTTGTCAAATGGATTGGTAATTACAAGTAATTGCTAGTAATTGCAAGTAATGCTAAGTAAATGAAAATTAAGTAATTTCAAGTAAAAGATGACAAGAAAATATTATAAATAGTAATTATTTTACTAAGTAAAATAGTATTACTTAGCAATAATTTTACTAATTTAAGTATTACTTAGAAATAATTCTACTAATCAATTTTAATTAAACACAGAATTATGTAATTTTGAGTAAAGGGGTAAAAGAATGCATGTTCATGTCAATTGACAAACTTTGTAATGAATAAATAATTCCCAGTTTAAGAAAATAAATGTTTCACTTATCCTGGTATGATCACAAGTGTAGATTCAATAGAGTATATTCTTACCGCAAATTGAAATGGATATCATTGTCAAAAATATACATATCAACATGTGAAATTGTATTTGGAAAAAGCACGATCTGTTAGAATATATAACATTGATTAACTTTTCACAGGCATAGAATTCAATAAATTTCTCTGCAGCCAGAGGCAAAAGTAGACGTAGAAAGTTACTAGTCCTGCTTAATCTTCATGATTCCTTCCAACAAAACAATGTCATACACATATCGAGATTTACTTGCCATCGGGCTATTGAAATTATGAATACTACTAGTCCGACAGGAACTTTACTAGCCTTGGGCTAGCGGACTACCGCTAATTTTGAGCCTTGTTTCATATTCGTATATATAGGACCTCTCCGGATTTAAATGTCCCAGCCTTTTTTTAATACAGATATAACTAGATATGAGAGTGTCATTGCTTCAGAGAAATATCTTAGTACTAGTTGAGGATGAATGGAAATGCAATTGACAAGCCTGCATGTAATTAGCTAATCTCGTCATGCTATTGTCGATAATTGACAACATTGCATCGAGAACTTCGGTTTGGCAGGTGCAACAGTGAATAATAGTGCAAAATTATCCACTGAATGATTATGTGGAGCAAGATTATAAGGTCATTTCATTTGACGTAATAAATCGTGGGGGCAAAACTGCGCAGCAACAATACAATATAAAGCTTGCGGAACTGTAATCATGTGAATAGGCAAAATGCTATACAATCTTGATTTTTCTCACCAACATGATAATGGAGCATGAGCTTCATTCGCAACAGTTGCCTCCAAGGTTATGGTATCAGGTGCTTCACATGTATTGGTATTACTTGCAATGAAATTTCCAAATCGACGAGCAAAACTGTGATGGTTCAAACTAAAATATGAATCCTGTTTTAAATCGAAGCTACCGCGATAGTTCTGTCTATAGTATCTCAAATAATTTATGTACATATTTCGTGGTCAGTAAACAAGTCTCAATACAGAACTGGGTCTTTGTAGCGGCAAACCAAATTTTATCTTATGTGATTTTATCATTGACAATTTTTTTAAAGCAAAATTCGTGTAGCATAATTCTTTATTGACTTCTGGCACAATGGGATGGGTCCCCCCACCCCCTTTTCTCTCTCTCTCTCTCTCTCTCTCTCTCTCTCTCTCTCTCTCTCTCTCTCTCTCTCTCTCTCTCTCTCTCTCTCTCAAACAAAACAATAATTATTCTAGGATATATACTTGTCTAAGTTTTTTTTAAGTATGAAAAGAACTGCCATTTTTTTTCTTCATCTGACAGCAAATAATGATAATAAAATAATACTAATATTTCACACTGCTCACAACAACAACAACACTTACAGTAACGTCAACAGGGGTAGATATAACATGTCTAATAATAAGAAGCAAAGGAAAATATTCAGAAGAATGGAATTTTGCAAATAATGTCTGTTTTTGTTTTCCTTTTTTTTTTGGTAAATCATACTAATTATTTAAGCATTGATATTGTATGGAAATGTGTAATACAGGAAATAAAATCATGTTCATTTACTTTTCTTTTATTTATAAGGGAGTTGTTGTTTGTTATTATTATTATTATTATTATTATTATTATTATACGTTTTACTATTTACAGCATTCAAAAATGCAGTATAAATCTGGCAATAATATTAAGTATAACAATATGGAATTACCAGAATTTAAAAGATAACCTTCGTGCTTCATTTAAGGTATTCAGAATATGAGCAACAATTTACACTTTGCACAAATTTATTGATATAAAATTACTAAATGTTTCTTATGCACTCAGGTTAGCCTACTCATGTTGCATTTATTTCTTAGTAACACTTATGCTGTTTAAATAAATTTTTATTCTTATTTTTGTTTTACAAACCTAAATGCCTTATTAACAGATGGGATTGCAGAATTTAGAACACTTTAGAAGGGAACACTAAGAAATGAGTACTGAATGCAAGAAATTCCAGCATGCAATATTTCTTGCATGCTAAAAATCTGCAAATCTGTACATATCCATCATGTCAGGAAACTTGCAGAGAAAAGGTCCTGAGAAATCATGAGAGATCATCACAGTTGATTGAAGGAATGTCAAGTTCTTAATACCTCCTGATGAAATATCTTGATCCTGAGTTCTGCAGATCTGGATTATTTTCAAGACAAGAAACTGCAGACTATTTTACCACGATATCTCAGGATGTCACAAGGTATGACTGTGATAGTTATGTTCATCCATCTGCCTGAAGATATATTTTTGTAGGGGTATACCACTTGAAATACATATAATTTAATAGTTCTGAGGTAGAGACATAGGTGGTTTACAAACACAAATCTACTTTTTTATATAAAAGCTAGTAATGTATAGTGAACTGTATTAGCTATTTTTATAACAAAATGAACAATTATTGATTAAAACATACTTTTAAATTGTAGCATCTTTCAAATTTTGCATCAAAGTAAAAACAGCTCAACTACAGGTTGTTGCAAATTTGTTCCTTCCAGATTGAAATGATAAAGTTTTGCATAATGAAGAATTGCTTCATTTTTCCCTGTCATGCTTATGTGTGTACATTTAGGATGAGTGCAGTATGTAGGTTCAGCATTACAGCAGTACGTTTTGAGACAATTAATTGTTGTGAAATTATAAAAGTCAGTTCAGCATGACTGCAGCCTGCAAATTCAGCACGACAGCAATTCATTCTGAAATGCAGAATTGTTGTGATATTTTAAAATAAGTTTAATATGACTTCATCATGCATATTCTGCATAATAGCAGTCCATGCTGGAAATCAGCATCGGTAAGTGTTTATGCTGCAAATGTACTGCAGTAATGCAGTATAGATGCATTATTTGACCAGCATAAGTACAGTATGTACTGCACTTTCAATGCATGCTGCATTTCTTTAAGGGATATACCATGCTGAAAGTGACTGCTCGCCAATATAATTCTATGTTATTTATTTATATCCTAGAGCTAGAATTCCAACCTAATTACACTATTTAAGCTATTTGCGGCATGTCATTATTTGTATTGTTGTAATAACTTAATCATTAATTAACCGAGTAGCTAAATCTAATATCTCTATTTTCCTTAAGGTAATTTCTTTTTTTCAAGTAAATCATGTTATTCATGCCAGAAAATGAAGTAATTTGATTGCCTATTAATAGTTTCCTGTCATACATTTTACTGAATTAAGTTCTATTTGTTTACAGCAGCCATGTAAGCATAAGTAATTATTGTCAAAACTAGTAATCAGATTGTAAAACGTTTACTAAATTCAAGTAAAAAAAATAGCAAGTGATTTCTTTTACTGCTTCAAGTAGACTATCTTTTTCAAATAAAACAATTCAAACTTAAATATTAGATAATTTGATTATTTAGTAATAGTTTTAAGCCATTTATTTTTTAATTAAATAATATCTGTTAAAGTAAGTAGCACCAAGTAAAAGTGAGTGTTTAGCAAATAAAAGCTAGCAATCAGGTAGTAAAAAGTTTACTTAAATCAAGTAAAAAAAATACTAATAAATATTTTTTTAGTGAGAACATGTACGCAAAAAAGATCGAAGAGATGAATATGAATTTTTTAGAGTCATTGGGTTCTTGAACAAAATATGGAAATTAGACAAAAGAACCGTCAACGGAGGAAAAAATACGCAAATATCCATAAGAACCCACTGTTGCATAAAGACTGTCAAGAAGAATTCTCGAGGATACAGAGATGCAAACAATGAACACAAATGAGCTGTTTGATAAAAATCTAATATTTGTAGTTGAAAAAAAAATGTAAACATTGTATGATACATTTTTTATTCGTAATGTTGGAACAGTCTGAAAAAAGTATTGATGAGTTAAGAAAGTTGCTTTATGTGTATCGCAAAATGATATATGAGAGTAGCAACAACATCAGATTAATTTTTTTTTAAATCTTCAGATTCATATTTAAGAAATACAAGTGGTATAAATGAGTACTATCAAATGTTATGCCTGTAATAACTTTGGGGAAGAAAACTCCATCGACCAGATTGAAAAACGTAAAGCAAAATATATAAACAAACGTAAGCGTTGATGCTAGGAAATCGAATGGGAGGAAGTGTTAATAAACAACCAAATAGTTACATGCGAAATGTGGAAAAATACAATAACAAAAAGTTATATGCTCAGTCACAAGAAGAGGAAGTATCATGATTCTTTTGTAAATAAATAGCTACACTATTTAACGCTTCAACACAGAGATGTAAATATTAGATAGAGAATACCAGAAAGAAACATTAAAGAATGATCAGACAAATTGGAAATTATTACCAATAGAACCATGGACTCGTTCAAAGAGCTTTAAGCGAATATAGATATGTTGGGAAACATACTCAGAATATGCATGACCTTTTATTGATGTACTAGGCATAGTTAAAGAAAATAATGGGTGAAAAGATAAACTAAGTGTTATATATAAAGGTTGAATTAGATTTGGCTATCGTAGTTAGAAGAATATTATCCGACAGTAATGCATTTGAATTTAGAATGTGGTACCATAGAACTAAAGTTTCCAACATCTTAAACAAAATTGAAATACCAACTGTAATTGATAGAATGTTCGAAATATTGAATACAAAATTTGGCATGGAAATAGTTAAACATACAACTTGGAGGTCTGAACAAACAGATTATTTTTACAATAAACATCGGCACATAGCGACCAATGAGAGGAAGTTCACACCTAGAATTACCACCAAAATAGTTGACGAACAAGATTGCCTGTAAAATATTAAAAAAGACAATATATGCCTTTTAACGATCTTGAATGTATGTTAAACTCTCTGAAAGATCAAACGTATACACCCTGTATATATAACCTTTCGAGGTATACATTTTAGTTTCAATAATGTTTAATTCAAATAGAATTGATTGATGAATTTGAAATTGAAATTGAACTTATCTGCTAATACATAAGAAATCGTACACAAATGTATAAAGCCTGTGTCGTTCCTAGGTCTCAGGTTCATTTTTACCGGGTGGGAGTGGTGGGGCAAGCTGCTATATTTGCTCTGAACTTTTCCTGCATGTTTCTGCCGCGCCCAGAAGGGTACCTCCTGGGACTTTTAAGACAAAAACATATAGCGCCAATAATATCGGCCCATCTCCGTCGGCCGAGGCTCTCACATTGTAAGATCGTTGGCGTTGATATACATTAGCAATTGATTTAAAAATACACTTCACATGGTTATATACGTTTCTATTATTTGATATTCCAATTATGATGTCTATAGCACCGAACAAGTGTTGGTTGCTCAAACGCGGGTCCACGAAACGCTGTGGGAGTGGGTCCGTTTCGTACGTATTATGACCGCCAAGCATTACTGTTAAGAACAAAGGTAAAATAACTGCTGCAATGTAGGGTTTGGGAGGGTAGGAAGCCACGCTCGGGCGCTATCTTTGCGTTTGAGGCGGAGAGAGGTGGTCTCTACGGAAACTCTTTATGACGTGCAAAGTCCGGCTCGGAAACAGTTTGCTCTGGTGATAGCTGAGATGAGAGGGTTTCGCGTATCCATTTAGAGATTTATTCTATTCTGAGTATACCGTAGTAAAAGAAACCTATGAAATATGGATAACAAGCTCGAGTATTTGTTTGGACTACTCCAGTCTGGCCTTATCAGCGTTATTACGGTAGACTCGGCGCGATGCGCAATGGGTAAGCACAAAAGCGCGAGGAGCCTGTCTTAGCATATCCACCTTCGAAATTACTTAGGCCTATCCCATTTACCCGCCAGAAGAGAGATCCCCTGGACGAATACTTTGATGAAATCTGCAATGAGATGGCATCTGCGCAGCGCTCAGACAACGTTGCAGACAACAACGAGGACCGTGACTAAATCTTCAAAGAGATGACCCACTCAGAAAACGTTATATGTAAGATCGTGGGGACCTACTACTGTGCTGCTGAGCTCGACATTTTGTTCAGGGACAAATGGAAAGGATCCGGACACATTCCTTTCGAAAGACATGTGTAACTGTCTCACAAAAGGAGGCAGAACGCTGAGGAACTAGATGACCTGTTCCCTCCGACAATGAAATTTTTACCGAGCTCTTTGCTGCGATAGACAAACATAACTAGCTCGAGAATCGCAACAGCCTCTAACCCGAGGTGCGTGTGGGTGGTTTTAAGAAGTACTGCCAGTAAATGCAGCCACTGGACTGGTAGACAGAGGCCGTTTGTGACAGCAGCAAAGATCAGCATACGCACTTCTCCTCTTGGGTGGATAGTTTGGTCCTGCTTTTCGACAGTTCTAACTTTGTTCCAATCGATTACTCTTATTGGCCTTTCTCGGGAAGTAAAAGGTCCCACCGTAGAAGTGCCGATTGGGCCACATGATGATGACCGACAGGTCTGGACAGTGGTGCGCTATACCAGCTTAATACAGTAGGTGGACAAGCTAACCAACAGAATGGCACCATGAGGGGTGTTGAATCACTATAGCTACGATGCTCGCATCATGTTTAAGCGCTACTGACGTGGCCCTCATGTTAAAACTACCCAGCCTGCCGGTTCTATTCGTCTTTGACTGCCTTCAGGAGCCCTCCTGGGTTCAATCTGGCCCAGCTGCTTTTACATGCACCGCTGCATTTCCCACAACATTCCGAAGATTGTGTCCCAAATTTACTGCAGCGACCTCTCAGGCCAAGACTAAAGTACAT
Organism: Margaritifera margaritifera; assembly: GCA_029931535.1. Taxonomy (NCBI): domain Eukaryota; kingdom Metazoa; phylum Mollusca; class Bivalvia; order Unionida; family Margaritiferidae; genus Margaritifera; species Margaritifera margaritifera. Next base: position 6,595,691 of record JAQPZY010001677.1, on the reverse strand, counting down.
AGCCAACCTCGTCTAAGGACTGTCCGGCCGCCATTACAACAAGGCTGCCTAGGGGCAGCTCTACCGGGATCTCGAGGATATTACCCACTAAAGCAACGGTCGGCTAAAATCTGAGTTGGCTCCTTACCTCACCCTTTTAGTCGATCAGATACGACGCAAGCTCTTGCATGAATACAGGCCAGTATCCCGCTAGAGTTTAGACGATATCAGAGTGCTGTTGCAGTGTCTGGTTTCTGCATCGGTAGACACCGCAATGGCAGTTCGCACTGCCAATCTTTAGAGACATCACATAGACTACATGCATATGTATGGTTGCACGTAGCAGCAACATACATTTCAAGTAAATTCAAATACTTTAAAAATAAGCATGAATAAAACTATTTGACACAGGTAATGTAAATAATTTATAATAATGAAACATATAAATAATCCATAGTATTATTTGTCTTTCATTATACCTTCTTCTTTACCCCCCCCCTCCCCCCGGCGTCTTAAAGCTAAAAAAAATATATATATAAAAAATGTGAATTAGTAATTTTTGAAATACATAAAATCTATCTTTTTCTGAGGACAAAGATATGCCATCTTTTGTACACGACTGCCTTCAGGAATGGAGGTTGAAGTCAAATATTTTATAATGATTACATGTGAAGACATAAATAAACTCAACATGTAATATGAAACAACTTTAAACTCACACTTTAAATCATACAATTAATATTATTACCACTGTCAAATTATACAAAATAGACATGTCAAAATATATTAACATACTTAAACATTAGGCGTTAAACGACGCAAAAAACGATGCAAACAACCAATGAAAGAATTGCAATAGCTGTATTTCTCCCTTTATTATTTTTTTTCCTTTCATCTTAAATATATAGATATTATGACATTGCTGGAAATGATGGGATATTCCCTAATTCTGTGAACAATTGTCTTCGTCTTGGAAGTACAATATATACGAAAAAACTTTACACGGCACCGAACCTTCGTTCTGCAAATGTCTTTAATAATCTAAGTTTGATAGAAGAAAGTGTACTTAATCGCAACACGGACTGTGACGACTGACTGGCTAATCATAGCAAACATTCTGTATCTAGGTGAATTAGATGTTGCACAGCTGGTGAACAGTTTTTCTTCTTGTTTTGTTGTCGTTTTGTTGTCGTAAAATATATTGATATTACTATGATTAGGAGGTCATAGTAGGCATTATCAATCTGTTGTAAGAGCCACAAAATAATGTACACGGCCTAAATTGTCACTTGTTACAGCAAGGATTCTTTTAAGACTTTATCCCAAATATATTGATGTAAAGAGTATTTCATAATTTGCCCTTGCACAAACAAAACTTAAAATGTAAGTATATTTCTGGGAACATGCACAAAGTGTAGATATTTTACACCAGACTATATAATACAATTTTAAATGTAAGTATATTTCTGGGCACATGACCAAAAAATGGCATATCAAATATATTCTGTCATAATCGACAATTTATTTAAAGGGAAAAAGATCGTCGCTTTCATTCTAACTTAATAAATGATGACTCATATGAGATTGTCAAATAGACAGATTGATAATGTCTAATCGTAATTATCCGGATGTTTTCATCCTATCCAAGTGTATATGTTACCAGTATCCTATCCAAGTGTATATGTTACCAGTATCCTATCCAAGTGTATATGTTACCAGTATCCTATCCAAGTGTATATGTTACCAGTATCTTATCCAAGTGTATCTGTTACCAGTATCTTATCCAAGTGTATCTGTTACCAGTATTCCATCCAAGTGTATCTGTTACCAGTATCCAATCCAAGTGTATATGTTACCAGTATCCTATCCAAGTGTATCTTTTACCAGTATTCCATCCAAGTGTATATGTACCAGTATCCTATCCAAGTGTATATGTTACCAGTATCCTATCCAAGTGTATATGTTACCAGTATCCTATTCAAGTGTATATGTTACCAGTATCCTATCCAAGTGTATATGTTACCACTATCCTATCCAAGTGTATATGTTACCAGTATCCTATCCAAGTGTATATGTTACCAGTATCCTATACAAGTGTATCTGTTACCAGTATTCCATCCAAGTGTATATGTTACCAGTATCCTATCCAAGTGTATATGTTACCAATATCCTATCCAAGTGTATATGTTAGCAGTTAAACACCAGTCGAAGTAAACAGGGAGTAATAGATTTAAAGAATATATAAAGTCGGATCAAACTGGTAATTGTGAAGACTTCTGATCAAAGCATGTCGTGTTGTCGCCGTAACATATTGAAAACATGGACATCGAATATTATGTTTGCGAAATATTGAAGCTGAACAATAATCTATTTATTTTTCACTTTTTCCAGAAATTTATGTTGTACTTTGTTATTTGAAAACAATGGTATATGAATATATATTCTTAATTTTCTTATGATCTCTCTCTCTCTCTCTCTCTCTCTCTCTCTCTCTCTCTCTCTCTCTCTTACTCACTCACTCACTCACTGTATCTGTCTGTCTGTCTCTCTGGATATGTATGTAAGAGTAAGTTGTCAATTTTGAGCAAAATAATTTATTTCTGGTTGTCTGCCTCTTCAATTGTCAATGATAATATTCACACTGTATAAAACTGATGAATTGACAAAAGCCTGAGTCTGGAACAAAATTATCCCAACCACACCCCACCCCCACCTTTCTGTTAAATACTGTGTATTTGCACAGTGGGAAAGAATTGTCGCTTTGGAATAGAACACCTTCGAGAAGAAGAAAAAAAAAGCAAATCAATCACCACAAGGACGGGGTTATGGTAGTATTTTTCCAGTACATGCAAATTCCTATTTTGGTGTACGATCTTAATGGACCGTAAAGAGACTTTTTAAAAATAATTTTATACAATTCCTCGTATGCGAATGGATATGAAAACAAACTGCCAGATTTAATTGTTTAGATAGGCGGCGGCCCTTCTCACAGAAAATGACATTTAAAACTAAGGATGGAAAAAACTGAGTACAAAGAACAGAGACATTTTAGTCACTAGCACAAGCAATTTCAAAAATTAAAGCAACGGAGTGATGCTTAAACGACAGAAAGAAGAATCCACATTTTAAAAAAATATACTTCATTCGTGGACAGCTAAACAGATGAATTCGAGCTTTGTGTTCTTGATTACGTTATGGTAGCGTTTTGTGTTAAAATGCCGAATGGCATTTTCAAGGAATACTTTCTGTAGCTTCGTAATCACTGCAAGTACATCTGGTGACAGTTTTTCTAACTGAAACGCAATGATGTTAGAAATAGTCACGGCTTTTGATTACCCCTGATGTCACTTCATAAATTTGTAAATATCCATCCATTGCTGCTTAATTCAATTTCAAAACGACCAAATGCGACTCAATGCTGAAGTCTTGGATTCTTGAACACGTTTTAAAAGTTTTAGGACTTGTTAAATTAGTGATGGCAAATGACGATCTTACATTTGTTTTTCCTGTTGATCCATACATATTCATCAGAAATAATTTGTGAACTCTGCGACTGCCATCTAGGTATGGCTTAACCAAAATTTAAAGAACCGCCTACCACACGTCGACCGGTAAGTGATTATGAGTGACTAATATCTATCACCATGTCTGTTTTGGGGGGTTTTTTTGGAGTTCGTAGGTTTTGACGCACCAAAAGTGTAATGTGCAGTCACTTTCTCAAACACATAACAACCCACTAATGCTTAGTAGAGTATCAAGGTGGCAAAATGTGTGATATAATTAGCTCTCAAGCCCCTTCCCAATCCTCTTCCCTCGAAGTATTAATTTGGTGTATTATGCCTGTCAATATGTTATCTATGAACGAAGTTAAATTGCTTCAGCGTCAGAGAATCACACGGTCAATAATCGGCAGAATGTAGAGAAAGTTAGACATGTTGCACGCCGATCAACCATACACGAATCTGTGTCAATACTCCTAAATGAATCTAATTATGCCACACAGATTCTGAATGACTGTAAAACTTATTCGAGTGGACTGTATTTTTATCCACGGTATAAATATGCGTGTGTCACAGACCCCAAATATGTACCGCTCGCATTTTTCTAAGTCATACCGTTGCAAATATTTGAGTAACTGGAAATACTTCCACTTTTTCGAGGTCAAAGGCAATTTATTTACTCCAGACCGGCTCTGCAACACTTACCAACCGGTCCTTCAAAGCATTTTATAAGAATTATGATGAATGGTTTTGGAAGGTATACTAACGATTGTATCGGTTCAGTTATCATTCAAAGAAAGAAATATACAGCAATTCATAGTTGGATAAATGCTGATTCCATACTAGTCATGGTCAGGTTTCATCTAATAGGAATTATAACTGAAGGATAAATTGTTTATAAATGAGAGAAAAATGAGGCAAAATGCAATTCATTGGGCTGTGCGTAGACGGTATGACGCTACATACATATTCATTGAGGGAAGCTTGATAGTAAAATCGATTCCTGAGTCATTTCCAGACATATATTCCTATTATGGAACTTCTCTGGAAAGCTCTTTAATTGTAAGCACTTGTCACGCCGACATTTGTAGAAGTTAGTATGTTTTTGAATAAAGAAACCGCACTTAGTCAGTGCTTATCTTTTTAGGTGATTTGTGTGTATAGATGAAAAGAAAAAACTTGTTGACCATACAGGATACCGAGACAGATTGAACAAAAACACTAATATTCATCATACAGAGTAAGAAAACAGACAGAACAAAAGACTGGTGTTCACCATACAGATTAAGGAGACAAATGGAACAAATGAGTAATGTTCACCATACGCGGTAAGGAGTCAGATAAAACAAAGTGCATGCACTTGGCAAGAACTATCTAGCCTTACACCATATGTAGGTGTCCTCAGTGGGAATTAATTTTAAGACAAACAAAACAACTCATGTTCGAGCAGTTCTATAAATTGTAGTAATAAAGACCCATGCAGACTACAGTGCGAAGCTAATTTGCCCACAATTTAGTAATGATAACCCTACGTTTAATGGGTTGTCAATCTAATATACATTTCCCTGGAGAATAAAATGCAAATGCTGGACACGTCAACCACAGATGGTTCCATTATCCTGGGCAAAGAGTATTGATTTATATTGTTTAAAAATAGTTCCGCATACTTCGATGATAGCTAGCGTTGCAGATTGTATTCTGATCATATCGTATTCTCTTTCGAAAGTATCGGAGCAATTAATTTCAAAATCTTTTCAGAGACTTGAACTATCTTTTCCACCTCTTCAAGAGGCAAAATATGTTTTATTTATGGTCATTTATATATTCCACTTAAAACAACTGCAATGTTTCGTTGGATATTTTTTATATGTTGTTCATCAATATGTATCTTAGCAAACACATAGAACTATTTTCTGTAGTTAAAGTATTTACAATTCAACCCTTTTCAAGTAAAATTTGCAATTACACGAGCGAACAAAATGCTTCTAGTAGTCTAACTATTTATAAATGTAATAGTTAAACACACATCCTTTATAGGCGAAATATATGCATCATTTTTCCTAGAGGGAGGTCATTTTCTGGTGTAGGCGTCAACGTTCAGTATTTCCTTAAGGTTAGTTTCTATGACCCTGTTGCATATACAATCATTACAACTTTATAGTAGTATTTATCTTGAAAGATAATGTTCATTATAGGCAAAAGGAGGTAACGTTGACCTACTTTTCATGGTTCAATGACTTTGCGACGTATTTGCAATATGTCTCTACAGAGCAGGAAAGAAAAGACACATAATTCTGCAGAATTCTTAGTACTTTTACGAGAGATATATGCCACATTACTTTATGATACGATTTCCTTTCACATATAAGATTAAAATCATGCAAAGAAGACAACGGCCACAAAGCATCGGAAACTAGAACTGATTTTGTTGTATCTGGTGTTAACACGAAAGTTCCAGAAAGCACCAAACAGCCACTGATTATTGCGATTTCTGGAGTTTCTATGTTACGGAAACTGCCAGAAAGCATTGGAAACTGCGATGGATTATTGTTTTCTGGTATATCCGTGGTATGAAAAGTGCCGGAAAGCATTGGATATTGGAATGAATTTTTGTGATGTATAATATTTTCGTTTTTCAGAAACTGAGAGAAGCATCGGAAACTGCATTAGAACCTTGTGGTTTCAGGCAGTTTCCATATTACGGTAACAACCTGAAGAGTAATGAACAATGCAACCGATTTCTAAGGTTTCAGTTAGTTTCCGGTCGAGCAACCGGAAGAAATATGAAATATGTTTGTTTTAAAACGGAAACTGCAAGAATTCTCTCCTGGAATGAATAAATGAATTCACTAGAATATATTTTAAAACTACTTGATTTTAACTGTTTCCTCTGAATAATTTAAAGGATTCTTCCCATGTTCTTGCTCAAAATTGGTTTCCGTTTGAAAACGTTCCGAAAACAGACAGGACAGTTTGGTTTGCGGATGATTTTCGGTAGTTACTCACGGTCTAGAAATTCAGTATTGTATGCAGTGATATGTGTATCTTCTTAGATCTGGCTATTAATCAATATATCGTGCATGTGTCTGTCACTTATTCTTAAAATACCTGTCCCCCATACATTGTTTCTTCATTTTTATACCAAAAAAGGGTAAAATTTTAACTTGAATGTGTGTGTGGGGGGGGGGGATTTCAACCCTCCCTCACACTTCCACCCCTAACAAATATAAATCTGCCTCTCCATTTTTTTTAATGGCCATATTGAAAAAAATTGAAATAGGTTACTGGTAAAGTCCAATTATCATGAAATCATATTGGGGGAACGACACACAAGGATCTTTTCTTTCAGGAATCTAGAATAATACGAACAAATTATTCTAGCTAAATTTACTTCATATACCAATGTATCTAAACATTTAATGTAGGATCCAGGGATAAATGCATTCCTCTCTGAAATGGGAGTAGTAATATGTGCTTCTTGGGGGTCAAACGCAGTAGGTTGACATTGGGGCCGTTATAGGGTCAAACAGGAAATTTAACACTGGAATAGCATTATGGGTTTAAACGCGAAATTAACATTACGCCGTTAGTTCATAGGTTAATTAGTATAGGTCGATATGGGGCACAGTCGTGTGTAATGACCAATACTCCACACGTACTATTTAACGCTCCATACTTCACCATCAATACCCCACACTTGCTATCCAACACGCCGTATGTAGTAACCGATACTCAGTCATATACTATCTAGCACCCCACACTACACCATCAACACGCCTTTGGTATTGACAAATACCTAGTGATCTACTGACCAATATACAGCCATCTGCTGACCAGCACTTAGTCATCTACTGAGTAACACCCCACACCTACTAATCAACACGATGCCAAACTGATCAGAACTCAGGCATAATAGCCGATACAGTATTACTGAACAGCGCCCACACCTGCTGACCAGCATCCACGCCTATATACAGATGTGTTAGAGTGGGATATAAAATTCGGGGGTAATGAAATGAGGAGTAACATCTAATTCTGGACAGAAAATCGCTCTATCTCACGGTCTAACACTTACCCTTTTACGGATCATACAGAGGAAGGGAAGTCCCTTGGACAGAATGTTGCCTAGTGGCTATATGTATCTATCTGAGATTTATATCTAAGGCATTACCTATACATCGGACTATGTTGGCGGTGTTGGTAAATTTGCATATATTGCACCGATTTTATACATAGCTATAAATCAAGGGAACCAACTCATAATAACACTAAAAAGGATGTGACGAAACGTAATGCTAAAATTACGAAGCTGTACTTGGAATTTAGCAGAGACTGAAACTTTTCTGGTACGATATCACACTTGTACCCTTGAAGCTTTTTTGGAAAGACGAAAGTTAACTTAAGTTCCTTACAAACGGTGGATGGAACTCCATCATTGGTACGAGCATTGAATATAACATTTATTTCCTAATCCTAACATCACCAAAATGTCACACTTACAAGAAGAATTACGATCGTTGAGGGATGGAATAGATTTGTCAGAAACAGAAAAATCGCAACGGTACGGACAATTATTGCAACGTCTTCAACTGTTTCATCAGAAATCTTTCGACCAAATAGATAAATATACTCTAAGAGATTTCAAGAATGTCAGAAAAAGCGGAGAAAAACAAAAAGCAGCAAAGACGATAACAGAAACAGCCACAGGATGGAAGAATATAAATAAGCAAGAGAAGTGCTTCAAAGTCTGTCTGCTCCTTTTCCTCCTCCTAGTATGACAACCTTGTTGACACCTTACCCTACTCCCAAAGGAGAAGAAATGAAAGCTTGGGCCGAAAAAATGATGTCGACATTTTCTTCAGCAAAAGAAACAAAGAAAGAATATACGACAGAAGTGAAAAAAGAAATCAAGAAAAAGTGACCAAAGAACCGATGACTACTTCTGCTTCTATTGCCTGTCGGGCACGTCACGCATCGCAAGCCAAAATACTACACGAACAACCTAAAATCAGTATCGAACACTGAGTGAGGGTGACTTATTGAGGAGCAGCAACAACAGGAACCATATGGATACACTTTTAACCAGCATTTACTACAATCCTGCTCATGCTGCAACCTACAGAGCGAATAAAAAATTGCATCGTGCAGCTAAAACCAAACTTAAAAGTTTACATCGGCAAGATGTACGACAATGCTTACAAGAACAATCAACGTACAAGTTACATAAACACAAAGTAGCTTTAAAAAAGAATTGAGAAAAAAAGGACATTCGTTTTTTCACCGCTGAATATCCTTAAACAAAATCCAGTCATGGAACGTTTTCAAAGAACTTTGAAAGAACATATCTGGAAATATTTTACATATCAACATACTCTTTCAAATACGTGTTATCACGTTTATAGTCAAAGTATACAATCAGTTGTACCATGGTAGCATCGGATGTGCTTCAGAAGAGGTAACACTTCAAAACGAAGTAACTGTGTTTGATCGATTGTCTTGAACAAAAAAACCAGAAAATAAAGAAGTGTTAAACACTGGAGATTGGGTTTACATTGGGAAAACAAAACACACTTTTGTTAAAGTTAATTTACCCATTTGGCGACAGAATTGTTTTGTGTCACAGGACAGGTACGTTGACGTCTATAAATTGAAAGATATGAACATACAAACATATATATATATATATATATATATATATATATATATATATATATATATATATATATATATATTCATCAATAACTTTTCTTCCTGCAATTAAAATTAAATTTACGTCGGAGTCATCAAACAGGTTCAACTTCTTCTTGGATAGTCAATCAACCCTCCTGGGCGGGAACATATAAACTGTATTCTAAATCAACTGATTCTCACAAGTATCTTCTCTCGACCAGCGGCAACCCCAAGCACATAATAAAAAATCTTCTTTACAAGGCATATGGTCTTATCCGGCTACCTTTCAAAAAAGACTTTAAAACTCAAGAGGCACCTTATAAGGAGAGAATACAGAATGAGATACATCGACAAGGCTGTCAACAAATCTATACTCATACATAGAGGTGCCCTCTTGAAACATAAAACTAAGAAAACTAACGTGGTACTGTCTACCCAATGCCCCAAACTTACAGCAGATCATTCGGAAGTATTGGCACCAGATCGAATCTTCTTAACGTCTGAAGGGCATATTTCAAGACGTTTGTCTGGTTGCGTTCGGTAGGCCTAAAAAACTCAAGGACCATCTGGTACATGCAAAGGTATCTTCAAACAAGACCACAGATTGAGCCACATACTGCTACAAAGACAAGCGTTGCATAATTTGCAAACATATGCCTCAGACCATATCGTTGAGAACTTCGACGTCAGGAGTAAGCTTTAATATAAATCAGACGTTAGGATGTCGAGCCAAATATGTAATCTATCTCCTAGCATGCAAACTCTGTGTTACTAGATATGTTGACGAAACCGTTGATTTCAGAAAATGAATGAAAAGACACCAGAGCCACATTCGCAGCAAAGTCAACGCGAAACTCGCCAACCACTACAACTTAACTTGGGATTAAGTCAAGTCCCTCGAGATGCTACCGACTGAGTCTAACCCGTGGTGGACAGACATGGAACGCACACGTAAGGAACGATACTGGATACTGCAATTATAAACTTATGAGGAATTTGGCCTAAATGGAAAAGTCTAACCTTCCCAATGCAATCTTACAAAAATTCCAGCATTAGTTTATCATCCGTTCACAATTCTTGCGATAATATTTACCCCAAAAAATATTCCGCAACTCTTTACATGACTTGTTGTTGTTGTTGTTATTATTATTATTATTAGTAGTAGTAGTAGTAGTAGTAGTATTAGTAGTAGTAGTAGTAGTAGTAGTAATAATAGTAGTATCTATTGTTCAGTACGCTGCATCATTTTCTAGACATATTTCCTTTACTACCTCCACGCATAACTTTACCTGGATATAATTTCTTCAGTATATATTGTAGATGGCGTTGATTTTCGTCCCGCATGGTTTCCGTCCTTCGTCCCCGGCCTGGAATCAGGGACAAACGTTTTTGTTCTCTGTGCGATGAACGCGATCATCCCACTTTTTATTTTTGTTCTAGAACTATTTTGGTTTGACGGCAGCTCTGAATAGATGTGTAGTTAACTCATTTTAAGACCTTTTTCTATTATTTCTTCTTTATTTCTTCCATTATTTAACTCTTGTTTGTAGATTTTCCCTGCCATTCAAACATTTAGGAGTCCCGATTGTTTTGGCTTTGTGTTTAGTGTTTGCTTAGTGGATGTACGTTATTTCTTCCCTTGACGAAGAGTTTAGCTCGAAACGTGTGAAACTGTTTTCTATTGGCGCGCTTATAAATATTTGTGTCAATACACACGTCCACATCAACATCCACACACACACACACACACACACACACACACACACATATATATATATATATATATATATATATATATATATATATATATATATATATATATATATATATATATATATATATATATATAAATAATATTACACGATTTTCCGTTTTGCTTAAGACAGCCTCACACTCAGACATGGAATACACTATTCCTCTAAGTTTGACAATATGATCTCTTGGGTTACGTGTTCTCCGTATGCAAAACCTTCATTTGTGTGCAAAGTTTTGTTAAACCTAAAACTACATTTTCCGTACTTCACTTCTTATTCCCTATTAGTCAGTTAAATTTGTTAATGAATGATAGATACTCTCTCTTTAACCCCATGTGCTTGACAAAATATCCAAATTGAAACGAACAAATTATATCAATGACTGCTCCACTCGATAAACGGCGGATTTTCATTTAATAATATTAATATCTTTAACATTTCATGATATTTAGGTGCTGAATACAATTTATTCTTTTCTAAAATCTTTCATTTGTTTTCTACTTCGTATTTTCAATATTGAACAGTTATTTCTCCGTTACTTCTAAGAACTTGTTGATCCTACTTCCCGCATTCACTGTCAGACTGTTTGTGCACTTCGACAGGTTCAAGTTGTTCATTTAACTTTTCTCTGATATCAGCATCTCGTGTACTACCGAGAGAAAATGTGGATGTTTCGAGTTGCTCAAAGTTTTGGAATGCTCGCAAGACGATGAAGCAAGAGAAAGTAAAACATATAATGAAACAGTCATGACCTGTTGGGTTCTAAAAGTGATATTTCTTTCATATACAATTTTCTATATTGCATTCATGGAGCAATAACATATTTATATTCCACGTAAGTATCATTGTACCTCTTACAAAAGAACATTTTAATTAAGCTGATCAAATTGGCATGACTCGGACATAACATTCATATCAATCAGTAGACTGCTCCATTATGATCGAATGAAGGCAGACATACAATTTACATATCTAGAAGGGCTTTTAAAACATGGGTCTAAAAGATGCATTCTTAAACTGCGATTTCCTCTCCCTAATTGAACTTTAAAAAAGTAATAGAACGGTATAAACCGGCCATACAAAAAGCATTTTATCGCGAATGGATAATAAGAAAAACTCAAATGAATCCAAAGATTGGAGTGATACACATCATCTTTTACTGACATGTTTTGCTCGAAGAAAAAATAAAAGAAGAAAGGATAAGAAGAAGACAGGATTAGTTAAAGATTTTGCTCATAAATCCACTCTCTCTCTCTCTCTCTCTCTCTCTCTCTTAAAACCTAAATGAATTATCGATCGACAAAGAGGGATGCTAACTAAAGAGCAAATTATTTATGCCACTTAAAGCTGGCAAGTGAATTATACCCCTTAGTCTCATTTCAAAGCATTATACCTCACATTATGTGAATCATAAACCACATGCATTAAGTTATGAGGAATTTTCAGTCAAAACGTTTCATTTGATAGCACTTACCTGAAGCGGAACGAATATATGCACTGTGCGCATTTGACTCCAAAACAACACGAAACATGTTGTTTCTGTGTGCCTAACTTTTAGCCGCAAAACTAAAGGGTTAGAGATAGACAGAAATTAAACTAAAGTGATTCCTCTCATGCACAAGGCAGCATTATAGACTATACAATTATGAATATGAATGAAAATTATACTGTTTTTAAATCTCTAAACTTTCGTAGCGACAGTTTTTGCCGATTTCATTTCATTATTTGTATAGACTTAAAGTAAATTTGGATCCTTTATTTCTGGTGTGTTCATAATTTACTAGTTAGGGCCTAACTGATGTGTTCATAATTTACTAGTTAGGGCCTAACTGGTGTGTTCATAATTTACTAGTTAGGAATCAATTGAAAATTTAAATAACGCATTACTTTTTTGCGGAAGAAATAGAAGCGAAAATAAAATAAAATTAGCAGAGCATTAAATATATCCTTTAAACTCTAGTTTAAACAACTAGGTATATATTGTAGTAAAACCTCTGAAAAGATAAATATATTACATTACAATTATTACATTTTGTTATTATTACAGAATTACAGTAGATTACAATTATAACATAGTATATTACATTATTATTACATTACTTTACAATTAATACATATTATATTACGCTTGTTAGTAATCTCTCTAATACACTCTCCAAAAGAGACATTAGTAGATTAAGTCATTTTTGTTCATCTATCTCACATATATAAAGATTTCCGTAACTTTATGTCAATTTTAAATGGCTCGATCATTGATCAGCGAGTATTGAAACAATTTTAATAGCTTTTATTCATAACCATGTATGCGTCTTAAGGACAAAAAGAGGTTTTCAAGAGATATAAGTTGATGAGTGATACTCTCTCGTAAATCTTATATATATATATATATATATATATATATATATATATATATATATATATATATATATATATATATATATATATATATATATATACATAAGCTAATGTCAATCACAGGCCAAGACCACCTTAGCAAATCCGGTCCCTGTGGTGATAAAAGGTGCAAAACCAGTCAACATATGATAGAGACCAGCACATTCTCTAGCACAGTGACGAGTGAAAAATTGAACATACATGGTCCAAATAGAACGTGCAAAACAGAGAATTTAATTTTTCTCATCACATGTAAGATCTGCGGCCTTCACTATGTCGGAGAAACTGAAAAACTACACAAAATGATCAATCTTCAGATATCTGAAGTCCAGTTGCAAAACACTTCTCTTCCCTTGGTCACACTTTCAGTGATGTAACACTGCCCGCTTTTTCTCACAACCCCAACTGGAGTTCTGAAACCAGAAAAGAAAAGGAATCTTACTGGACACTTAGAACACTGAAACCAAGCGGTTCAAACAAAGAAGACTAGAAAAATGACAACCACATTCACATAAAATCATCATCTGTTTACAGCCACCACTTTTTCAATTAAATACTTCATTCGTTTTGCTCATTACTCACTAACTCACCTATAATTACTACTGTTATTTTTTTTTTCTTTCTTTTGTAGTTCTTCCTGGCGTTATTATTGATATGGTCATTTCTCGCATTACAGAAACAATGAAATATCCGGGATATAATTTGTGGTTACACAAATTTACTTTAACAAACTGATGGCGCTATGGTTCCTCCCTTGGTAGGTCCATACCAAAGAGTAGTTTGCAACATCATCAGTCAAGTTGAATTAGGTAAACTTTTGTAATTTAAACGCTTTTTGTGTTTAGTATTTGTCTTGCCTCTGTTTTTGTTTGCCTTCAAGGCTGAGCAAATTTTTTTTTAAACCACTAGTCCAGGACAAGTGGTTTCAGAAAATTCACTAGTCTCACCTTACTCTTCACTAGTCCCACCTTTACTCTTCACTAGTCCCACCTTACTTTTCACTGGTCCCAAAATGGTAATCACTTGCCGAGATTTTATGAGATGTATGTACTTAATTGATAGAAAAAACAAACGAAATAATATACAACATAATTATTTCTTAAAAGAATTTAATTTTTCAAAAACATTGGTTGTTATACATTTGGCTTCTGCAGGTTCATGTATATATGTTTTAGCTGATGGATTTGAAAAAATGTCCATGTATATGTCTGCCACCTGCACCAGCACTAAGCCAGCAGTTGATAGCTGTGCTTGGGCTGAAGTCCTCAAGCTCTGGTCCATTTGTGGAAATGTTCATTAGCATTTGTAAACTCTTTTGGTTTAAGGAATTCCTTAAAGAAGTCTTGATTAAGTTCATTGAACTAAATCCTCGTTCACACTCAGCAGTGGATGGGCTTATAACAAACATGATTTCTAATAGTTTGCATAATTGACTGAGACTAGGTGGAGTATTCACTAAGAGTGTTCCAAGAATTCTCTGTCTCTTAGTAGTGTCATATTTGACATTTTTTGCCATCACAGATTGTTCCTTATGTCTCTTTGGAGAAATAGCTACCGCACACTCAGTATCAGTCTTACGTTTTATCCTTCCACTTTCAAACAAATTTTCATTCTCCGAATCGCTGTTATTACCTTCCTTGCGAAAATAATTTAGCAATCTCATTTTATCCACAGAGTAACTATCAGCTTGCTTGACAACTACTTCTAAAGTTATCATAACATACATTTTCTCTTTTGAATACGAACAGAGACAGCTCATTAATTAGCGTAATTGTTTCTCTTCAAACTCAATATCGCACGTGGAAGTTAATCATCTGTATAATCAATTAAAAATTAAAGAATCATTACTGCCATTTAATCAGTTCATAAAAGAAACCAACACTGATGTCGGTAAAGTACCTTTCATTAATTTAATTACACTGACTCGCTGGATTAAAATCATATTGAGCCGCTCGTGATCTGGCTTGAGTAAACTCAATCCAACAAAGCCGCTTAAAACACTACTAATTGATCATACTGGCTTTCTTTTGTTTGACGTGTTTTGATTTGCCGATAATGTGGTCGCTTAGCCCAATATGCAGTCAAGCGGTAACAGGATGTAAATGTATACACGAAGAGGGGTAGAATCAAGTATTCAGTACGCCCGGAGGGCATGATTGGCCAAATAAAGGTAAATATAGTGATTAAAGCACGAAAATACGGACTAGCCCGACTTTTTTTAAAAAGCACTTGTCCCGGACTAGCGACTTGGAAAATTTTACTTGCCCGACTTCAAAATGACTAGTCCGGGACGTCGGGCTATAGGATTTGCTCAGCCCTGGCCTTTAAGAAGACTCTATTAGAGTGGAAAACGCTTGGGCGAGAGAGAGAGAGAGAGAGAGAGAGAGAGAGAGAGAGAGAGAGAGAGAGAGAGAGAGAGAGAGAGAGAGTATGAAAAATAATAATATACACCAAACAGAGCATAAAGTGCATTTCCTAGATGGAGGATGCGTGATATTATAAAGTGATTTTAATCTCCTGAGATTCAAACCCGGGTCCCTTGGTTACATCACCCATCGCCTTGCTTGCTCGCACCAAACTCTATCACCGCGACTAAGCACACATCCTCAGACACACTCACTCATCCACCCATTATTAATTGCTGGGTTCGGATCTCAGTAGAGCTCGAATTCAAAATTCTCAATCCTATATGACAGTATTCTTATGTATGTGTGTGAAACTCTAAATTTCCGTAACATATCGTATTTGAATGTTTAAAACAATTTTTTCATCAAATTCAGTCAAAGGGGAAAAAATGGTTGCGTATAAGAAAGCGTCAACATTATCTTTTATTCCATGATATTTCTGTTTTACCAAACAATATTTTCTTCGTCTAGAAAAGAGGAGTATTACATACGTAAAGCGATGCAATTTTTTTTTTTTTTCGTTCTTAAATCAATATAGGGATACTAGCACATTAAACATCAAATGAAAAATGTTTAAACCAGCACAATGGTAAGGTGTTCTAGAGGGACAACACCAAAAAAATGAACCTATGGGTATTTGAAAAGTCATTTTAAAAAAATAACTAGAGAAGTCTGACTGAAGCACAAGTAATACTGTGTTTTCATCCTGGATTTTCTATGTAAATAAATTTTATATAGTTCCATTAGGTTTGGTTCCTCGCAAGACTAGCCTTTTTCATTCATGCCAGATATTAATTGTTTCCGGCTGCAGCAAGGTATTATTTTACAAAACTCAAACTTCACTCCAGAGTTCGATCTGCAAATTATCAGGACGGTAACATTCCTTTAGATTCTAATATAACTGCAGACACAAAATACTGTGTCAAAATATACTGTACAAAGTCAAAAAGAAGAAACGATTTTGTGGCAATGATTTGAAATGTTATTAAAATAAATACTACAATTGTGGTTTGGAAAATAAGAAATCTTTGAACAGCAAGGCGGGCATTTTGGAATTTAGCTAGCCCCATTATTAGTGCATCACCCAGCCGTAGCCGGTAAACGTCAGCCCAAACGTGAGAGGGTCTGAAAAGCCTGACCAGCATGTGATATTTTAGCAGCTCAAAGTCGAGCAGCACGAAGAAACGGCTCCTAAACGAGGCAGCGATAGACGCACCGGGCTGGGTGGCAACAATGGCATGCCGGTGCTAACACGTATAGCGGCAGTGTTTGCTTCTGTATGCCCTGGTAGACCGCATTAGTTCTCTCTTCTTGTCAGCCAAAAATCTTTGCAAGCGCTCCCAATGTCGTCGTCACTGCCTTCGAGCTTGACACTTATTTTCTTAATGATGGCGCAGCCCACGTTTTTCACAATTATACTGTTGGCGTCAGCTTGAGCTCTTGTACTGCCGCTCGAAGCAATTGTGAATGACAGTCTGGCGGTGCCATGCACAATAATATTCGTTTCTGCCAAAATTTTGAAGTCTATGGTGCTTGGGTTGTTTGTCACAATAATGGTGTTGCGGGCTCCCTTTGCCCCAAGCGCGCGTTGGAGGAAGCGAAATGGATCGAGTTTGTTTCCGTATTGAGACATGTTGCTGTTTAGCTACGGTGCTATTGGAGTCCACATGTCATCTCTTCAAATAAGCGTGTATAGTTGCTGTAAAGGCAACAAATCATGGATAAAGGTGGATATGACCTTGAGATGGAGGAATGTGGCCCTTCTGGGTCAATGAACCCGACAAAGATGAAACCACATTTACCACACAAGGAAATGAGACAGAAGAACTGACGACGGAAATGCCTTCTTGGGCTGGCGGCAGAGAGGTGGTGTATCAACAAAAGAAGTACAACGACGCCTAGCCGATTTAGATGTGTATCGCAAATGACCGAGGTTTATAAAGCGCGAAATCAATCTAATGTTTAAGGCAAACAAGGACGGCACCCTTACAGTGAAGTGTGGCAACAAGTGGATATTAGATATTAGGTTAACGAGCATGAACTACCCACGAAAATTCTTGTCGGCAGCCACACCACAAGGGCAAGTTGATATTTTTTTCGAGTGTTAGGCCTCAAATAGGAGCCTCTGTCAGCAGAAACACAAAAATAAGCTCGCTACATCTCATCACGTCGGTATCCGGAGACACAACGCTCAAAGAGGCGGCAGCAGAGGAATCACAGCCATCAGAGGCGAGAGAGCCTTGGTCTCATTGTGGTTCTTTTAAGAAATGGTGGCGAGCTTATAAACAACCTCTCGAAAATTACACCGCCTTAGAAAATGAAAATCTGGCCTGGATGGAAAACGACATGAGCCTGGGTTAAGAGGAAAGAGGAAGGATTAGCCAGGAGATACAATATCGCATTAAAAACCTAAAAGACGAACGCGGGCTACGGCAAGAGGCTGCCAGCATCAAACAAGAAACCATTCGCACCCAGTTAAACCGGATCAGGGAAACCATCAACAAAATTCTGCACGTGGATACAACCCTAGCCCAGAGGCTGAGAACACTCTTCCGCGAACAGGGCATCACTGTAGCCTCAATTCTCACCGCTATGGGGTTTATCATAAGCACGATCGTACAGGCAGGGGTGGCACCTCGCCAACACATTCTCCAGCCCTGGCACCTAAACCAGATTCTGGCGGCGTGAAAGAATGGATAAAAAAGCATCTGAAGCAGCTGGCCGGTATGCTGAAAGATAAAACGATAGCAGAAAATGCATATGCGGCTCTGCCCGTAATTATCGGGTTAGTTTTGTTGTTATTGCTTAGGACTGCTGACAATGCTATCGGCTTGGCTGGCTGGAAACCTCGTTGTGTTTGTCATCACGAAAGAACCTAGAGCGCGAACGTAAGAACTAAAATTACACAGTCGTGTGTGATTTCGTGATTTTCAACTTCCACAACTTTTTTTGCTTCACTTGCTGCTATCAAGAACCGACGCAATAAACGCTCCAACAGGCAAAGCGCTATAGTCAGGTATCATGTTCCATAAAATAACGTCCCGTGGGAATTATGTGATGGAAGCAAGCCACTAGTCTAGATGTCTTAAGGGCACCCCAAAGATAATAAACAAAAATTGTTCGCAGTCTGAAAATCTGCTATTGTCATAGTGATGAGTCAGTGCAGGAAACACTTGGTTTGTGCATTTTTGCGTAGTACTTCATATCAACTATACTTGATAAATTCATCCGTTTGTTCCATATGTCTTTCATATTTCATTCAGTATCAATTCTGCTGTGCTCAATATATACACTCTACATCTGTGTAAATCATATATATTAAGCTCGTGTACAATGGTCAGTGGCATCTAACCTCCATGTATTTCTCGAATGTCGCAGGTGAGCGCTGTAGTGGTGAGAGTACCCGCATCATTCAACATAAACAGCATGAACATCACAGAAATCAACCTGAACGGTATAGACTAGATTCTTGATCCCCACAGACTAAATATTTGTGTGGTGGGTTTTTTCTTCCTAAAAATAGCATTATGTTTGCACGAAAATTCTGCCGCAATGGCATTTATCTTCTACCATTATGGAGGCAGCAGCTCAAGTTCAAGTGACAGCTGCAAAACAGGCAAAGTATGACACAAACTACTCGCTCTACAAAATCTGCCGAACAGAGGCAGGTGCGGCACTCGTGGAGAAACCAGGTGCCCAAGAGAAGGTAGTGAACTTGATCAGAGAGCGTGCTCACTATGGCGAGTCTATCCTGAGATAAGCAGACGCCTCGGTGATGTCACATTTCAGAATATTGAACCAAGACGTGCCACAAGGCACAGAAAGTGGTATCAACGCGCAGTCCATGTAGTAATATGCTGTAGAGCGAAAGATTGATACGAAATGCAAATGGCTTCCAAGGGTACCAGACGAGAATCACGTACCAGTCACTCATTCGATAGTGGCACCTTCACCCGCTCTCAGTCAACCTCTTACAACAAGGCCCTGTGCTTCTTCTGTGAAAACGGAACATGAAATTTTTTTTTACACATGATTGCTACAGAAAATACTGGTCCATTCACCGTGGACTGTGGTGAGCTATTCAACTTGGTGGCAAAGGTGGTCATGCCTAAGAAGGTCAAGAAAGATCTCTGAGGACAAATGATAATCGACAACACGCAGCCTAACAAATTTGTCTCTTACCGCATCAAGTCAGAGACGACCAGCCTGTGGGCCCAAACTACTGACTTGGAAAATACAGGGAAGCAAATGAGAGTGAACACTGGAGACAATAGGGTTCAGCTGAAAGAAGATAGAAACCGTTTTGCTCAAGTCAAGGCCAAAAAGAATCATAGAGGGAACTGTAAGGAGGCACGAGTTCTCCGTTGTACCAATGTCGATGTTTGCAGCTGATGGAGCAACGCTACACTGCCAAGTGAAGTGTAGTCTGATTGCCATCCTTGATAAGCTACCCAAAGTGGAAGACAAAGTGTCTGACACAAATGAGCATGCAGAAGTTCCAGTCATAACCATGCAACTTCCAGCACGAAAGGCAAAAACAACAATGACACAGAATACATGGGAGACTCCGGTGGTCACATGCCTGCTGAAGTGAAGGCGGCACTTGTGGATGCAATGGCAGATGTCTGGTCATTGCAAAGCCAGCTTGCATAAAGACCTGCAACGAACTGGCTGATCACTTCACCAACCGTACAGCGATACAGGAACGTGAATGCATGGCGACTCGTGTTTGACCGCTACGATGTCCCTATGTCATTGAAGACGGCAACCCGTGACTGGAGGCAAAGAAAGCCTGCCAGTAATATTCTATCATATAGCGGATACAACAAAGATAGCAAAGTTACCCATGAAGAGACTCCTGTCAGATGTGAAGACGAAGATGGTTCTGTCCTATTACCTGGCTGAGAATATGCAGGAGGAGACACACGCAAATGAGAAGCACATGGTAGTGGCATGGGCTCTAAGTGCGGAGTAATTCACAGGAATATGAACCACCTCCAAAGTGATCAAGAAGAAACCGGTACCGTGATGTTGTTGCTACATGCCGCTGATGCAACAGCTGGGGTTTCCAGCATCAGCCTTCACTCATCAGATCTACCTACGTCTTTGTGCTGTCTATCCAACGGTATCCAGAATTATGCAATGACAACAACTTTGTAACCGCATTTGGTCACAAAACGCTGTCATACCACTGAAGCCATTCTATGAAGCAATTTGACCTAGCAATGCTGCCACCTTGCAAGGATTCCATACCATCCGAGGTGCCGATAATGCAGGAAGTTGTGCTGGAAACGGAACACTAGCTTTTTTGAAGGGTTTCTAAAATGTCAGCGATGACAACACAACTACACTTGTAATCCTGGGTACAACCCCGGTGCCTACTGATGACACCTGTGCTGCTATCGATTAGGTCATTTGTAAGGTGTACCTACGTCAAATTCAGATCTCGGAGGTGGAGAAGTTGAGGTTGTGTTTTTTTCACAAAGAAGCAGGCACAACCAGAAAGGCTACTACATACACAAGAAGCAACTGTACGGGCTCACTACCAGGTCATTATATGGAACGATAACACCACGGAAAACCCTGAGATTCCGCCACCATAAGAATATGACTGGAAATTAGAAGAGGAAGAGTGGGTTCCAGTCATAACCATGCTACTTCCAGCACGATAGTCTGCACTTCACACCTGGTGAAGTGTAGCTGTACCAAGACGAGATGCCCAACAGCAAGGTGCACCTGATATAAAGCAGGGTTCAGCTGCACTGACATATGTGACAACATGGAACAAGTGAATCCAGTGCATGAGGAAGGAGGAGAGAGAAGATGATGACATGTTCCTGTGAGCTATCTAGTGTACGTACAAATGTGTATATTGCTGTGCAGTACACTCTTATATATTAGGCATGCAATGCAGTAAATCTACGTTTCCCTATAACACGTGTATCAACAAAGGCTTAGGTGTAGATCAGTCTATACATGTCTGACTTTAAAGCAATCAATACACAAAGTTTATATCATGAGTGATAGCAGTACTTAGAATAATGTCTTGCCAGAATGTTACATTTCCTCTACTTAGGCTAAAGACTATATGCTTGCAGATGATCCTCAGTTATCAAGTTTTTTCATGTTTAATGTTTACTTTCATATGATGTCTCTGGTTAACCATATTTGATATGTCGTAGGGACTCGATCTTTGTTTCACAAGAAAGTGACAATTTCATTTTACATAAGTTCATGTTATGAAGTTATGAAGTGACCGCAGCCAATGTCTGCGGTTACTTTGATTCCAGTGTTTTTATTTTGCATACATACTGACGTATTTAAGGTATAAAATTGTCCACTATGTTTATCTCTCTCGCCAAAATGACTTCAGACCGATATTTTGGATTTATTTTGCAATAATTCACCAAGCAAATTTCCAGACACGAAGGGCTTTCAACTAGCTTTGCGTCTATGTTTGCTTCCGGAGACACAAATAAGTGCGAGAGTCTTAACGCACAGCCTACGCGATTCTCAACTACCCGAACCAATTTTGGCCTGATCTTCAGCATCAATTAGAAATCGCTACAAAGGTAAAAATAAGACCATGGTGAGCAACCAGGTATAAACGAGAAATACGAATCATTTGTGCCACCTGACGATCCCACATTAGCGGACGATGATCGAGTATTGGAGCAGCTCGTAATATCCAACCACTTAATAGCCAGAGGAAAAAGTAGCCCGCGAAGAGATTATGAAAAGTTTGGCTGGACATTCTCAATGAGCTGTGGTGGGTCGGCGGAAACCGTTGGAATGACACAAACAGCAAAATTGACTGAAACAATAAGGTCCACGAAACAGCTGGAACGATAACTTTATTCCTCTCATACTCGTCTATAAAGGTATTAAAAAAAACACGAGGCCTATTCCCAGCACACCACCACTATCTGACGCATTGTTTTCACTTTCATGTGCCCGATTTTAAAATGTTTGTGGAACTCTTTTGAATACCTTATCACTCTTGGGTGAATGTTGCAGCTCCCTCGACATGTTTTTGCGCGTGCGGATATCGCTTGCGTAAAGAGCCTCAGAATGAACAGTAACAGCCTCACCTGCAATCGCCATCCTTCAGTATGGTTTTATCAGCATCGGCATGTCGTGCACTTTTAGTGTTAGTATTTGAAGCATCTTTATTTATCACCATCAAATATCCCAGTGGCATAATAATTATACTTGTAATTGTTAATATTTTTAAGGGCAAAAACGCGTAAATAACGAGGCAGCCTGTACACATTTCGCTTTCCTTGTGTTAAATACGGTACGCTTTTAAGTCATAACATTTATCCTATATGGATATTGATTTTAATAGTCATATGTAAACCAGTTCTCGATGTTTCAATAGCGAAGACTGCAGTCTAGTTATTCATTTGCTTACGTGAGTGAATGATGTACACATGCGGTGATAGCAACTCACATATGTACAAGTTTCAGTTGCAAACCTAGCTATAAATGAATTAAATAGATCGACATTTCGGTCAATGTTGTCACAGCTGTGACAGTAGTACTCAATCTGTGACCCATTTTACCAACAAAACCCACCCCAAAAACAAGCAAAAGATGTTTTTCATTGGCTGCACTGTTAACTCCCAAATTCAAATCAAGAATTAATATTGGGTTAGGTATTCATTATACTACGCATTAAAATGCTGCTGTCGGCATCCTACTGAATAACGGCACGTAATGTTCCAACTTCGAATGATTAAAAAGGCAGTGAGCAATGGATGAAGAACAAACACGCCTCATGAGCGATATTCTTTGTCTCGAGACGAGAATAAAATCTGGACTTATTTCGCATGATACAGAGTAACATATTGACACAACCACTTTTAAGATTACTCCAGCGATAGACTTAACTATGGCCCATTGGACAGCCTCAGAGCCGTCTATACCTATAAACATACTGATGAGCTCTTTAGAGCAAAACACTCCAAGGTAAGCAATTAACAATACATTTTTGTTGGCCTCTTTAAGGCAATTTTCCACCCTTTTTCTTTTTGAATCTTCCCTAGCTGTGTTATTTGTTTCTGTTTTGGCCTAGATAATGATGTCAGTTTTTATTTCCTTTTGTGTTTATCCGCCCAAGTTGGGGTCCGGTCGACCGAGAAACATCTGTGGGGCGTTTGTTTGACGCAGCTTCTGGTATGCTCACCTTTTTTGCTGCTTATGTAACATCAAAATTTTAAAGGTAACATTTTCTGTATGCGACAACAAACGGTTTCGGCTGACAACATGTAAGCCTGCAAGACGTGTCCTGATGCATCTGTGCCGAACGCAGAGTAATGTTTTGCAAGCATTTTACATCCAACGCGATACTCAAGTATTATTAAAAGCTTGTTTATTTTGTGCCTTTTTAATATATATACAATTTAAACTTTCATACCATAGTTCTATTCGAACACAGTTTTCTTTGTCTTGTTTCTATGCCGTAAAATACGCAATTCAGATATTTCAAAATGTCTACAATTCAAAGCTACCTTCACTCAGTTAGTTTGCTTTAATCTAAGCTCATAAACAAAGTATTTGTACCTTGATGGACATCTACCAGTAGCTCTAAACGCTTATACAGTTTATATTCTGGGTATATTGTAATCACACTTTCATCTTTGAATAACCACCGGAATAATGGGACAAATAATAACGATGTAATAAACGAAACTGTAATTGTTCCATAACACATTCAGTGCAAACATAGTCTTCTCATAATAAAAAAATCCACATATTATCGAGTTATGAAGCTTGCAATGAGACGTAAAAGAAAGCAATTTTATTTCGGTATTTGTTAATAACTGATTGCCCAATTGGTTCCAAAGTGATCGAATCATTTTGGAGACAAATCTTTTCAAGTTCAGTTGTGGTTACCTGCAGCTAACTTTTCAGGAGCTGTTGGAAGTGTTAAATAACAGTTATTGGAGTAATTATTGGTGTTATTGGTTTCGTGAAGATAAAGATGTGATTGTTTGATTTCAAAAGACACAAAATGTATCAGATTGTATATATCTCTGGCTACAGAACCCTAAAAGATTATCATTGTAGCAGGTGATTTACACTGTGCAATTATTGCTCTGAGTAATTTTGACTTTTGAGTTGTGTTTCAGACATTCAACATCTAAACTATCTTCGTACTCACAATTTGCAGTTATTCCTATTTCACTTTATTCAGGCACATTCTGAGGTTGTACAATCATCATACATTAAGCATTAACACATTCCTCGTTTCATTATTTTCCTTTCGGTGATAGAATATATTATTTATGAGCAATCGTAAACATTGTTATACCGAACAACAAAATATATTCTCTGTAACGATATCGATTATTTACCATTTATGTCATGAAATATATTTTAGATTATATTTAATTCTTAATTCAGGTCCTTTGTTGATATATTGCCAATTGTAATATAGGTCACCCATTTATTTATCAGAAAACGACACAATAAAGGGTTGCTGTTTTCTCAGTAAAACATTGGTATTACATCCTTTCGTGTAAGTTTCTCTAGTATCTCTTTCTCTATAATTTTTTCCTTCTTCTATTTTTTCCTTTTGAATTCCTCTATGTCCACCTGAATTGAAGATACGATGTTTTTGGCTTTTTGTATATCATATTTTACCTTTTTTATTGCATTTTTATATATTTGTGTATGTTGTACTTGCTGGTGATCAAAATATACACTTCGTGGCAGGGTTGATTGAAGTGTCGGTTGTGTCATGCAAAGCCTCCGTCATTGGTAATGTCGGATATAACAGTAGAGCAATTAACACGTTTTTACTCATTTATATGTAGGGAATATACAGCCTGGACTTTATAGCGGTACATATAACTGGTTAAATGGTCTCTTTTCATGGAGAATGTTGGTGCCCTGCTGTACCTACAATTTTAACATGTTTCTTGGCTTGCTTTACTCGTATACCAGAGGTGTAATTATCTTATGGTCAGAGCATTCTCATTTAATTTGCCGGGCAATGTCGCTCATCAATCTATATACAAAAGCGGTCTCATTTATTGAGTAACAATTTTGTCATTTAAAAGTATTTTCCTTTCAGCTAGTCAGTTATGATCTAGCGACAAAAAAAAAATGATTGATTAGCTTTACAAATTCTGTAATATCAACGCTTGATGGTTGATCAATTCTAATTCTCAATCGCTTTTTCAAAAGCATGATGTAGGTAAAAGTAAGAGCAGTGTTTAATACTGCATTTTGTCATGGCATTGTGTGTACGCGAAAATGCCTATATTATATATGAACGAAAATGTAGATGGGTTTCGTTGCTGCGGGGGTGGTTTATTTTGAACCTTCCCGATTTAGAAATACTGATTCATGTTCGCTCACAAATGCAAAAACAAAGCGCCGGCAATATTGAACCCGTTTTTACTCTAGTTCTGTGGCCGTCGATATGATCACGACTAGTGGAATTACAGCCCAATATTCTCTCTGTATCGTCACAATACAGATGAGTCTTATCAAGAAGCTGTTCGCTTTACCAAAGCAATTCTCAGCTGTAGATGTATGCAAAAGGTAACCTGTATTCTTTCTTCCTATATCCGTTCTATATGATCAAATTGCTTTATATATTGAATGTTTCGGAATTTATTCTAAATTGTATAGAAAGTCAGACCTATGTCTTTTAATGCCATGCTATCAGATTATAATATAGTCTGTTCCAAGTTAGACACTTTTATAGCTGAACAGACAAGATGAATTCAATTTATATGTTGCATGCATTGTATGACGAGGAACATTCCAGTTTATATAATCCAGTGCGATTATTCATGTCTGGGACATATTATTGACAAACGTAGTTATTATACTAATAATCTCGTGCAGTTGTTCTTATGAAAAACTTGAATGCATAACGAAGTCAAATCATGGGCGTGCATGCATAATGTATATCGTTGCATTCACACTTAAACGTGTCCCATAGTTTCAATTGTTACGGGGAGTCGTCGAACTCGGGCGCTTTGTGTAACCCGGATACTACAGTCAATGGCGACGTTGGTTGGAAGAACAGTATTGGTTACTCAGTGTGAGGGGCCAAATGTTCTGGACCAACAGGTCTGCGGGATATGAAGGCACTCGAGGAATCTTTCAGCAAGCGGACCAAGCGATGTAGTTCCTTCACCATTCGACTGGAGCTGTGAAATCGGAAATATCTCGTGCTTGACGACTGGATGTCACGAGATAAGTACCCTCGTATATTCCATTTTTGAACTTAAAATTCAATGTCACTATATGTGTGAAAATTATTCATACATTCATCATGATTGTTGATGAAACGTACATTGTTCATATTTTATCATAAATTCCATACATCAATCATGTTTGTTGAAATTCCATCTTTTGATCGTATCCATTTACAAGCAATATCATTTTATTATATTGATTGTTGAATTGTGTTTCCATGAGTAGGGTGTCACCTTCTTTCGATATTCATTTGCATAATAAATAAATAGCAGATTCACGTAATTGTGTTAAGCGTTTTCGCTAGATCCAATATTACCCGGTTTCATCCTGTTACGCATGATAAAGCTTTTAGTTTTGGTTGGCATTTGTCCGCTGGTAAAAGCTATGATATTTATAAGCAATATATATTTACTTAGCCTATAAATTTCATTGTGCATTTGGCACATATGGCCTAAAATGATTTTCCTTTTGCCTCTACAGTGTAAGCATTTTGTCCGACAAAAAGCCATTTGTGATCTGAACATCGAAAACGGAACAATTAGATGTACATTTTTTTAAATATATGCGTTTTATCAAGGACCTAGTTACATATGAAGCAATGTCTTCAAAAGAGTATGTATAAATATGTTAGAGAAGAGTTAAGTGATGCAATGTCAACAGAGTCGATTGTGTTTTTGTTTCACTCGAAAAAATTGGATGTATATGCTATTTACTACCCCACGGGTTATAGCGTTTCTGATATTGGCTTGTTTGAAGTCTTTTCATGATGTACTTTGTAAGGCTTTGCAGTTGTTCCAGCTTAATAGACAGAAATAACTTTGCTTTGAGACCAAATGAATTGATTTTAAAACAGATCTATGACTTGTTTCATTTCTTTCACGCAATGTGATTTCATTAAATTCACACAATCAGTACGAAACCTATGTGTCACTCTCGACAGTACTCTCTCATTAAACCAACACATGCAAGGCTGCATATTTGGAGCAGATACGCATTTTCTTTCTGTTAATGCCACACTCGTGTGTTACTTATAACATTCTAGACTTGACTATTGTAATTCTCTTCTATCTGGTTCGTCTCAATATCTACTACAGAAACTTCAACAAGTTCAAAAGACAGCTGCTCGGATCGTCCTTAGAGTACTAAGAACCGAGCACTCTTTCCCCTTGATCTGTACCCTTCACAGGGCTTCCCCGTTCGCCCCAGAATCAAACACAAATCTGTTCTCTATGCTGCATTTCGTTGACTGCCTCTAGTCCAAAATACCTATCGGACCTCACCCATGTGTACACCCCTTCAGATACTTACGCTCCTCTTCCGACAATCCTATTCTCATTATTCCCACTTTCAAAACGAAGTCCTACGGACAAAGTTATTTTACGTACCAGGGACCAGCTAACCTTGAACGATTTGCCTGTTGAACTTAGACACAATGACAGTGTGATCTCATTCAAAAGTGCTCTTAAAATTCACATATTTCGACTGCAAAAACAGACTTATGACTTAACAATGTTTCATTATCTTAATTATTTTTAGTATGATTTTGTTTGTTATTTCAAGGTATTTGTTTTTGCATTCTTGTCTTTATATATATCCTTATGTGTTAACTAATATCGTAAAGTGCTTTGAGCTTCTAAAGATTAAGCGCTGTACTAAGTCGTCGTTATATTATTATTATTATTATTATTATTATTATTATTATTATTATTATTAATATTATTATTATTCCTTTATTTCTGTGACTTTTTTCTCATAGAATGTAAATGAATCTGAAACGTTTTTTTTTTTTTTTGCATCTCTCCTTTTCCCTCAGTATGTTTTCTACCATTCCGGTTTTTATTAAGTGGAAAGAGTATCAAGTTGAAAAAGGTAAAAAAGAAAAAAAATCGATACGGATGTCAGAAGGAAGAAGCTGATTTTGTATGTAGATGGAATATTTTGCACACTGAATCCAAATCAAAAAAATTAATATATGTTCTGAATTTATAGTATCATAATCGTACGAGCTGATTAATATGTCGCCATATCAACAGTAATATTGTTCAAAGGCAGCTTTTGTATCATGAAATGAACATCGGATAAGTTAATCATGCTAATTTAAAGTGGAAAATGGTTCTCGATGAACGTCCTTTAAGATTAATATGCCTTTTTGACACAACAAAATCTGTTTCTACAACATTAGATTAAGTAAATTTGTACATTATTTTACATAACGTGGTTTTGTTTCAAAATAGATTGACTCAAAATACCACGTGTACCTGGGGATTTTATGAAAATATTCATATATGTGTCATTGTATCTCCGTTCCGTTCAGTGCGGTTTCTTTCGCGTTTTTGAATATAAATGTTGCTAAAAGGTAAATTCAAAGACGGAGACAAATGAATTATCTTTTGTTTCTCAAAACATCTTCCATTAAAAGAGCTCTGATAAATATTTTAAAATATTTATGAGAAAATGGATACAGTTTTGTAAAGACCTCTCCGTTAAGGATAAACCTCGTGGAGTCTTATGTAATGTACATCGAAATGGTTATATTGTAACGATTCCTATAATGACAGAATTAGTTCGGTGACCCCCTCACACACACTCCTTTTTGACCTTCTATGGGCCAATCTTCAAATTATTTCAATATGAACAATGTGTGGATGTATATGATTTGGCTATGATTTTACTTTAACACATCTTCTGACTGAATATATCGACAGCAAACAAAACATTCATAATTTAGATTTCAAGAATGTAGTGCAAATAAATGAATGCCAATACACAGAGTTTTCTCATCTGACTTATGGGTGATCTCTAATTTAAATTGTAGTTACGATCAAGTGTAAATGGTATTAAATGGTAGTATTGAACGAAGGCTATTTCTCCATATTTACCAACTTAATAAACTATTTGCTTAGTTCGGCTAGGCCTGCATATTAAAGGAAGTATGTAATAATAATTTATTGGTGTCTGATTTGTCTTAAATTTAAAATTCCGTGTCATATAAGACCTAATGATGCAATTACTTACGGACATCGAGTAATGTAACTTATTGGATTTAATGTTAATATTTCGACCCTAATGCGGTAAATGGATTCTACAGAGTTTCATGGAAAACCTTCAGCTTACATATTACATTAAAATTCAACGGGTACGAAATTAGTTTTGTCAACTTCAACCATATAACATTAGGTAGCTTTCTCAACATTACAACAACAGAGGGCAAATGGGCTTTTCTGTGATTTTGTTCTCTGCTTTTCTAGACTTCATTTCAAACTGAGTCGGGGAAAACTACGAATTCACCTAATAGTTTTATGGGATATTTTATTGACTATACTGTAAACATAAAGTTACTCTTTTCTTTGATTTTATGTAGAAAATATAAAGTAATACTAACTGCCAGAGATAAATGAAAGAGGCGAATTGTTCATTAAGACTAAAACAAAAGAAGAAGATTGACACCTGTAAAAGGCTATGGAAGAGTAAAGTAGACTAAATTAATTGAAAGGGACCAGACAGATCATTTATCTGAATGATACATCTTATTCAAAGACAACAAAATATATTGCAGAAGCTTATGGGAGGAAAAATAAGCAGCACAATGATTGGTTTTATTATGCCATTAGATTTCGATTCGAGCTAGAGAAATATGCTTTAATGCAATTTTAGTGGGGACGGGATTCAAACAAACAAAAACACAAAAGGAAATGTAATAGTGTCTGTCAAGGCAGAGATCGAGCTAGTTACATTATGGCCACCATGCCAAATGAATGTACAGGAAACGCTCTTAACATACAGTTAAATTAGTCGAGTCGTCAAATTAACACAATTCACACATTATGGACTCACTGAATCAATCTTCTGCCCATTTGTTGTACGGTAAGAATGTACAACTGCCATGTGCTCATGAAATGGTTTGATAGCCCATCTTATGTTTGAAATGACTTCCACTGAGTGCAAGAACCGATTTCTCACATTACAACAAAATTTATGAGATCAAAATCGCTCACTTAGGACTAGTGGTATATTTCCCCCAAGAGAACATTTTCAGCCGAAATATGTGTAGATTTTTTCTTTTGTGCATAGCGTGTGAATTTTGAGAAATTTCCCAAATTGCAAGAAAATGTTTGATATTTATACTGAGATACAAACTTTTTTATAGCCGAATTCATATGTATATATATATATATATATATATATATATATATATATATATATATATATATATATATATATATATACACTGTTAAGCAATTTGTAGACTGTTAATTACCATTCAGACGCTTTACGAATAAAAGAACCGACTTTAGCAAATGCGCTTTTTCAATTGATATCATTCCCGAGATAAGTGTTATTAAATGAATTGTCTCGAATTGCTTGTCTTAGACCTGTGCTTTCCTAATACTTTTTAATTCGATGACATTGACGTACATTTTCGGATGTGCGTGTACAAATACATCTAGTAACACTCCCTGATGATGAAATAGGTACATAGATGATCCAAGTCCCATGACCTCTACTTTTCTATTTCCATTTATCTACCTTTGTTGTGAAGGGTTGAAACTGCTTAGAGACAAGAATAATGCTGCTGCTTTCAGTCTATGTAATTTACATGCTTGTTTTCTTGAAGGAGTACCTCGTATAAGTTTTGACACTACATGCACTTTAGCTATGGAGATTTTCAAATTTACATGTTTGGTTATGGTCATTTTGTTTTTATATATTCCTTAAATTAGCAGGTGGTTATTACTTTAATAGAGTGATAATAGCAATTTGAGATTTCGGTTACTGATCTGGTCAAAGCCGTCGCCACCCTATGACTTTGGTCCCGCATCACACGCGAGTGCGCACGAGCCCGCGGTTGTAACCCGCCTGCGTCTACAAGCGAAGTTACCACGAGGTGCCTAAATACAGCGCGATGTAAGGGGGAAAGTCATGGGTATAGAAGGCTTTGATCTAGATCAGTAACCAAACAAACCGCTATTATCACACTACTTGGTTCCTAGGAATTTATGCACACGCGTGTCCAGCGGCGAGACCCACAAGTGAAGTTACCATGAGGCGCCTCTGAAGGTAGATCAATATACTGTTGTGAGCTAGCAGACCATTCGATTTATACAAGCAAGTGCAGGCCGATGAATATTTCATAAACTAGTGTTAGATAAATCTGCGATACCGCAGTACGATCTTTTGTATAAGACAAGAAAATAGTAATTCTCAAGGAGGAAATAAGGATTTCTTGACTTAAGCAAGAAATGAAGTATTCTGGTGTGCCTATCATTCTCAAAGCGAAATTGAAGATTTCTTGTCACATATAAAAACGGTTAAATTGAGAACCGTCAATGTGAAAAACTACTCAAATTATTGCTGGTGAATGTGCTTAATCAATATTTAAGACATATAATTACTATTCCGGGACTATGTATGCAATCATATAGTACTGATAAAAGAACCTGACCATTCAGTGAAAGAATTGATAGAGTTAAGTCAGAAATAGAAGGAGACATAGAGCAATTTGAACTGAATTAAACGCAGAAATTGGAATAA
This sequence comes from Margaritifera margaritifera, assembly GCA_029931535.1. Classification (NCBI taxonomy): domain Eukaryota; kingdom Metazoa; phylum Mollusca; class Bivalvia; order Unionida; family Margaritiferidae; genus Margaritifera; species Margaritifera margaritifera. The sequence continues at coordinate 6,563,237 of JAQPZY010001677.1, read as the reverse complement.
GGAGTATTGCAGCACATGCTACGGTTGATAAAATTAGAAGCACAAAAATAGCAAACTAAATAATATCAGAATGTTTAATGTAAAACTAATATTTTATATTTAAGAATTTTGCAAGCAATATCTCAGATGATTATGTTTTAGTTTAAATTAATAAATGGAGTATATACTTTAAGTAGATTTATATATTCGGATAATTTTAAATTTAGTTAGATTTGTGGTAAGTAATATTAATTACTCAGTAGATATCAATAAATTAACTTAAAACATATGCAATACATTAATGCCTATATATTATTCAGAAGAGAGTACTTATTTATTTTATTTTGAGTTAAAAGAGTTGAAAATGGTGAAGAACAATTTGATTAATCATTTAATGTCGGAGAGAGTTTGAAAATGTACTACCATTAAGTAACGTATTCAACGTAAGCACTGAATATGGCAACAGAAGAAATTATGATTGGAGGAGCTATGGTTAATGCCTTTTAACATTAACATAAAGTAATGTTATGTTTCAATTATTTTGTCTAAATTGTGCCAATAAAGAAAACATAATACATGATAATGCAGTAAAATAATTGCCGAAAAGGTGATGAATTCAACGAAAACATATTACCTTACGTAAAGATTAAGAAGCCTTGGTTATGCAGAACACAAAATAATTTAGCTGTTGCTCTCCTACTTATTCTGCTGCACGTTTGGAGATGCCTAGACCTGAACAAATGCTTAAAGTTGTGTTACCCAGGGATGGACCCTATGTCTTAACTGTACCCGATAGTTAAGCTTTTGTTGCTTTTTTTCCGTTCTATATACAAGTTAGAAGAAATGCTCACAATACAGTTGAGAAAAATTTGGGAAGAATGCTTTATTAGAGACAACCATTTGTTATGGTAGTGATCATATTTTTATGCTGATTCATTACAATATTTTCATGGCGTTTAAAGATATGTGGTTACCAGTATCTGTGACAGCAAAGAAAATAGAAGAAAGAATAAGTAATCAATAACTAGGAGGTTTGAGATCAGGAGGGGCTAATGCAGAAAACGCTGGTCCAGAATCTATTCAGTTTTATTGTATACCGGAAGAAAAAAAAAGGATATCACCTGATTTCTAGGTATTAACATATCCTGTTACGTTTATATCCTAGTGTTCTTCCTCAAGATTTTAGATTCGCAATTTACACTAGAAAAAGCATCTGAAGAAATTGAAGGTGATAGTTGAACGATGAACTTTACTGTTGTCGTGTAAGGCCCAAGTACAAAATTATACAATAAAGAAAATATATAATTTGGGTGGACACAATGGTATTTTGTAAGTCTACAGTATCTTGGTAAGTCAAATGATCACATACATATGACAGAATATACATAATTACATAATTTGTAATGTATTTTTCCTTGGCTTGAAAGGAAAATATATAAACTGTGCTGTTCTGTTTACCGATCAAAGTAACTTTCAAAATCATTCATAAGATGGGTATTGATACTAATACTTTGGAAGAAACTTAAATCTTAATTCGAGTATTTTAGGCATTTTAAAAAAAGGTTAGTTATCTTCAATTTCCCCGCTGTCACATAAATAACATTAATCTAAGTGCCCTATGGACATTTTTTCGTCTACCTGTAATTATATGAATAGGAAGTTCTCCTAATCTGAAGAAAGTGTATAACCGTTTTATTTGGTTGTTTTCAACAACATATAAGTAATTTTCAAATTCTATAATACTTTTATAATTCCTATAATTTTTTAAAGGGGTTGATCCATTTACTTCTTAGTGCCATTCTTCCAAGTTAGAGTCCATTGACCGTTGTCTAAATTGCACAATAAATAAATCAAAATCGCCAATATCCTGTGATATTCGCACAAAACCAAACCTATATTTACAAAGTAGCTGTCTAATATAACTTGCCCAAGTTATTCTTTCGCCTTCATCCAGTGCCTTTAACATCATATAGCATTTCCTGGGATATCTGCAGCTAGGCATATGCAACAATTTACAACAAATATTGTATACATCTAATATAATAATCAATATACATATTATAACGTCCACATTCAACAATATTTGTCTTTTCCATGTTTACAGTAAGACCCATTTTAAACAAAAGAGTTCCAGTATGTCTGTCTTTATTTGTATATGTAAAAAACAGTATCAGCAAAAATACATCAGTCATCAGCGTTGAGTAACAGAATCATATTTTGCAATTTATTCTCAACAAATATTCCAGTTTCACCATTTTGATTCATTATTGATTATAAATTATTTAACAACAAGGAGAAAAGTAGGAGACTTAATATAAAACTTTGTCTCACCCCAAGCTTTCATTCAAAATATTCACTTAGTTGATTTTGCGAAGTCTTTACAGCTGATTTAATACCTGAATAAATATTTTATTTTTAAATAGCCAGCATCCTACGATACACACCATTTTGCAATAATGTATGCCACAGCCTCTCTCTATCCGCTAAATCAAATGCCCTCTTAAACTCGACATATAGGCAATATAAATCTTCCTTTGTTTTCGAAAAATATTTCTGTATTACAGATTGCAATATAAAAATAGTATCAACTGTCGAATAACCAGCCCGGAATCCCACCTGTTTTCAGGTATCTTATCATAGCTGGTGGCCCAAATATTAAATCTTTCATTTAAAATTGTAGTAAATAATTTACTGCAAGTATCTAGTAAAGTTATTCCTCTATAATTGATTACACCACAGGGGTTGCCTTTCTTAAAATAAGTGCTTGCTCAGTAAAATAAAAATACATTCCCTTTACTCAGTGTAAACATGTTTCACGTGATTGAAAAGTGCGTTTCATAGCATCTTATAAATGAATTGAAATCAAAATCACACAACTATATTTTTATGCCCTGTATATTCCAAGACAGCAGATTGATCGAATGATTGTATATTTTGAAGGTGATAATAAGAATTATGAATTGGAGAATATTTGTCTGCAGTACCATACCATTATTTTTCATACAATAGCTACTTATGTTATCGAAGAGTACAGGAATTGGAACTGCTTTTTTATGGTTACATCACAAGAGAGAGAGAGAGAGAGAGAGAGAGAGAGAGAGAGAGAGAGAGAGAGAGAGAGAGAGAGAGAGCTAATAATGTCGCAGGTTATTGGACCTTAACAAATGTCATACTTTATTCACCAAGAATGCTCTTAAAATGAGTATAGACACTATGTAGAAAAGACAGAGAAAATTATTATGAAAAGTATTTCAGTTCAGCAACAGAAAAATAATGATTACTTTGGAAGGATTAAGAAACAAGTTTTATTCACATGGTGTGGAAATAATGAACAGTTTAGACAAGCAAAGAACTATTTCTTTAACGAGGATTAAAACAAACGGAAGTTAGCAATATTAATGTAAATACTTTTTTATGCGGTTCACCATTGTATATGGCTGGACTTAAGAAGAAATATATATATATATGATAAGTTGGAAGGATATGAACAAAATATAAATAATCACAGCCTGGGTACGGATCCATTGACATTTTCTGCTAATTGTGGTGAAGAAAATATAAACTAATTATTATTTATTTTATAAAACCACCGACACGAAACACCATCATAAAATGAACCGAACCCAAACAATAAGGGAAGAGTGCAAGTGAGTAAGATCAAACAAGTTCTTGAATATGATATCTCATGTATGGCAGCTAGAGAAACCAAGAAAAGTTTTGATACTTTGTCCAAGATTTAAATTAGACTATGCATTTTAAAACTTATTAACATGATTATATTTATCCCTTATCATTTTGTCTGCCAGGTAATTATTTCACACTGGCATTGCTTGGTTTGTAGTCGCCTCCTTATATTTTGGAAGTTAATTGATTTGTTGTTGATATTTTTTAATTTACATAGTTTTTAACATTGCAACGTAATATTGTATATCTGGTTATGGAATAGATATAACTAAATTCAACTCTCGGTGATTTATAGTTTGATTCAACAAACAATCTTTGTGATTTTCTCATTTTCTTTTATATTCTTTTTAATTGCTGATTTGTATTACCCTTGCATAATTTTATTTTCACGTATGTCAGTTCTAAAAGCATATAGCTTTATTCTAAGACAACAAAATTCTTCTATTGGTACACCATTCAAATCATCTTTAAAATTCTTCTATTGGTACACCATTCAAATCATCTTTAAAATTCTTCTATTGATACATCATTCAAATCATCTTTAAAATTCTTATATTGGTACACCATTCTATTGGTACACCATTCAAATCATCTTTAGAATTCTTCTATTAGTACACCATTCTATTGGTACACCATTCAAATCATCTTTAAAATTGTTCTATTGGTACACCATTCAAATCATCTTTAAAATTCTTATATTGGTACACCATTCTATTGGTACACCATCCTACTGGTACACAATTCAAATCATCTTTAGAATTCTTCTATTAGTACACCATTCTATTGGTACACCATTCAAATCATCTTTAAAATTTTTCTATTGGTACACCATTCTATTGATACACCATTCAAATCATCTTTAGAATTCTTCTATTAGTACACCATTCTATTGGTACACCATTCAAATCATCTTTAAATATTTTCTATTGGTACACCATTCAAATCATCTTTAAAATTCTTATATTGGTACACCATTCTATTGGTACACCATCCTACTGGTACACAATTCAAATCATCTTTAAAATTCTTCTATTGGTACACCATTCTATTGGTACACCATTCAAATCATCTTTAAAAAGTCTTGATACCTTTTTATTCATGAGAGGAAGACAATAAATATTATGTTGTCTTTACTCGCTTGTGTCGCAAAACAATATATTTGCCATGCTATTGTAAAAGTTATCTACCTCTTCATAAATACGCAAATAATCTGTGTCATTTCAAGTTTTATTTTATGACTAAACATTGGGTATTTTGCTCAAAGATATATTCAATTCTTGAAGTTGCATGTTCAGTTAGAAAAAGGACTAGTAATTGTATTTGATCAAACCCTATATTGAAATTATCATAATGGATAACATATCTTTCTGTGTTTGTTAACTTGCACACAAATTTAGGTATTGAAGATTGTATTTCCTGTATCTAAATCTACTTGTACAACGCCACCAAAAACTTTCACTATCTTTACTAGACAGTATACCTTGATTTGTTGTTTGTTTGCTACTTTAAGGTTTTTGACAAGCTTTGGTTGGCACACGGTCCCTCCATACATATTGTACACTATACACATAGTGAATGACCTTCACCTTGACTTATCAAGTTTACCACGACTAATACTGCTATGGCTATTATACTCATGATTTGCTGTAGTAAATTCATTTGGTATCATGTTCATTCTTCCTCTCATTCCAGAATCAATCATCAGGAATATATCATAATATGTCAAGAGGCACAAAAATAAGGTGCTGGAGATTATTTGCATATTTATGTCAAGGGAGATATTGAAATATCTTTCTTTACATAGTAGTCATGTAGGCCACCAAGATAATTCAATGTAATTTTTAATTTTTTATGACATCATGAACTTACTGATAATTTCTATAATTTCTGATCCACAGAAGTTTGAATACAAGTTGTCTATTGTTGGTAATTTTGTTTCATTAAATCTTTGAAATGACTTACGGATAGATGCATTTTGCTAAATATGTTGCAAGCTGTAGCTAACGTATTACCTTGGCCTGTTCGAAAATGTTTTATTGTTTTCTGCAATTTGTTCTAATGACTGGTAACTATAACTATTTATGAATGTGATTGTTATTTTTACTAAAACTTCTTTGCCTTACTTCTCAAACTACGAACTTTGAATTACATACAAAATGAAATATATTTTTCATAATGTTTGGTATTATTGATACTTGATCTGGATCGTTTGTTTACTAAGGTCTTAATAATCAGATGAGAATCGTATCCAGACATAATAGGAATAGTTATGGTATTTGTAATTTAAATTACAATATTAGGTGATCGTGCTCTCTTCAAGAAAAAAAGTGTCCAGGTCCTTCTTGTCGTTATCATATTTTTCATTTGACTAATAATTCTGTTTATTTTATTTCCCGTTCCATTGTGTTAATAGTCTTCTATTTCACCACAATTGTCAATTTTTTTCATTCTCATCAATTTATGTTATTTAGATCTTTACACATAAATCGAGATTTGTATTTTTCTCTATAATCACGGTGCCATTCACACCAGTTTAAGGTCTCGGACGATCAATTATTTCATTTATTTTTGCCTGTTCAGATTCATTAAAATAACAAACTTGCACATTACTGAGCATATTTTCCTCAAGAATATTTACAATGTTCTTTCCTACGTTTATCATTATCTGCTTGCAAGTGACTGAGCAGAAATATTCAATAGTATTGATGGAAATAGTATAAGTAATATAATTATTTAACATTTTGTTACAGTAGCAGCAGACACCTTGAGATCATTTTAATGGAATAATTTCATCATACAAGATGTTACAATTACTGTCCTTCAGAATAATTTGTTTGATTTAATTCGGACATTGTTCTTTGAATGTTGAAGCAACCAGTTTTCTATGTTATATTTATTTTAGGCGACATACTATTTTTGTTGGGCTCCATTTATTAAATGAGTCACCATATCCTCTCTATTTAGTTAGCATGGCATTGGAATATCTAGTTTCATTGGTGAGAACAAAATATTAGCAAAAAAGTTGAAACATCAATGAGGAATTGACTTGATATTTGATACACGTTTTTTTCAGATTCTTTTTCAGCTGTCTTAACATTACAGTTTTGAGACATTTTAATCAAATTTTCCAACAATACAGCTGGAATTTGCGATGGAGATTCAACGATTAAAATTAGTGTACTAGAAGTCATTAATAGAAAAGCAAAATTTCAGATATACATGAAATATTTTATTTTCCTTCGTGTCTTTTAATGGCGAGATACAGTTTTGAATGTCAGAATAATAATAAATTTTATTTGTGGTTTGATAATATTACCTCAAAATGAATTGTCAAAAATTGCATATGCAATCACTCTATTCATACTATTTGATATTTTTGCATAAGTGCATATACAAATCTGTCTTCAAAGCAGACATCCTCTGAGTAATGCACCCTGACTGCCCCAGACAGAATTCTTTCTCTTTGTTAACGTTAATTGACCTGGTTGTCGCGTCAAGGGATTCTAACTTATATCAGTTGGAATGTTACCTCCATTGATTACGATTACACATGCAAAGAGATCGATTTCTCAGAGGATTAGGTATAAGGCTTCCCGGTTGTATGTATGTAATCAACTTAGGATAATTAACCTTGGCACCAATTTAGGTCGATATCCCCATTCACTCAAGGCCAGCATCTCAATCATACTTGCACACATAAGAATGAATTGACAAAAGACGACAGTGCTTCCCAGTTAAATACAATATTTCCTCAGTTATCTATTGGGTTCGACCCATAATAGATTGCATAACTTGGATACAGATACCAACGTTTTATATGTCACACCTAACGACCTACGTTACAGAGATGTATACATCTGCGTTTAATAACATATCAGAATATTACATAAAGCCGTTAAACATTACACATGATGGAATAATTTTAACAAAATCCATCCGTTTGTTATTCGTTTGTCAATCCTGGTGGGGATAGCTCAAATGACACACCATCCTATCTCCGCTAGGAGTAGATCTAGCTATATGGATTTGTTTGTGTACACGGGTGTCTCAGGCATCGTCTAAGTGGTGCACCTAACATGAGACCATTTTTTATAAAGTTATCTAGTTTACACGTCTGTGAAAATCGTGCTAGTTTATATGTGTATGTGGTTTCATTACAAATCCTTTAAAGTCTTACAGTCTCTTTTAACAATTTTAGGAACAAAAAAGATATTTGTCTTTACTATGTTTTGATTACTCTCAAGACAACTTAAATTGTACAACATGTTATATTTTCCGCACTGTTATATTAGTCCACATATTTAGTTTTGTAGATCTTATATGTATGGTTACCACGTTTCGGTCATTAATCAAAAGAATGAATACTCTCGTGGAATGCTACTGTTATCGTAGAAGATATACCATTTAAGACTTCATTAAGCGAGGTGTATTTGCCTCCACATCTCAGTATGTCAGCATGCAAACATGAGGACATGACTCAGTCCATTGTTAATGTCCAAAATTGTATTTGAAGACTTCTGTTATCTGACAGCATACAACGGGTTTCTACCAGAAAGTGCATTAGGGAAAAAAAAACAATTCGTTTTTTATCCCTAAAAATCCCTAGATTGCGGACCTAACGCTGCTTCAGATGATAATTGTTGAGTGTTGCATGACCAATGCTGTTAAATTCTCAGTTATCACTTGGGTGACAATGATTAACTGCTTATAAGTTTTGGATCAACGGGTGGTAGGGGACATGAAAATTATAAGTGTATACTTTATGCGTTTATTTTTGTGGCTTCATAATGTATGTGGCAGCCGGCGTTCGACTTGCAAATTTCAAAATATATTATTGAAGAGAAGAAATAAAAATATAAAAAATATAAAGTAATTTCTCGCCTATCTTTGTCCTTTTTTTTTTTTTGTTTTGTTGATAAGACGCTATGTTATGGCTTATGATAGTTTTTAAAAAATGTTATTACTTAATTGTTATGTCATAAGTATGATCTTTTGAAAATAGCAAATAAGACTGTTTGTGGGTATGTCGTTGTGGCTCAGCAAATACAGGATATATGCTACATTCGTGGATAAGGAAAGAAGATTCTGCCATGAACATTGTATTTCATGTTGCACTTACAAACGAGTAATTTTTCATCCAATTCACAAGCAAACATCAGTTTTCATCTGGTTGATGAAACAACGAACATTGATTATGTAACTCCGGTTAATCAGAAGGGATTTTCTATTTTAAAAAATGTGTTTCTTTATACTTGGTATCTTGCCTTCTAGATGTGAACCGAAATCTAACTATCCAGTTATTTATTTCCCATTCGATTTATTTTTATTATGGTCTACATAGTGCTATGGTGTAAAGACATTTCTCCATCTCATATAACTAATAGAAATGTCTTAAATTCGTTATTTAATGAATGGCTAATCTTATTGACCCTTAATGTATTAGCGAAATAGATTAGTCCACTGCGATACATTGTCATCCGTAGTCTCGTTTTACTTGTCCATGAAATATGGTCTTGGCTTGAATGATTGTTTTTGCAATTTCTTTTATCAAATAAGGACAACAGAACCTAATTGTACAGAAGTGTGCAGCTTGAGGAATACATTCTGCATTGAAACTATTTTTATTTATCAATTATAGCTATATATGTGGATTGAATCAATGCTCAAAATCTTATCTTGTCCCTTTATCTTTCTTTTCCAGATGTCTACAATTTGAACTTTTTCAGCTTGGATAAATATCTAATTGGTAAGGACGTTTACATTTGTAGTTGCCAGTCTCAGAGCCTATCCATATACCTGAATTAAATTAGCTTAAAATATAGCTTAGCAGAACTCTATTCAACCATACTGTTTAAGTTGAGATCTTCATGGAAATAAACAATTTGACAAGTACATTTCTGAAATTCAGCAATAGCAATTTGCAGTCTACGAACAGACCTAACGGATGTAGAATGAAACCGCAATCGTATTCTTCAAAATTAAAACCATAATGTATTACTATTATCATCGATAGGTGTAGGACGTTGAGAGAGAAAGAAAGCGGCAAACTAGAAAAAGCATAAAGCAGAAAAAAAATAAAAGATTAGAACAAGAAGAAGAAAAGGACTTCAATTACCGACGAGTTCTTGAGGCAAATGCCATGAAACCGGAAAAGATGCAGAGATAAGAAAACTCTTTGAGTATGAAGAAAGTACTGGGCAGACTCCGTCATTAGGTACACGGCTATCTTTGTGGACTAGACAAACACAGAGCTATAAGATATTGACAGAAAAGACTAGAAAGCTACTTATAAACAATGGTGCACTGCATTCAAGAGCTGATGTGAACATACTGTATCTTCTCAGGATCACGGAAGAGGCCTGATAAATGTTGAAGAGGCAGAAACTAGGTGCAAACGTATGTATGGGAAAGTGATCATTGTTCGTCGTTGTCCACAAAGAAGACCATCCCTAAAAGACTCACGAAAAGTGCTTAGAGAGAACATAAGGATGCAGGTGATGCATGCATAGATTTTAAAGGAGAGAACATCAGGCCGGTTACGGCACCCAGAGATAAGATGGCTACAACTAAAAAGATAAAGAAGGCATGTGTGTATCTATGTATTATCATTTAACAGCACCTCAGAACAATAATGACTATATATGGTGCCAAGTCCAACTTAAGTTCTAAAAATGTAAAAATGAAGAATTGCGTAACACCCTTCGTAAAAATCTCCTTCCAAATAAAGGTAAACACGAATTACAAACAAGATAAAATATAAAGGTAAAGATACTAAAATTCTGTAAAAGGATTATACAATAAAATATAAAGGTAATACAAGTAAAATAATAATAATAAAGAACCAGAAGGATAAGTAATATCAGCGCAAGACCAGGCTCTCATAGTCAAGAAGATGATAAAATCTATTATGCGAAATAGTGAATTGTGAAAAATGTGCAGGAATAAGGATGAGACTTCATTCACCTGATCAATGAGTGCAGCAAAAAAAAAGGACAGTTTCAGTACAAAAAGTTGACACAACAACAAGCACTAAAAAGTGGTATGATGGTAAGCGGTTGAGAACAACAAGGCCTAATTTATGGGCATTTCAATATCAAGATCACCCATAGGAGGTCAGACATATTACGACTAGGCAAGGATATATAGAAGACCGTAATAACATACATATCACTACTAATGTACTTTCTCATCGCACGCAAAGAACAAGACAAAATACGTTCCCTGGACCTTAGACCCTAACATTGGTAGGCGATATATAGATAACAAAAATGAAACCTTGTTCTTCACAAGGAATTGTATATCTATGAAATACCTACTTGAAATATATAATGTGCTGAATGCTCTGTTTAATGACAATGTTACTCAATTTGAGCAAGAGATAAGTGACAACACACAGTGGATGTTTGATAAGATTTGGCGCACGAAATTCATCAATTCTACTCCACATAACCCTTATTCACTTTTTTAAAATAAGTTTTACAGTTCCATAAAGAGCTAAAATCAAGGGTTGGTATAACTTATTCCTTCAATCTAAGCAAAACGTTTTTCATGATTCTCGCAGTTCATTGATTTGTTGATAGCCCTTGAAACAATATATTGAAAAATCTTATAAATGTCATTGAAGCGCTTGTCAATGTTATCAATGTCATGGAAGCGTGTAAGGTTGAGTGCACTTATAATAGGAAGAAGTCAAAGAGATGCTTTATCTATGACAAATACGACTTCTTCTGTCCCTCAGGCCAAATTTCTGCAACTGCCGCAATTATAGCCACAATTCAGAACCTGTGACAAATTCAAACCGCCGTGGTTGTACCGTCATTTAAGGCAGTGTTATATATATATATATATATACATTCAATACAAAATCAGTAATATATGCATGGGTTTGTTTTTTTGTTCCTTCAAGAGCTTTCGCAACATTATCATGGATGCTTTTCAGGTATGTAGGCTTTACTGTCACAATGTTTTCAGAGTAAATTAATTTGATGTCATATTTATATGTAAATTACACCATCGTTGATAAAGTGTGATATGAACAACTTCTTTACCTGTATACAAAAGCACATTTTCAAGACTGACAAAACTAGTAAATTCTCTTCCCTGTCCGAAGCTAAACAAAACAAAACAAAATGAACCGAAATGACCTCAACACAGGCCTTGTACAGTATGTTATAAAAGTTCATCAATACAAGGCATACAGTTGTCCGAACACAGTATACCAAAGTACATATTTATTTTATATTCAATCATTATAGGTTTCATACGTTTATGTTATGAAAATGTTTCCGTATATTGAAACACTGTATCCTGTCTTAATTTTTAATAAATGAATATACATGTGTTGCATATAGATGCAAAGAAGTTGTTTACACCCATAAATGATGAGGTAAGTGACAAAACTAAGACGTCAAATTGTTTCTTTAAAAAATAATTTGATAGTATTATGTGCCTGTCTCTCTCTCTCTCTATATATATATAACATTGCTGGCATACATTCATTACTACTGAATAAAAAACACATATTACCAGAAATTACTATTATCGCACTTTCCTTCCTACCAGAGTTTCAGTGAGGTTTTCCAGAATTCTTCGACATCTTACTACTGATACACACCATACCATTGATTCCAATTGTATGTAGTTCATTATATGAATACACGTGTGTTGCTTTAAAATCGCAACACTAAATAAATAGAAATTGTTTGAACGACAAAATATTGGAATAAAACAACAGTTTTCAAAGGGGTGATCTAAATATTCAAAGAGGTCAACATAGAGCAATAATATCAATATCAAAAGATAACGTGTACTTGCTTGCAAGTTTGGATGGAATTAAGTGTGGTCAAAGTTAGTTGTGGTACAAACAACATTCAAAATAATACCAATATTGATTTGCCAAGTTCAAACCTTAACAATGCACTGGAATGTTTCAGAAAAGAGGACGATTTACAGATGGAATTCAATGATCAAAACATTGATATAGGCAGCATCAATGCGCATTGTAGGAGGATCAAAACTGTTAAGTATGAAGAGATATTAAATTTAAGTATTTGTAATCAGCTGTATTTACGGCTCGACTTTAAGCTTTAATCAACTTTACCAGGTCAATATACAACTATTAATCAAAAGCAGAGGTAGAATTGTGGAAAAAAGTTAGATTCAGAAAAGGACACGGTGTACAAGTAGCTGTTTTTAATCAACCATTGGAGCGTTAAAATTTTACATCGATCTAAAATCATTCATACGTTTGAAAGGACTGAAATGATTATTATTAAATTGCTGAAAAACTACCAGTTGTAAATCAATATTGTTTTGGCTTGTTGATCACTCAAAAAGACAATTTCTTGAATGCAAAATACTCTCTTTATACAGTTTTAAATATTTGACAAAAAATAGTATTTACAGCATCTTTACTGCAATCCTGAAAGTTATGTTGCTTAGGATAGCTGTGGGAGCAAAGTAAAAAGGGACAAACCTATAATAAAATATGCTTCATTGAATGAATGGCTAAGCGAAAAAGGAATTCCATTCAAATGGGTCTAATTTTGCCCACCTGGATGACAGTGGCAAGCAGACATTGTTGATGTGCAAGCATATCAAACATACAACGATGGATGCAGATACATATTAGCAGTGATATATTTATTTCTAATACTCATGAGCTCAGATAGTAAGACAAAAAAGGTAGGTGACATACATGACGCTTTCACATACTTCTTCAAATATAGAAAGCCTAACAAGACGCGGTTATACGAGGGAAAAGAGTTTCGCAACAAAAGAGAAAGTGACATATCACAAAGCACAAACAAGAAAATAAGCCCACTGTTCATTTGAAGAACTTCTACTACATCCATGTTGTAACACAGCAGCTATCCTCACGGTTTGCTGTGCCCCTTGTGTTCTGTAATCTTTACCACAATAGGATAAATGTTAGATGTCTTGTAGAAAGTCATCAATGTGTTGTATTTCATTGTTCATTTTTAAAAAGAAAAAAATATGAATTGGATTATTTAACAGGTTTTAGTTTGTAGTACATTGTTCTGGTACCTCCTAAAATAATTCCAACGTTAGGCTAATTATTGTATATGATATCAATTGTAATGTGCAAGCTATAGATCAAACCCATTTATCCATTTATATAAATCCCAAAGAATCAACAATCAGATGTTAATAAATAATGCTAAAATACATCTACTTAGAAGCAAATAGGTCATTCATTATTTGATACTTAATTCATTTATCTTTTTCTATACTTCCGTCTATCTTTAGGCAGACATTACATACTTTTGTAGGAATTTTGTGATTCATAGTAGTCAATTCATTAAATAGATTTGCTTTTTTCCTTTTGTACTATTTTTTGTATACTATTGTACCTTATAAAAGTGTATCTTATTTAGGCTTTTGTATCAGCTGACTGTGTTCTGTTTTTATTCAACCAGACATAGTAGTAGTAATAATGTAGTACTAGACTAGCTGATTGTACAAACAGTAATTCAGAATTTGTGACCTAAGATGTCCACTTTTAGAAGGAATTGTAAGAGTTCTATCACATTTTTATAAATGTATTTTATATTTTGTATTATTGTATAAGGTTGTGATCAAAGTTTAAATCAGCACATTATTTACACAATTCATTCCTTGATTTCATCTAGTTCACTTGAATCTTTCAGATCATGACAATCCAACTTTAATTACTTTTATTTTGTAGATTGATACCTCAAAAGACATTATATCCTCATCAATTTGATAATTAAATTTATTATGTATTAATTTGTTTCTGAGTTGCATTGTGGAAAATGAGAGTTCTGCATCATTAATCTATTATGAATTTGAAAAATTGATTCCTGTTGTAACATTTGTGGGATAAGCGAACGTTCCAACTACGACCAGAGGAGAAGAGAAATCGAGCTGTTGAGCTGCAAGTCGCAGAGTAGCTTTGATAAAAAATGAAGTAATATTCAATTTTTGGAAATAAAAAGTGATCCAAAACTTACATTTTCCATACTACCATATTACTTCTTTATGGTGAGAATCATTGGTATTGGTCTAATTTATGGAGAATAGGAACAACCATTGCTGGATAGTTACGAAAATGAAGTGGCAATATGAGAGGAATTATGATTCGATATCAAGAGGAGGAACTGGAAATTTATCAAGCATTAATTGAAGATTCTTGAATGTTTTTCGCTTCAGCTTATATTCAAAATACACATAGGTGATTTCTTTCCAAACGAGTGATATTACATGTGAATACAAACTGATATATTTAATATAAAAATCTTGCTGAGAATTTAGTCATAGTATTGTAGGCGTCACCTACTTGGAATACCGAGACGAAGGAGGAAAATAAAAAAAATAACATATTATTCATTAATGAATATTCAGGGTTTAATGTGCGAGAAACTGAATCTATAGTGATTGGAAGCTTGTAAATACATCATAGTTTCTCACCTTGCAAGGAACGAAGAAATACATTACCAGAAGCAAACGGTACACTTTGGATTACATGATTCGGACGTCTGCTTCGATTGATATAACTTTTTTCGCAAGACTGAGAGTGATATATCATCTTTGCAAAAGTACAGCTTAAAAATTGTATATGCAGTTTGTATATGTGTATATAAAAGTTAAACTCCAACATCTTTCACAAGCATGAAAAACCCATATTTCCGGTATACATGCAGCGCAATCAAAGTAGTGTAGACCTCTCTCTCTCTCTCTCTCTCTCTCTCTCTCTCTCTCTCTCTCTCTCTCTCTCTCTCTCAAAGCTGTTGCTGTCCAACTGATAACGGTGAAGTCGATGAAAGCATTGCCAGAGCGAAACAGGAGGTTCAGAGCAAGCTTCGCGGGAGACAAGTATGACCTCCTCCCTCCCCCATCGATCAATTGATTGGCAATTAAGAATTTAATTTTCAGTCGGCATCTAATCTTGTCGAGACAATCTCGTTTATTTTAGGATTCAAACAAACAAATTAAGTCTTAATTTCACCGTTGCGTTGGCGTGTAATTGTGGTATCAGTCTGAAATAAATTCTAAATGCAGCAGCCATTCAGGCACTCATTGTTTATGTCAAATGTAGTATCAACCTCATACTAGTTGAAATATTTTAACAAAGACACCGTTATGTTAAAACTAGTTGGACAAAGACTAATCCTCTAGATTATGAATTCTTTATATGTGAGTATATTCGTTAGTAAGTAACAGCGATTGGTGGATACTAGGTACTATGTCATTACTTACAATGTAATATTATTTTGGTGTTTTATGGGTTTGGGATTTGTATCTATCCTTTGTAAATGAGGCTGGTTGACTGGGAAGTCTCAACATTAAAAGAAGATGAAAAATATAATTTTCATGCAGATTCCATTTTAATTTTAGCATGAATTATAGTTGGTTTTTTATTATTATATTTGCTTTTTACGTTTACAAAAACTACCAGTGTAGACTTGGATAATAACCGTAAAGATTGACTGAGATCACGTGATATTAGGAATATGAATCTCACTTAGACAAAATAATACTTTGGAACTACTTGAGTAAAACCTTGCAGATTAACAAGAATAAACTTGCATGACATACATTTATCCAATACAAATGGAAAGTTATAACATAATTGACGATGAAATCTATTTTACTCATCCAATTGATAACAGAAATGGTAAATTTTAAGCTACCCATTTCATTATGGAGAATAGATTTTGCTGTTGGGTACTACAATATTTCCGATGAAATCAAAACAGTACCTTCTACTACACAAATCACAATATTGAAACAAAGACTGTTTTCATATGTTTATATTCAGTATATAAATTTACAACCTTGAAGCATACATGGAATAATTTCAAGGAGGTAAATGATAGCAAATTGTGACAACGAAGAAACTATAGATGTTCAGATCCTAAAACTCTATTATTCAAAGTTAAAATCAATCCTTGTAACAATTACACATAATGAACTATAATGCTAAAATGTTAGAATTTAATAACCAAAGCACAATAACATCAGATACTGTTTGTGGGTTTTTGAAAGCTCATACATTTATTAACAACACAAAAAAAACTGTTTCACTGGTAAAGTACCTGAACAGAAAGGAACTATTCAACAACGTTAGCATCTTACCTGTTATAAATGTTTTTCATGGAGAGTTTGTTGTATCCAGTGGTAACGATCTTTTAAAATAAATTACAAAGAGGTACTATAAACAGATTGAATATCAGAATAATATATAACGCTGGAAGAGTGATTGACTTTCACAGTCTGATTAACTTATGTTTTACATCTAAAGTAAATGGAAGGGATATTAGTAAATTATTCTTTGGAAATGCTTTGCAAATTAGGACCTTCGTTAAACATTGAAACAAAAACAGGGGCGAAGATTTTACACCAGATCAAACAATTTGAAGTGACTTTGCAATAACTGTATCATATTAAATAACTGTATCATGTGATCTTATCAGAGTAAATAGAAGTAAATTATGCAGTTACTTGTCGCTTTGCGTAAAAAGGAGTTGATCCTCATATACGCAAACTCTTGGAAGATAAAAAGCTGAAAGATGTTAAGCCAGGGTGAGATTAAGTTGACTATAAATTAAGAGTTATTGAACCGAGTGTTACTGAAGGAGTCAACAAGATCTACGAACTACAAAAACTAGTTCATAACAACATAATTTTAAAGATTTTAGATGCACAGGAATCGTTCACACAGAGACTTGGAACCGTATCATAAATGTGTCTGATCCTTTTTAAAAAAACTGTGAAGTGGCTTATAATGTTGGTATAGTAACTAGTGCCGTATAAACACTTAGAACAGTAAGAAAAGAGTAGACGTAGAATGGTCAGTGACATGGAGAAGAAAAGGAAATCTCTGGAAAACTATAATCCTTTACAATCTGGAACACTTACAGAGATATTTGAATGCTGATATGAAACTAAACGATCAAGAAATTAAAATCTAATTTAAGATTGTAGCAAAAATATTATTAACTTGATCAACAAAATAATAGTTATCGCAAATATCATATCCGAGTTGCAGTAAAATAATGATTTAACTGAGCTTGAAAAAAGATACAGGACGTTAAAAACAAAGTAAATATTGACCGCAGTTGCGATCACTT
Organism: Margaritifera margaritifera; assembly: GCA_029931535.1. Lineage (NCBI taxonomy): Eukaryota > Metazoa > Mollusca > Bivalvia > Unionida > Margaritiferidae > Margaritifera > Margaritifera margaritifera. The sequence goes on along the minus strand of JAQPZY010001677.1, from coordinate 6,545,460 downwards.
GCTGTGTACACTTTGTTTGGCTACCCCTGGATTGAATTATGGGTTGGCTGTGTGTAATTACATGTGCCAACTGAAGGTAACCTTGTCGCTGGTTGGTTCACATCGTGATACGGGTGTGTGGAAAAAATATACTGGGAAATATCCCACCTTATTTAGATGATAAATAGTTGGCCAGACGTTTTGGGTCTACTCTCGGATTCCTCCTTTTCTTGACTCCAGTGTGCCTTTGTTCAACATATGTTCGTCACCGTGCGATGGAGCGGTCACAAAATCTTGTGTCATTATATCATTTTTTTTATTGTGGCAAGGGAATGTCACTTCAATCAACATCGGGTCTTGTATTGTAAACAGTAGAGGAATATTTTAACGTTTTACGAGAGAGTGTCCTTTCGACTAGAATTCATCGTAAGCTCACTTAATTGAATATACTGAACAATCGACAAAATTTGTGGCTCTTTCCTCTTATTTGTATAATATATTTCAAATATATTGCCAGCAAAAAAGAGAACTCTGTATTCGCCGGCATTGTTCAAACAGAAAATTTACTTAACACAAGTCTAAGAAGAAATCAGTTAATAATGTGGAATTTGTTACATGTCCGAAAAGTATATCAATGAGATTCAGAGAGAAATTTGTAACTTCAAGGAGGAAAAATTTCAAAGTACCACCCAGTCTCATTCAGAATTAGCTGTTTGAAAGCAATTAGTCACGTAAAGTCAAAAGAGTTCTTTTTTCGTTGCTCTTGTGCAATGCAAGACCAAAGTACAACTCCATTAAAAGAAATCTATATTGGGGTTTAGTATATATACCATATATGGTTGTTCTGTAAAAATTTATTAATCAGAAATAATGACACTGAAGTGAGACAGTGTTAAGTAGTCATGCATCAGACAGTAATTGACTTGAGAATTGATATAAATCACTTGACTGCATTCTAATTCCAAATACACAAGAAGCAGAAGATTCTACTATAGACTTTTATAATACGTGTCTAGAACATACGTTTTTGACTGAAATTCTGTGTCATTCATCAAATATTGCTACACAAGAAACTTAAAATAACAAGAATGTTGTTCATATGAATAAGTATCTTTAATTGTGTAAATACAATCGGTTTCATTATCATACGAAACCCAAACGTTTAAACACGTGTGTTTTTTTTAAACAAAATCTGCAGGAAATCTGAACAAAGTAAGATTTGTATAGATGTGGACAGTTCTCTCTCCCTGCCTCCCTCTCTCTCTCTCTCTCTCTCTCTCTCTCTCTCTCTCTCTCTCTCTCTCTCTCTCTCTCTCTCTCTCTCTCTCTCTCTCTCTCTCTCTCTCGTTTTAGCCATTGATTTTCAAACTTATCTCGCTAGGGTGAAAAGATAAGTTCTCAAGCAACTTAAATAAGAGACAGAGGACTGACAAGACTTTAAAAAACAAAATACATTTCAAGTCAAAGATTAAAACTTCTTTGTGACGGATGGCCAAGAGGGTCCTCATTCATCACCAAACGTTTACGAATAATGAGATAGACACTATCAGGTGTATAGCTCGCATGAATGACGAGAAATGTACTTATCTGTACAATGGTATATGCATGTATTTCTCTGTAGAGTTTGATACAAAGTCTTGGAGCAACAGAGTCATAATTGATTGCAATTGCTATTGCATGTATAGCACCCATGGCCTGAGTTAAACAAACAGTTAGAATTCCGAGATCATTCGTCAATAACTTTTATTACACTCTTTTGCTTTGTCTTCTATACATAAACGACTCTATACAATCGAGCAAAAAGAGCATAGTGCTTTACTTACTAACGGATTCATTAGCCTAAACCTCAGCAGACGTGAAAAAAATTATCGAATCACAAAATGAATCACGTTGTGCTAAATGATATCTTGTCGTTAGAAATATAGCTAAAATCCATCTAGGACAAATTAGTCAACAATTACTGATAGAATAATGTTTTTTAATTGAGTTCGCGGGATTGTTAAAGAATAAATGCTTTATCTTCTTATGGTTATGGACTTAGTTATGGAGATAGTCCTGTCAGAATTTTTATCATGGATGATTTGTAAAAAATAAGATACAAATTCTAGGTGTACGGCGATGTGTTTCATTGATGCATCAGAGCTGATGTCGGACCTCTCCATGGTACAATATTGATAATGCTTGACGTGAATGTACTTGCAGAAAAATTTCCATCTCATGGCCTTTTTTCTATTATGTTAACCATCCAACAACTTAGAATGTAACTCTCAAAATTATCTAGTTGTATGCGTACCATTTTACACATAGATAAATATGACAAAAAAACAATTTTCCTACCAGACATAAAAGATTGAATATTGATGAATCTAAATTCATGGTATCAGTGAGAGCTGATGTTTTGATGCTATCTATTGTATTGTATTGATTCTGCACACTTGTAAAATAACATTATTGTTACTGTAATAATATATATCAACCCCAAGGAATCGTCCCTTGACGAGGAAGGATGATGGATGGCGGATATTTCTTCCTGATTGCTTCTTTGATATGAGGTTTTAAGGAAGATATTGACACTGATATGTTGCTTCTGTTTTGTTGTTTTTTCTATTCTGTGAAAAGTAGTAATATGTTTGATAAGACAAAATTTAATTACATCCGGGAATATAGAAACACAAATCACTCAACTTTGACCAAATTTACACAATTATGTGATAAGGAATTATTTAAAGCCCCGATATTTTTTTACAAGAGACAGAAAGCTACATTGAACTGCTAACTAACAATATAATTCCAACCAAAGAAAACTTACGTGAAGAAAATATAAAACCTCTCTGACATGTAAACAGATACGGATAATGCAACACATGCACTAATGTGGGAATGTAAATGATTACATTTCTCCCATGATTTGCAGATGCCAGCAATTCATTGTACAAGCATTTTATTCAAAATCTTTTAAGTATTTATTGCAACTTTTCGATAGTTTCTTAGGACTCTTTCCTGATTTGTTTAGTCATGTGCGTTTGCACTTGTCTTGATGTATTTTTATTGTTGCTCAGCTGTTAAAGTAATGCTAATCTGTCCTTCTGTTGGGGGCGGGGTGCGTGAGCTGAATTGTCTGTGCAGACTGTCTTTATTAAAATGGTTTTCATAAGCTGCGCGCACTCGTGGGAAAGCATAAAAATATATTGTCAGGGTTACTGTCGCGACTAGTTTGCATTCAAACAGCTTTTTACTATCTCAGTAAAAATTATTGGGTGATATTTATTTCAATTTCAATTAGACTTCACCTAATCAAAGTTATTGGTTTCATTAGTTGAACCTTCTAGAGCAATGTTATATATATATATATATATATATATATATATATATATATATATATATATATATATATATATATATATATATATATATATATATATATATATTATCCAGTCACTTGTTGTGTGTTGTCAAAATATAAACTTCGGGATGAATAATGAATCTGGTTTTCTTAATTCTGTTTTAAAAATTGGGAGCGATATCATCACCTATTATGCGCTAGTGCGTATTAAATGTTAATGTTCACGAAGTGAACTTAGTGTCTAGTAGACTCTGGTGGGACGCAAAAAGTTGGACACTTCTTAACATAAAACACTTGAGTACACCGCTATTCCGTGGTATAATTTTAATTCCTTCGTTTCGTTCTGATGAAGAAACCAAAAGTTAAAAATCTCGTTATCCCTCCTTATATATTAAGTGATTCCTAATGGCGAAAAAAAAATTCAATGAAAAATATGTGAGGGGTCTCAAATCATCATAAAATCCTATTTAATGTTTACTCTATATCTATACCTCTATATATCTATCTGGAGATTACATTCCACATATAAACGGAAAAGAACTGGTAGTAAAATAAGCTGTGTAAAGTATTTATATATCTTTCCGATTTTTATGACATATTAACATACGGGTATTAGCACACCCAACTATGACTCTTACATACTTGTAAATCTACACAGTCTCAGTATGAAAGATGCCTGGAATACATCAGGTATTGTGAACGAATTTCCTGATATTTTAATCCAATGTTTGGATATATGTATACTAGCCCCACTGTACGCGATGCAAACCTTGGTTTGCAATGGTTAACTCTCTGTCAATGATCGTCGCATAAAATAGATACTCAGTTGCTTTCATCAAATAAGCATAATCCTAAATAAGCATTTGTCTGCAATCGCCAGTCCTGGATAGCATTGAACACCACAGAGGAATCATCTTGCATGCATGAATAACATGCTTATATCATATCTTCTAAACGTGAGTTACTTTAAATAATGCCGAGATACACCCGAAAGAGTATTTCTATTTACTAACTTTCTGTACATTTTAGAAGAAAAAGAAAACTTAGCATCAGGCTATCTATTGTTCACTTTAACGAAACTGAATATCTTACTGATTTGTAGTGGCAACTTTTTATTTCATTTTGATAATTGTAACAAAAATGGAATACATATATGGAGCAGGAAGGTTTCATCTTCTACCTGAAATGCGCAAACAAGGAAATCTCGGCAGACCTATAATCTCCGGTAACGGGCATCCCACAGAAAGGATATCAGAATATCTGGATTATTTCATGAGACCACATGTCCACAAATTACCATCCTATCTTCAGCATACGACAGATTACCTCATAAAAAGCAAAGTAAGCGAACCATTGCTGCCAGATACAATGCTTGTTTCCTAAGACGTCACTTCCCTGTATACCGCACAGTGAAGGCAGGCGTGAAAGGAAGCATGGGAAACAAGAACCGTAGACGATCCGCCCACTCATTTCCTAGTTAAACTTCTGAAGCTAGTCCTAAAACTCAATAAGTTTGTATTCAATGAAGAAACCTACATCAAAATCAATGGAACCGCAATGGGTACAAAAATGGCTCCATCAGAAACATCCTAGTCAGAGCGAAGCTAACGCCAATCACAAGCCAAGACCAGCCTAGCAAATCTGGTCTATGTGATGAAAAAGGTGCAAAACCATATGACAGAGACTAGCACAATCCGTAAGCACAGCGACGAGCGAAAAATTTAACATAAATAGTCCAAACGGAACGTGCAAAACAGAATGTAATTTATCTTGTTATGTATGATGTTTATATAATATTATAAATATTTTAGGAAATTGTAAATGTTTCTTTAATATTTGCTTAAACTTAATGTTAAGTATAATGTTGACATGTTTAGCTATTGTCCTTGAATTAGATTGTTTACTTAATATTTGAGTTCAAGGACGGTTATGGTAAACAAGTTATTAATTCCATTTGAGGACAGGGTTGATTTTGTTTACAGATAAAACTCGAATTTCCCTTAGAGTTATGTGTTAAAAGTCACACACACCATATAATATTCTAGAACATTCTGTCATGTGACTTCTTTAATATTTATACAGCATTTGGTAAACAAGATTCCATTCCAATATTAAATCTTGTGTTGAAAACATTATTGTTTTTTATGATCAGTCTTTTGGAATCATCAGATTGTTTGGAATCATAGTTGTGCTGTAATCTTGTAATCCTGTAGTACTGTAATGCCGTAATGCTGCATTGCTGTATACATAATTCGAAAGGAATTATTTATTGGAACATTCATTGCAGTTACCTAAAGTGCTTACATCAATCTTTGGATTTAAATATACTACTTTTGGATACTTGTGGACATTCTCAAGATGATGTGGATTGCATTATCGGGTACATCAGCACGTTAAAGACTACTGGCACATCATGACATTAAATAACATTTGCACAACAACACATTCAAGGATACAGTAATTCATTCGGAACATTCTATATTTAGTAGTTGATTAGGACACTTAGGATTGGATTATTTGGATTTTAATTGACGTTACTGTAAGTGTCTTTTGAATTTTCACTTTAATTGTCTAGAAATAAATAGCTTGTTGATTTTTACTTGATTTGTTGGTTTCACTTTCTTTCTGTTACATTTTTCTTAGACCATAGAGTCGTAACGTCTCATCAAGTGTAAGATCTGCTGTCTTCAGTATGTCAGAGAAACTACACAAAAGGATCAATCTTCACAGCTCTGACTGGACGACAAAGAAGCTGGACAGAAGGCCAGTTGCAGAACACTCTTCTTCCCCTGTCCACACTTTCGGTGATGTATAACTGACTGCAATTGCTCACAACCCCAACTGGAGTTCAGAAACCAGGAAAGAGAAAAGGGATCTTACTGGATACGCCGCCTTAGAACACTGAAATCAAGCAGCTTAAACCAAGAGGAAAAAAAAAGACAACCACACACACAAATAAAATCATCATCTCTGTACAGCCACGACTTTTCAATTCATTAATATTTCTAATTACTCACTCACTCATCTATAATTACTACTGTTTTTTGTAGTTCTTCCTGGTGTTATTATTGATATGGTCATTACTCGCATTACAGATAAAAGGAAATATCCGGAATATAATTTACTGTTACACCACTTTACATTAAAAAACAGATGGCGCTATGGCTCCTCCCTTTGTAGATCAATACCAACTAGCTTACAACATTATCATTCAAGTTCTATCAAAAATTTTTAAGCTTTAATTCCATTCGAAATAGTTAGGTAAACGTTTTTAATTTCAACTCTTTTTTGTGTTTCTTGTTTGCCTTCTCTCGGTTTTGTGTTTGCCTTTGACAAAGACTAGTGAGAGTCAAAAGTGCTTAGGATATATATATATATATATATATATATATATATATATATATATATATATATATATATATATATATATATATAGTGTTTTGTATGGTGTTTTCTATGATCAGTCTTTTGGAATCATCAGATTGTTTGGAATCATAGTTGTGCTGTAATCTTGTAATCCTTCCTGTAATGCTGTATTGCCGTATACATAATTCCAAAGGAATTATTTATTTTAGCATTCATTAGAGTTACCTACAGCGCTTACATCGACCTTTGAATTTAAATATGATTTTTGGATATCTGTGGACATTCTCGAAGATATTCTGGAGTACTTCATTTTGGCACATCCTGTCTTTTGAATTTTTACTTTATTTATCTATATATAAATTGTTTGTTGATTTTTACATAAATTGTTGGTTTCACAATCTTTCTGTTACATTATTTTAAGACCATAGAGTCGTAACAATATATATATATATATATATATATATGTATATATATATATGTATATATATACATACCTATATATATATACATATATATATATATATATATATATATATATCTGTAACATTATTTTAAGACCATAGAGTCGTAACAATATATATATATATATATATATATATATATATATATATATATATATATATATATATATATATATATATAATGACACAAAAATTGATAAATTGATACGATGCAAATACAAAACATTTTCTCAACGGTTCGAGATAAACAAGCTCTTCGTCCAAAAATTGATAACGGTGCAAATACAAAACAGTTTCTCATCAGTTCGAGATAAATAAGCTCTTCTTCATGGGAAGAAACAATTTACATCTACAAAACAAACACTACACACAAAGGCCAAGAAGAATTCTTGACTCCTACATGTTTAAATGACGGGGAAATAAACAAACAAAGGATAAACAATAGAGGAAAGAAAGAAAACAACATTAAAAAACGATCTAAAACGGGTAAACTAAATATCTATATTTTGCTGCCATCGACCCAAAAAAGCAGTGTAAAAAAATTAAGCGAAGTGTTTGTCTTGTGTATCATGCAGCGGACCAAAGTGTTTTGATCTATTTTCAGGCTTAAAACAAAGGACTGACACCATGCGCGGCGATAAATCAACGCCATCATCAAAAGGAAATTATATCCCGGTAAAGTTATGCATGGAGGTACTAAGGAAGTATGTCAAGAGCATGGTATAGCGGGGTAATAAACAAGAGTTCATATAATAATAATAAGAAGAAGAAGAATACCAATACTACATGTCAAGAGTTACGGAATATTTACTTCGGTATATATTATCCCAACAAATGCGTACGTCAGATAAACTGATGTCTGGTTGTAGTGTATACACCTAAAGAAGGTAGGTTTTGGTATAAAAGCAAGTGCCTCGGAGCCAGTAAGACAAGATAACTAAGAAGCCTTATTTTCCGCTGGCAAAAGGGGCTGGCACACAGCAACCGCTTTGCAATTTTCCCTGTTTTAAAAAATGTTTGGACTTAGACTATATTTCCAAGAGAAATCACATTCCAAAGGAAAATATACAGCACTCCAAAAACGAAATGAATTTGATATTCCCTAACAAAAAAGTATTTAATCCTGCATCTTCTTGAGAATTTGAATTAAAATAATTTCATACTTTGTTCTCCTTATGATTCCAAACTATCAATGGCAGAACAGAAACATATGTGTAACTTGCTGTCGAGGCCAGTCCCTCCAGCTACATGTACATCGTACGTTATCGACCCAGCTACTAACTCCAGTCCACCACAACTAAAACAGCGGAATTCAGTTGGATCGACAGAAAACAAAATCCCTCTATTCAAGAACAACTGGGAAAGTTGTTTCAATGCGCATTCATTCACAATATAACTCTAAATTTCAATTTTGAGTAGACCAAAATGAAATTTATTTTTAAAACGAATGACTGAGCGCGCGGTAATCTACCAAGTTCAAAGGTCGCTGGGGTGTGCCATTTGCGCATCAATACTGTTACAGTGTATTTATTTAACTACGGTTGTGTATTTACTTTGGAATCTAGCAGAAATTCAATAACTTTGCTTCTTGTTGTGTGTTCTTTTTGTTATTCAGCCTTAGGTAGAAAAGCAAAACGAGTATATTCTAAAAAGGTTACTACATTTGTATAGGAAAATATGAACTCGTTTTTTCTGAGTCATACTCCACTCCTATATTTTCACATACAAATGCAGTAACCTATAAATATAAGCTGTCGCTATTGCGTAATTAATCGCCACCTGAATTTTGTTCTATTGTCCCGTCATGTAAGAATGTACATTTTTCGCGCAGTTTTCATGGTTTGAATTTGCTATTGTTGATGCAGGTGCCATAGTCAGATGATCATTTTTTTTTAAATCATCGGTAATAGTGCACGTGTGCCGTAGGATTGTGTGAATTTGACAAAGTTGAGTTGTTTTGTTTTTACATTCTCGTATGTAATTAAATTTGTACTGTCAAAATTACAAAGATTTACTACTTTTTTGATAGAAAAATGTAAGCAAAACAGAAACCAGCGACATTCTGTATGCAATTTATATGTCTGCCTTAAAACCCCATGTCTCAGAAACACTCAGGAAGTATCTGCCTTTATCTACCCTCCTACCCACTCCGTCAAGGGTTCGTGCATATTATTGGGGGTAATATGTGTATTTTAACAGAAAGTTTTTTTACAAGTGTGCAGAGTCCATACAACACAATACATAACATCAAAATCATCAGTGCAGGTTGATACCATGCATTAAAATTAAAGAATATTTAATCTTTTATGAGTGGTTGTAAAATTGTTTCTCTTTTAAAACGGTGCATATATAAATAGATAACTTTGAGAGTTGTATTCGAAGTAATTTTATGGTTTGCATAATATAAAAAAGGGCATGAGATGGAAAATTTCGTGTAAGTACAATCATGTCCAGCATGAATGTCCCATATCATTCAAAGGCCAACAGTCTCTCTAATGCGTCAATAAAACAATTTGCCATAAACAAGAATTTGTATCCTATTTGATAAAAATCATTGGCTTGTTTTCATACAATGTAAACCATATTTATCCAGAAGAGGAACTCTGTATGATACAAAAGTATGTATCTTTTGGACAGGACTATGTACACAATCAACTGCTAGAGGATAAAACATTTATCCGTCCACTCCAGCGCTCAATTATAAAACATTTGTATATCAGTAATTGCTGAATAATTTGTAATAAATATTTGTGTATCAGTAATTGCTGAATAATTTGTACTAAATATTTGTATATCAGTAATTGCTGAATAATTTGTACTAAATATTTGTATATCAGTAATTGCTGAATAATTTGTACTAAACATGTGTTTGCGATTTTTAAGATTAAGATAACTTTGGGCACATGTTATTCATTCTTTGATCTGATGTATGGTGATGAATAAGGACCCACTTTTAGCCTCTGTCACAAAGACGTTTACTTTTTTTCAGACCACACAGCGATTGCAGTCAACATTTTACTAATATCCACTGACTTGAAATGTATTAAAAAATTAAGATTGTGTGATATCTTATCGTTTCACTCTAGTGAGGTAATTCAAACAATCGTTCACTTCTACAAATTTCTTACTGCGTTCAGATTTCCTTAAGATCATGTTAAATAAAACACGAGGGCCATTTATGATAAATTATCTTTAGTATGTACACGAATAAGGTTAATTATGCACATGAACAACATAAACATGTTAATTTTTAATGTTCATGTGTAGCAATATTTTCGTCAGTGAAACATAATTACAGTCAAAAACGTATCTTCGAGACACATATATTAAAATCCAGCTAAGAGATTAGGGATATTTTGTCTCAGTTGTGTAAGGAATCAGTTCAAGAATCATTGGGTTTTAGTCCTTTTGAACTGGCTTTTTGGTCATATTATCTGTGGACCAATGAAGTTATTGAAAGAGAAACTTCTTTCAGATAAAGATTCAAAGATTAATCTTCTTGACTATGTCTCTGATTTCAAATATAAGTTGGCAAAGGCTTATGAAGTAACAAGAACTAATCTTCAATCTACCCAGTCAAATATGAAATTAAGGTATGACAGAAATACAAAGGAAACGAGTTTTCAGCCTGGTGATAAAGTTCTGACTCTCTTGCCCATACCTCAAAATTCTCTTTGGGCTAAATTATATGGTTCTTATACAGTTGTTGGGAGGCGAAAACAGAAACAACTTTGTCACATAAATATGTTAAAGCAGTATTTTGACAGAGATAGCACAGTTAATTATTCAATCAATTTAATTTTACCTGTCCCACACAGAGAAGATATAAACGATGGAATGCAATCTGACTGTAGTGACTTTGGTACAACCAAACTTCAGAATTCGGAAATATTAAACAATAAGGACGAGAAACTTTCACATCTACAACAACAGGAAAGAAATGAACTGACACAGCTATTAAATGAGTATGAGTACTTGTTTCCTGATGTTCCCACACGAACAAATAAAAGCTATTATGACGCTGATATTGTAGATTCTACACCTGTGAAAGAGCATAATATGGGATGAATCCTCTCAAACAGGAATATATGAAAAAAGAAATTCAGTATTTACTGGAGAATGATTTTATAGAACACGTAAAAGTGATTAGAGTTCACCATGTATTCTTGTGCCTAAACCAGATAATACATTCCACATGTGTACTGACTATATAAAAGTCAAAAGTGTCACCAAAACGATTCATTTCGAGTGTCAAGAATAGACAATTGCATTGAAATAGTTGAAATGCGAAATATGTCACCAAGTTTGACCTTTTAAAAAGATTCTGGCAAACTCCACTCATGGAAAGAGCAAAAAGAAATTTCGGCATTTACAACACCAGATGGGCTTTATCAATATAAAGTCGTGTTCTTTGGAATGGAAAGTTCTACAACATCATTCCAACGTCTAATGAACATGTTAATATCGATGACGTCATCATCTACAACGACACCTGAGAAGATCACTTGGAAACCATTCGGAAATTCTTCCATCGACTCAGTGATTGCAGATGCACTCTCACGTATATAGAAGTACTATATTGCCTTATTTTATGTATATTTTGTGTAATTAAGCTGAGTGCTATTCATAAGACATCTTTCTGTGTCATTTTGACTATTATAGTATCATATGCATACTTGACAAATATGTAAAAGAACTCTTTACTGCATACATCTTTCATTTTCTGTATGAGAGGAGGTGTTATGTATATTTAATCTATAATGTGTGTTTAAATCTTGTCCACTTTAGATTATGGTCACTTGTAAACAGAATGTTTACAATCATTGAGTTCAAGAACAGCCTTGTTGACAATATTGTAAATATCTCTTGAATTTCACTTTGTAATGTAGGGAAATAAATTGCTTGTTGATATTACTTTGTTGGTTTCACTTTCTTTCTGTTCCATATTTTTTAAGACTTAGAGTAGTAACAGATAGCTAAAACCAGATCTGCCTATTAAAGAGTGATAGCTGCAGTTAAAAATCAAAAGAACCGACTGAACACAGGGAATGATTAGAATTTATAGACAGCTAATATCGTTATTAAAACCCCTACGTCATAAAGTTGAAATTATAAAATTTTTAGACCTTAGCATAAGAGTTTCCCGAAGCCTAACTCGTCGATCTGAGTGGATTTTAATGATAATACCATCGTTATACGTTGTAAGGGGCTGCAGAGAACACACTCGTAATATTAGTTAAAATCAATTTTGCTAAGGAATGCAGCTTTAAAGCCAATGTCGAAGAAATAACCAATTATATCCATAATAAAACAAATTTATCATATTTTTGACAGATCATCAGCCGTTTTTCAGTAATTTATTTCTTATATATTTTGTAAAAGAAACAGAGCTTTAAGGCTTCTGGGAAATAAAGATTCAGTTTTATATGACACAGTTATAAAAATTAAATTAAGTTTTTGTATTGAATACATTTAAGGATGAAATACGTCCAAAGCGCATATGCAAAGTATAAGTGGATAATGCGAGTGCGGCAAATTATTTGTAAGATATGGGCGTTTTCAAATATGAATAACATATTAAATGTTAAAGACTGTGATTAGCTACTTTAAAACATAGGAAAATTACTTCCAAAACAGAGAACACATATTCACTGATATAACATATGACATTTTCAAAGGAAAACCTATAAAAGATTTAAATAACTTGTGTAGACCTTAATTATACTATTACATGATAGTATAACTCAAGGGAAAACATTCATGTCATTTACAAAACAATAATTGATTACGCTGAACGTCTCTGTGTCTTTAATTTTGATTGTATGACCTCATTTCATTTCCACCTAGAACGAGATTTATTCTCCTCGGGTAGATTCAAGTTAAAGTGAAACTGCAATTTCTGCCTATAATTCCAGTGGGCATCTTAGTTTAAGGGCAAAGTTAAGTGAGTGAGGAAAGTTTAACTACATTTTCTTAAGAAGATAAATTCGTTGAAGTAATCCATAGAAAATATTGCGAAGGTAAGCTAAATTGTATTTCAGAGAGAGTACAAATATAGTTTGCCTATTTATTCGTCTGCTATGAAATTCCACTGGTTTCGCCGAAATTTGTATTGGATAAATGCAAATTGAATGTCTCATTAGAAAACCAATTACAGTGCTCTAGATTTATATACTCCATTACAGATATATTTTACTATCGTGTTATGTGAATATCGTCTGCTAATTTATAGGTAATCAAATTCATCTACAGGTAAAACTTCATACTTTTTTTTCTTCAATTGTTAGTAAATAAGATTGCAGTTTTAAATGTCTGGGAATGGATTCTTGCCAAAAGTGAAGTTTTTTCTATATAAATTGAGCACACCTGATCTATCTCGTCAAATCATCGTTAAGGACGTCAATTATGAGTGTCATTTGGTTTAAGTGGCTTTTAACATGAAATCAGTGACATGGTTATAAGCTGATATTGTTTAAATTACAGGGCATTTGAAACTGAGTTTCAGCTTAAATCTCTGGAGACGTTTTCACCATGACCACAGACTGAATTACTTAAAGAACACAAAAGTCTTCATCGAGGCGCTTTAAGCTGCAATTGGGCTTAAATTTAACCTTTGTAATTCAAATGATTCAACAACATACCAAGAAAGCCAATGAGACAATCATGGCAACTCAATGTAAGAAAAAAAAAAAAACATAAATCGTGTCTAGGAGGCGGTCATGTGCACCCACAATTTCAGAGATAGGTGTTCCCAGGACTTAACCGATGAAAGAGAGCGTATTTTGGGGTTTTTGTTTTTGATTTTTCTTTTTTTTTAACGTATGATATATGTCAAAGGTTAAATGTTCATTAGCACACATATACGCATACAAAATGGTTAAATATATATTGAAATATTTCCAAGTAATATTTCAAACGGAACACTTTGATACTTGATATGCCAATGCTAAAGCAAGTAAGAAAAATATCAAAAACTCATTGAATGTTTTGCTTCCAACAAACCTCCTTTAATACGCCCTTACAGCAAGAAAGTAAAACATAATTTAAACAAATCCTGAACCAAAAGAGTTAGAGATTCAATTAAAAAAACATCAATTAGTGTAGATTTTACGGCAACAACAATCAAAATTGTTAGGAATGTTTCAATGATGTTTAACCCTATTTGAAGACCATCATTTGAAACATCCAAAAATTCGGAACATTGTAATTTTGGTTTCGTGAAAGTTCAATTAGAGTTAACTATTAGACTTGTGAAACTATCGACGACACAACCTATATAAAACACTACTCAATAAATAGAAAAAGTTGAGTACATACATTTTTGCCACAGAACAGCATAATGAACAGAGGCGACTAGGATAATGCCATTGAACATTTAATTGATAGGTTACATACCAAAATTTGGACAGAAAATAAACAAACCTACACGAGCAATGGTTAACAAAAATATAATAGTTGTCATCACATATAGATCAATATCACACTGGTCTGATAGACGTCCTGAAAAACAGTGCACATTTGAAACAAATTGAAAATGAATTTGATATAGACTGTATTATAATATAATGTAATATATCAGTAAATAGTTCCGTATGTTATTCGTTGTGATTTTCAAAGCATGTTTCTACACGAGAACAGCATAATTAGCACACAAATCACTATACTATCCGGGCAATCAAAACAGCCAAACACATTCCATCAAGAATTTTTTTATTTAGCTCAAAGCAGTACGCAAAGAGTAAAAACCAATAGTTTGCTGAGGAATATATTGTACTGAAGTATTTTTCAATGCGTGGGGTGGAACCGCAAAAGAATTAAGACTAAAAATTGCAATATATATTATGTGCACAGATGAAGATGAAACACATTTCAGCCCATTAAATATATGCCACATTCTGTGAGAGAGAAAACGTGCCAAAATAAATTACAATATCAGATTAAAAGATGAGTGACCAATATCACTTAAGAAGCAAGTATAGAATTCCAGCGCATAAAGAGTGCAATTTGTATTTCAAATAGCCACAATAAAATACCAGTAATAAATCAAAACTTGCCCGGTTATGATATTTATATGTTCAAAAAAAAAAAAATTGGTTAGGATAATCCAGCTCAAAAGATACACAAAATAACTCCGAAAAATGAAAATATATATCATTCATTGTGATTTCTTATTTGATAGGTTCATGAAAGAAGTAAAAACTGGGAGTGAAACGCGATGTGGAATCATCAACTGGATATATACTCCAAGTCAAACTATGAATGCTACGCAATAAAAATGGTATGGTTAGAAATAATGTTGTACGAAAGGTCGAGGTCAAGGTCATTAATTATGTTCCTACATGCCATGTATCTTTAAGTTGCAAAGAGAGTGTCTGAATGCACCCAGAAAACCTAAATGATGATGAAAATATAGTGGCGGCACCAGGGGGTTATGATTGGGCAATTTGCCCCCTGGCACTAGGCGAAGGGGCGCTGTCCAGCCTTTTTTTTAATTATTTTTTATTTGCAGCTGAAATTTTTATAGTATTTCACCTTCACCTCTGTGTAACTGGGGTAATTCTTCACAAAACTTATATTTAGGAGGAGTGGGGAGGAGGAAGGTTGTAACTGACTTTAAAACTGTTCTCTGTAGCAAAGTAGGGGCGTCACTGAAGTACATTGCTCCCGGCGACTCGGCAGGAGCGCCACTAAACAACAAAAGAACATGTCCCCCGGGCGCCTCGAACCCTCCCGCCGCCACTGTGTAAATAGGAAAAGTATGAAAGGGGATGCCACGGCCAACCTAGCATCTCCAGTGAATATGTCGATTAAAGCTTGAACAAATGTTTCTTAGATTAAATATTTAAATATTCGTCGAGATATATACTGTATTTCATCAAGTATTTTACAAAATTCGTCAAAGAAATAATAATAATAATAATAACTCTCCTTATCAAATACATCCTGTGATAAAAATTCGAAAGGTCTATTTACGAAATATTAAAGTTTACGAAAGTAAATAGTGTCGCAAAGATTCATAATCTTGTATATTATAGAACCGACGATTTCATACGCAGTAAAACCCTAACAGAAGTTCCGTTTATATTTTTAGAGCCTGCTCATCCACGCCGTATTGAGCTCAATTTCAAGAATAATTGAGAATATCTGAGGTTTACAAAGGTGGATTAATGCTACAGAGAAACTTGGATGTAGGGGCGCTTCTTCAGAACGGATACTTGTATAAACAATCCTTATTTTCTTATTACAACACCTGTCCAAACAAGACAATAATTTACTGTTTCCTTCAATGACCAGTATATGCATGTTTCTCTGTAGTCATGAACTATATCATCAGGCAGCTTAGCAAGGAACTGGACCCCACTGACTTTTAAAATTACCGAATCTATCAGAGTGTTTTAGAGGCTCACTAGTGATGTGCTGATAGCGTTTCAAATGTGGTAAATGCTATAGTTTATGCCTTGAATAGCCTCTCAAATGATATGTCTATAGTGTTTTAAGGTCCATGCAAAATTAAAATGAACGCATAATAAGGCTGTCTTAGAGGCTCAGGAATGAATATATTTATAGCGTTTTCAATAAGGTTTGTGCTATATTTTATGTTCTGAATAGCCTCTCAAATGATATGTAATAAGGTTTTAAGGTCCAATGAGTTTTAAAAATAACGCCATGATAAAGGTGTTTTAGAGGCTCAGGAATGTGGTTTTTAGTATTTAGATGATCTAAAGAATGACGTTTTAATGCGTTTTAGAGGCTTATAAAGGTTATATTCTTGAAAGTATTTTTCAAATATTTCTTCTGAAAATTTAATATACTAGACAAATATTAAAATAATTTGCCTGCTCATTGTCACAGGATGAAGCCGGGTGAGGACTGGATTAGTGAAGACACCGAAAGCAACTGCGTTAATAAGATGTTTATTTATAAACGCAATTTAAAGATGAACAAATCTGACACCATTATAACAGAAAGATAAGGAAAATTATAAAGTTCCTAACATGGAACTATCAACAACAAGTAACTCAACGAGAAAAAATCAAAGATGAATTTAACGAATGGAATTTTAAACAAACGTGAATAGCATCCTATCACCAATCAACAAATAAGAGTATATGATCTACACCCCAATATAAACAAGGTCTTATTAAGTACCAAGGGTGACCAAAGCATGTGATTTATGCACTTATCAATATGATACTCATCAATTTATCAATTCATCAAGCGATATTGGAATATGTATGAATTTATGAATATATTGTTCATATAACGAAAATGAAATGGGGATGCGTGAAATTATGAATCTATCTCACATATAGCGATATTAAAATGGGAATGAATGTAATTTTGCACAAATAGCAATATTGAGATAACAAAAAAAATGGAACACGCAATAAATATAACTATCGTGGCGCCCGTTTGACGACCAAGATGTATCTACGGTTCCACCCGCTCTAGTCCATGGTCAAGGAGCCACCACGCATGGTCCACCCCTCCCAGTCTGTTGAAGGATCCCTCGAGAGCCTTCACATTAACACAGACCCGTTGGTCGAGAAGCCTTGGTCCCTCGCATCGAGAAAACCAGTACACTCTTCCGAAACAACGTCACCAGACACAGCGTACACGTCACACGAAACCACACAGAGTTCTGTGACTTCTCATCACCAAACCATACATAAGGAACAGCTAAAAGTATAACAACTAAACCGTGTAGTACATATGACACGGTTAGTACTTTTGTATTGATAGATGTTGCGCATGCGCGCACATGAATTACATCTCGTTACACATTACATTAATCATTCAATGCATGCTGCGTATAATTAAATAAAATCCGTCTGTTCAGTTACAACAAATAGCTAACTTGAACCAGCCTATAGTATTTCTAATATCATGGCGTTGTATGACCTAGGTATTGACTCTCTGTAGAATTTAGAATAAATTCTAAAACATCTAATATATGAAACAATTATGTCATATAAAACGAATAGTGATAAAGAATACAATCTTAAATTTCACATACCTCTACAGCTGAAGTTTTGCTCCCGTAAAGAGGTAAGCTTTCTGACAAGACTCGTCGTAGTGTAATTTGTTTATAGAGAATTCGCTCTATATGTACTCTAGCTGTGACAGATATGCGCAGCAGCTAGGTACGTGAGTTTTCAGTGCAGGCAATTTGCACGTGCAGCATGGGGTGAATCGCGCTCAGTATTTCAAAATAACTAGAGCCGAAAAAAATAAACAACCCCCGAGTAACGCTCTACTCAGAAACGACACCCGAATACATTTTTTGACCACATATACATATTGATATAAACCATACAATTCCGTGACACTCATCTCTTTACATATCGATTTGGAGAATTTTTTATTAAAAGATTTGCAAAGAGATGAACTAAGAAAGTATAGTAATATTTATCTAGCTTATTGCTCATTTAGGGTTTTGGAGATTTGGAAAATATATATCTTTTATTTTAAAGATTTTGAAAAATAGGGTCAATGATGGATTTTCCCATTGACTTTTTCAAAATAATTGTTTCCATACATTTTTTAATAAATGTATGCGATAAATATTGTACAGGCGATGATGATTTCTGTTTCCAAGGACACTTTGATATAGATTTATAGTATTGTACACATTCTAAAAATACTTTTGTATCACTCACATGCAGCCAAATAAAAGGTTTATATTTCGTTGCACTATTTCATATTTCTATAATATGGAAATAAGAATTTGTATGTAAATAATAGTAAGTAAATATAGTCATAGTCGCAAAATATCAATGCAGGTTTAAGTTGTGACTCCATTTAAATTACTATGATTAATCTTACTCATATCATAAGTAAAAAGAATCTTAGCTGTCACATTAACAATGACATATATTAATCTTGCTCATACCATAAGTAAAAAAAATCTTACCTGTCACATTAAAAATGACATACATTAATCTTACTCATATCATAAGTAAAAAGAATCTTACCTGTCACATTAAAAATTACATTCATTAATCTTACTCATATCATAAGTAAAAAGAATCTTACCTGTCACATTAAAAATTACATTCATTAATCTTTCTCATATCATAAGTAAAAAGAATCCTAGCTGTCACATTAACAATGACATATATTAATCTTGCTCATTCCATAAGTAAAAAGAATCTTACCTGTCGCATTAAAAATGACATATATTACTCTTACTTATATCATAAGTAAAAAGAATCTTACCTGTCACATTAAAAATTACATATATTAATCTTACTCATATCATAAGTAAAAAGAATCTTACCTGTCACATTAAAAATGACATATATTAATCTTACTCATACCATAAGTAAAAAGAATCTTACCTGTCACATTAAAAATGACATATTTTACTCTTACTCATATCATAAGTAAAAAGAATCTTACCTGTCACATTACAAATTACATATATTAATCTTACTCATATCATAAGTAAAAAGAATCTTACCTGTCACATTAAAAATGACATATATTAATCTTACTCATATCATAAGTAAACAAAAAAAAATCTTACCTGTCACATTAAAAATGATATACATTAATCTTACTCATATCATAAGTAAAAAAAATCCTAGCTGTCACATTAAAAATTACATTCATTAATCTTACTCATATCATAAGTAAAAAGGATCTTAGCTGTCGAATATAAAATTTCATATATTAATCTTACTCATATCATAAGTAAAAAGAATCTCAGTTGTCAGATTAAAAAATTTACATATATTAATCTTACTCATCTTATAAATAAAAAGAATCTTAACTGTCTAATATACAATTACATAAATTAATCTTACTCATTTCATAAGTAAAAGAAATCTTAGCTGTCTAATGTAAAATTACATAGATTAATCTTTCTCACATCATAGGTAAAAAGAATCATTGCTGGCATATTAAAATTGCATAGTTAATCTTACTCGTATCATAAGAAAAATAATCTTAGCCAAAGAATTCTAATTTTTAGGTGATCTACGTACGTATCGTATTTGTCACCTTTTTTATTAAAAGGAGACGGTAATTGGTGCCTCAATCAACACCTTGTGCTTGGTAATATTTCATTTTTACCAAACTAGCCAACAATGTGTTTAATCATGTGGCAAATTATTATTAATTCTGACTACAGTTATTATTATCCTCTAAAATTGTTTTGTCGAGTAATGATTTTCTTATATACCATGTTCTTTTTTTCCGTGTACTGTAATGTAAACCGATCCAAGTCTATACAATCATCCGCCATATGTATATGGGTCTTTTCATCCTGAGATTGATATCCATATATTTTACGTTTAAAATATAACTTAAACCACGATGACTTAAGATAAGTTAGTCCTGTATCCGGATGTGCAAATATCTGTATGTTTCCCAAATCGGTTGTACGTGTTAATGCTGTCCTTATAAAATATATGTCGGTATATGGCGTGTTGCGATCGAATATTGTAATTTTATCCTTGACTGTTAATCTTTAAATACAATCATATGTATTAGCATACTGTAGTTTAAAATGTTTTTCTAGCGCATTTATGTTTATCTTTAACTTATTATTTTCTGATGGTTCTATTAGTACGAAATAGTTATCTCCAGTTAATTTTAATATGTAGTGATAGTTAATACATCATCGTAATAAAATCTGCATATTATGTCTAGTCCCTCCAAATAAACAGTTCGTTTTACGACATTTTGGCGACATGTTTATCGACAATGTGTTAAGATCTTTCATGAAAATAATCATTTTAATTTCATGCTTCTGAAAGTGGATATTACATCATTCTTTAGAAGAAAATAATGTTTCCCTATTACTAATTTTTGTTTTATCACTCTCGTTAGTTACCCCTTTCTTTTCTTTCAGAAGAATATGGTGACTAAACATTTGGTTGAGACAAAATAATTAATAATTGTTTATGTTTTTTATGTTTTTAACTCCAAATATTTCATAGTTTTCTCTGGTCAGTATAACCTCTAAATAGCATTTATATATCATTGTTATTATCCACAAACATTTTAATAAGATGTAATTGATGGGGATTGAATAAAAGTATTTCGTAAAATACAATACGATTGTATGGATTAACGTCAGATCTTTTTTATCATCAATTATTGCATACCAAGTAACATATTTAACGTAATTGCGTCATGAATATCCTTACTTAACTGCTGGCATCATTTATTACAGGGACTATCCAATAATGTTTTTTTGAAATTATTTTCACTGGCACAATATATTTTATCCCACCCCCTACCCCAGGGAGGGTCCTTTTATGAATGTATTGTGGTTGCTAAGAATGGTATTAATTGCAACTGGATCCGTCTCATTTTGAGCGTTTTCTGTAACATTTAATAAGTCTATTCTTGTCAAAACATTTATTTGTTGTTCTATTTTAAGTATCGCGTAAATGCCTACCACTTTCAATCTTAAAGCACAATATTTTTTCACTAAAATCGAATATTTTGGTCAATTTTCTAATGTTATTTTGGATACAATCAACCAACAGGCTGTCAATTGCAACACCATGCACAGTAATATCATTACCTGCCAACTTTTTCCAATTTATATATTTTTTTTTACTGATCTAATATCATACAGCAAACCTGTAATGTGTGAAAGGCCGTTTATTAAGTCTGTTTTTCCTGTCACACAAAGCATATAGTTTGTCACGTTCAAAGACATTCTGGATTGTATCATTGTGTTATATCAGGACATTCAAGACTACTGGAACTCATTCGGAACATTCTATTTTTTGGACTTGTGATTAGGACATTTAGGATTAATTGGAATTTGATGCACAATATTGTAAGAATCTCTTGAATTTCACTTTGTATTTTGGAGAAATAAATTGCTTGTTGATATTAATGACATTGTTCGTTTCAATTTATTTCTGTTCCATATTTTTTTTAGACCTAGAATCGTAACAGTTAGAAATAATATAAATATTACCTTGTTCTAAATACGTTTTGGCTCTAAAAAGCCTCTTCATAATCCTTGAAATAAGTTGTAATCGATTTCTTATTTACCTTTCGTCTATTAGAACTGGATCTTTGTATATGATACACATTATCAGCTCAGTAGGCAGGTCCTAATTATAAACATTATCAACTAAATCTTTAATGTTGCTCTTTATTAATTTAATAATAATAATAATAATAATGAGGACTTAGTAGAGCGTTTAAACTTTACAAACTCTGAGAGCATTACAATAATAGTTAACACATAAGAACATATATAAGAACACCATTACACAAACAAGCAACATGAAGTTGCAAACAAAAAACATGCTAAAATAATTAGGTTTAGGAAACATTGCTAAGTCTTAAGTTTGCTCTTGCTGTCAAAATAGGTGAGTTTTAAAAGCACTCTTGTATGAGATCACAGCGTCAGTGTGTCTAGGTTCAACGGGCAATTCGTTCCATGCAGCTGGGCCTTTGTACGTAAAAGAACATTGCCCGCAGGACTTCGTTATGATAACGGGAATAAATAAGAATACGAGTGTCGGAAGAGGAGCGTAAGTATGTACACGTGTGTGAGGTCCGATATGTATTTTGGACTGGAGGCAGTCAACGAAATGTAGCATAGAGAAGAGATTTTGGGTTTGATTCTGGAGTGAACAGGTAACCAATGGTGCAGGGGAAAGCGTGCTCTGTTCTTGGTTATTCTAAGGATGATCCAAGCAGCTGTGTTTTGAACTTTTTGAAGTTTCTGTGACGAACCAGATATAAGAGAATTAAAATAGTACAGTATAGAGAGTACTAAGGAATAAACAAGTGTTTTTGAAGCATCAACTGAAAGAAAATTGAAAATGGAACTGATACGTCTCAGCTCCATATATGCAGCCTTGCATATGTTCATGACATGTTGGTGTGAAGAGAGAGTACTGTCGAGAGTGACACCTAGGTTTCGTACTGATTGTGTGAATTTAATGTTGTTGTTGCTGATACTTATTGTTTGAGGTAAAGGATGGGAATGAGAAAGTCTTTGTGTGGTGATCATAATAGATTCAGTTTTATCATCATTCATCTGCAGCTTGTTACATGTCATCCATGACTTCACATCCGAAATGCACCTCTCTACGCCTTGGATGGGTAGCATCAACTTCAGTTGGATGGCTAGATTTGTATATTTGGGTATCATCAGCGTACAACTGGTGATACACTGGATGACGATATATGACATTTGAGAGGGGCTGAGTGAATAGAATGAAGAAAACGGGTCCAAGAACAGAACCCCTATGGAACACCAAAACATAGATCAACTGGGTTGGAATATTTTCCATTTACGGACACAATTTGTGTCCTGTCAACTAAGTACGACTTGTACCATGGTAAGGCTGCATCAAGAATGCCAAATACATGCTGGAGACGGTAAAGTAATATATCATGGTCTATTGTGTCAAATGCTGTACACAAGTCAAGGAGGGTGAGGACTGTAATCTTTCCACTATCCAAAGCAAAGAGAAGGTCGTTAACTACTTTCAGAAGGGCAGTTTCGGTACTGTGGCGATATGCAGACTGTAAATTCCTAAAAAGACTATTTAAATTTAGATGAGATACCAGTTGGGACAGAACAGTGTTTCTAAGATTTTTGACATGAATGGGATGTTAGAGACAGGGCGGTCGATTGAAATTGTGTTGTCAAGCTAATCTATAATGGTTTTCACTTTGTCACGGAAGAAATTTGCCAACAGGTCCGGAAGTTCGACCGGGGAGAAGGTTGTTGGAAGCGGTGTAAATTGGTTCCTCGACATTTGCTTGTTAGTAATATCGACGAGCTCTTTGCGGCTGGAGCGTTCGGCGAACTTAGTACTAAAATAGGTTGAAGTCGCTGCATGAACTATGTTTGTGACATTCTTCTTAGCGGCTTCATAGATTTGCTTATGAATAGTATTACGGAATTATGTATCATTTGGTTTTTAAATAATGGTATAGTTTTATGATCTCTGCATAATAGTCTAACAGCTGTCGTCTTGCAGAAAGTACATATACGGTACATGTGACCCAGTACATTGGTCTTGGGAAAATTAATATTGTCGGTTAGGCACGAATCATGTCACGTGATCTAGCGCGTGAGAATTTGTACTTTTGAACTTCTGACCTAGATTTCGCAATCCCAGAGGAGTTTTGTTGACCAGAAATTAAAGTTTAAGATCACAATTCTGGTGTGTTTGTCTGAGACGTAGAATAATTGGGTTTTTATTTGATTTACGCAGTCAGAAGCTATATAATAAGATGTATTGGAGCGTTCGTCATTCTTTCATAGTACGTTCAGCCTGAGAAGTCATTAACGAGATTGGTTCATTTTATGTGGTGTTCTGCGTCAGTGATATTATTATTATTATACAGTACATTCTGGATTTAGTACTGTTACTTCAAATTTAAGAATTATTCAGCTCCGTGGAATTATCGGAAACATTTCTAGATCTTGTGTGATATTCCATATTCACGAGGATTACTTCTTGGAATTAATAACGGCGTTCTCTTTTAGCAGTGCGAAGCTGATCCCTAACCCTACTATACCATGGACAACACTTCTGAATGGATATTCTGCACTTGACTGCTGGGGCATATTTGTCAAGCAATGAACGTATCAAGTTGTTCTGCTGTAGGAGGTAACAAAGTTGTTAGGTTTGATTGGATGTCATGCATTAGTTGGGTTCTATTAATCATACGGAGGTTTTTCTTGGTAGCAAACAAAGATGGAGGATTAGGAACTGATACGTCAAGATGGCATATGACACAGAGGTGATCTGATGGAAGTTTGTGAGACACCAATGAAGACTGTAGATTATTATCATCAGGTCTATGAAGAATCCAGTCTAAACTTTGATCATGTTTATGGGTGGGTTGGCTAACTGACTGTTTGAGGCTGAAAACGTAAATGGAAATCTAAGAGTTTTTATATATATGGATTTCCAGGACAGTCAAAGTGCAAGTTAAAATTTCCAAGAATAATCAGGCTGCCACCTATTGAATTTCCATATTCTAGGAGGTTAGTAGATTGTTCCAAAAAGAGATATTCAGTCAGCTTGTTTTTTCGACTAGGCAGAGGGCGGTAGAGGTAGAAAAATAGGACCGACCTTTGTTCCATTGTGTTAGTGACTTGGACCAGTTCAAACGATGTGTGGTCAAAATTGAATTTTTAGAGTAGTTCAGACGGTGGAGTATGGAGTTCTTTACTTCGTTTGTGTAATCGTCTTTTACGGCTTTGTGCCTTTGAAAAAGTAATCGGTAGACTCTGGAAGCACCAGCTTTGCACTGTTGTTTGAAAGTTTTTCTTTCCTATCCATCCCTGACTAGCACGATTATTTTTGATCCAGTGCTTTTGGAAAACATTTATTATTCGTGAGATTTGTAACTTTGTACATATAAATGTGTGTGTGTATCTGTGTGTGTGTGTCTCTGTGTGTGTGTGTGTAAATTATTAGGGTTGATGTGATTGTCTGGTCTGTCTCGCATGTATTTGAAATTTTTCAGAATGGTCCGTAGAAACATAATCTTAGTGAAATGTTATTGAAGAAATTAAGACATATACAGACAGACCAATATTTTATGTGGTATATTCGATATCACATATCTTACATAATATGTCTCGTGTAAGATCGAATGTCGTGTAAAGTCCGTTTTCTTAAGCATTCTTATATGTTGGACTATATGTATCCACAATTAAGTTAAGATAGTAGCTTTTGGCTGTTTGGTCTGCTATCGGCTTTTCCTTAATGTCCGAAGTGAGATATTTACACTCTTTTTCTGTTCTCGTTAAAAATAGATTAGGTATATCTTTTTGTTTAATTTGGGGAAGACTTTGAACTGATTGAATAATTATACAATTCATATAATCTTTGATGTTTTCATAATAAAGATCATTAAATTAATCATTTATTCTCAGACTCTGAATTAGCTGGTTGTACCTGTTACCATAATCGTATGTTCGCTTTCCGCCACAACTTTGTGTTATGTTGCTACTTGATAACCATAGATAAATTACGAGTTGCCTCGCATAATAATCTCCTAGTATATCTATAATTAGTCCCATTTTAGATTTCATATTTTCTATGACTGTTTATAAAAGACGACGAATGATCAGTAGTTTAATTATTAAAAAACAAGGTCTTCTCTGGTTTTGGTATTTGTTTAGATAAACGTTTTGTCACCCAAACTGATTTAATAATTATATAAAGAATATAGTTTTCATAGCTTTTATAATAAAGATCATTAAATTCATAATTTATTCTCAGAATCTAAATTAGCTGGTTGCACCTGTTATCAATAATAGTATGTTCACTTTCCAATACAACTTTTTATTAGGTTGCTACTTGATAATCATAGATAAATTACGAGTTTTCTCGCATAATAATCTCCTAGTATATCTTTAATTAGTCCCATATTAAATTTCATATTTTTCATGTCTGTTCTGAAAGAAGACGAAAGATGAGAAGTTTAATATAAAAATAATTTCTTTTCTCTGGTTTACGTATTTGCTTAGATAAACGTTTGGGCACCCCTTTAACAACAGTTTCCGTAAATGTAGCTAACTTAGCTGACATTTTTACTTTCTTAGCTTCAAATCCCGACCTTGGAAAGCTAGCTGGTTTAGCTTTAACTGTCTCTCTAGCTTTAGCCAATCTTGATACCTTTGCTGGTAGTTTTTCTCCCTTCACAACCTCTTTTGAAACTCGTATAGATAGTTTATCTTCATTGGCTACTTGTTTAATAAGTAATGTTTGGAGCCTTTCAAAATGATGTAGGCCATGACCCAGATTTAGGCTGATTAGTACCAAATGAAACAGTGCTTTTCTCACAGATTATTATCTGTAGCTTCCAAATATGTATGCTGAACATCTATACCTTGTAGTTTTTTGGTAGAACTTTGCTTCCAAACAGAAGCATTATAAACCAATGTTTGACGTGTATTGTATGTTGATTGTGTGTGGTGACAACTCATATCTGATTTGGTACCATATTTATTTTATAATTATGCAAGTGATCAGATCACTACACCTTTGACAATTTGCTTGCAATTAACCACAATCCAACATTTGTTGTGTGAAAAAATACATGTAAGCAAGAAACATGCATTAACACAAACAGTTACTGTTTGATATACATTGATAAACGTAATTTTAACAAAGTATATGAGCTCTTACATCTTATTATGACCCTATTTTAAAACCAGATATTTTTTTTATTAATGACTGTTAGTTGCATTAATATGCATTCACTACAAAATGTCTTTTAGATGACCACAATATTTGTCAGTTCATTTTACGTGTGTGTAGTCAGGATTTAGTTAGATACACCTTCATTATCCTCGTCATCAAGTATATCCTGCATGGAATCATCTTAATTGTCATCCTTCATGTTGGTGCAGTCCTGAAGCCTGCACTCCTTTGTGCCCTTTAGTCCACTTGTAAGGGAACGTGATCTCCTATGAAAGCTGGGTGGTTTCTGCTGAGTTTCCCGGTTTTCTCCACCTCCTAGGATGGCTAACACGGCACACAAAAGTGACATTAACAACGTAATTAAAATATTTTATGGAAAAATATGAAATAAATCTGCCGACACTTAAGTAATATAATTCATTATATATTATTTATTTACTGATTGATTTATCTTTCAATTTATTTCAGGTCAAAACAAATTTAAATATGAGTAATTAGATACTTCGGAATCTTGAGTCAAAATAATTGCAATATCCTGTTTAAACCGATTAACCAGTTTCAGCCACTTTTTAACCGGTTAAGCAGGTTAAAAATATTTTCAACTATCATGCAGCCATCCAATTTTTTTTTCTTCAAAAAACCTAGGCAACCTCATTCCTAATCTGCACAATTTTATGGAACACCATAGGCTAGTGACGCGGCCTTTTACTTTATTTTTTTTTTTGAAGACCACTGGCAAAACATTTATTTTTTTTAAAAAATTCAAGCATTTATTTCAAAACTTTTAAAGCCACTTGCCAAAACATTTCGAAGGTTACTATTTTCTTTTTGCAATAATTGGTTTGTTGTAATTATAAGCAAAGTTTAGAAGCAAGAGGAACAAAAACTAAAATAAAAAATTAAATTGAGAAGAAGAAACATTTCGCTTTTTTCACTATTTCTACTCCTATTAAAGGTTCATTATATCAGCTCCTACAGTCATAAACATAATTATAAACGCTTATTTATTTGTTTTACGAGAAAAGCTAGAATGTTTGTTTTATATGTATTTAAATTTAAAAGATATATTTTGTCTAATATTTACACATTGATTACCAGCAGCTGGAATTAAAATGTTTACAATTTCAGCATTTGCATCAATATTCATTCCCAGAATAAATGTTTCAGGTGATTCAAACAATATTTTCCGTATTTTGAAAGTAGATGTGAAACCTATCATTTGATGTACTAAATTTTGGTGTACTAAAAAATCATTATAATGCCAGTAAGTTAATCTTGCTGCTGATATTCATACTGAGCACTTTCATTGAATTTGCCAACATTTCATATCACAATATGATATATCTGTTCATTAAATTATGATTATCGAATGCGAAAGCGTAAGTATAAAAATATCTAATGGTTAGTATGAAAACTGTTTATTTTCTATGAATTATATCCTTATATTTTTTAATTCATTTGCTAATTTATTATCAACTGGAGCATTAAATCGACTTGCAAGACAAGAATAAGGTGCACTGCTTGTTAGTTTTTTAAATATGAAATCCATTTATTTTATAAAATTATATAAGTGAATTGTACCAAGAGAAAAGTGAATTGTGTTTCATCTTTTGTCCCGAAACTTGAGTACAACCTAATAAGATTTAACTTCTGCAATTTTTGGTAATAAATTATTTTTGTTATTACTTTATCTCTTTAGCATAAATTGCAAATTGTGCTACCTCCATTTAATAGCCGGAATTAATTTAAATATAGCCAGTTTTGGTGAGTTCATATTTGTCTTAAGTTGGTAAAAAGTGACTAGTTTTTATTCCATTTGACTAAAACATTTGTATAGCCGTTTATAAAAGGAAATTGCAAACGCTCATGCTAGGACTGGGTGCTTGGCTCTACTAAATAGTGCAGTTTCTCAGCAGATAAAGAACAAAACAAAATCGTCCCACCTGTTTTACGCTCTAACCGCAAGTATGAACGGCTTCTGAAGTGGGTTTACCTGTAACCTTTTCAACTCCCTGTGACCTTTCAGTTCATGTCTACACCTGAAGTTTGTTTGTTTTATGGGTTTTAAGCCATTTTTCAGCACACGATAGGCTATACATGGCGGCCAATATATCTGGTGGAGGAAGAACCCGGGAAAATCCAGGGAAGAACCACTTACTGTAGTTAAATTTGCATATATTGTACTGATGTTATAAATAGATACAATCAAGGAAATTAACTGATACAAATAAATAAGCAATAGCAGCAAACTGGAACCTGATCGATTATGTCTCTTATTCTTGACGATTAATAGCTTCTTTATCACTAGCTAATACAAGTTCGTTTGTAAGTGAATTGCAGTGATTATTTTGAATTACTGAATTAATAGTGGCTTCTGTGATGGGGACCGAAATTTCCCTGTAACCTAGTAATTTTTAATTTCTTTAATTTTTTAAAGAACTTTATCTATACAACTATGGTTAGAGCTTGCTCCTTATGATATTATTAACACGTGACATTTGTGATACTAAGGGCTCAAGTTTTTCAATATAACATAGTAATTTTTCATTTCTTTAATTTAAGATTAGGATATACAAATTTAATTTAGGAATAGAATACTTAAATAGCGAACCAAACATTAAATATATATATTGAATGTTTGGATCGCTATTTAAGTGACTTTTATGGTTAAGTTTGCATTAATCGATAACTTTTGTGTGACTCATGGGCTCGAGTTCTTCAATACAATCTGGTAATCACAACTATGTTCAATTTTTGAAAGAACGTGTTCGTTTTGCTCTATAACGTTCATATCGCTATTTGAACAGGGTGGCCTAGGCCTTTTTTAGCTTATGAAACTGATGGCCTAGGTTTTTGAAAATGGTGGATGGTGGCATGTAGCTCATGATTTTTCAAAAATGAAAAATTATGGAC
Source organism: Margaritifera margaritifera (assembly GCA_029931535.1). Taxonomy (NCBI): domain Eukaryota; kingdom Metazoa; phylum Mollusca; class Bivalvia; order Unionida; family Margaritiferidae; genus Margaritifera; species Margaritifera margaritifera. The sequence goes on along the minus strand of JAQPZY010001677.1, from coordinate 6,515,239 downwards.
AGTCACATTTTGTTGACCTATTTTTTTGCATTTTTTTTTTTTTTTTTTTTGTAATTCTCAAAGAGCTAACTGTGCACATTTTTAATTTGTGGTCAAAATTGGAGTCAGGGACGCTGACATGTTGGTGGTCTAGACTGTATACGATTGAAGGGAGACAAATCTTATTTTACCTGTGCTTATTTTACTATACCACTATCTCCCTTGTTTCCTGCATTTCACAGAAACATGATTCTTATCGTGATTTCAAAATTCAATACGTACATTGTAGTGTCTCACTATTCTTTTCGTGGAACTTGTAACAGAGTAGTCTAACTCGATTGAGGGTCTGGTTTTCGTGGAACTTGTAACAGACAAGTCTAATTTGATAGAGGGTCTGGTTTTCGTGGAACTTGTAACAGAGAAGTCTAACTGGATAGATGGTCTGTAACAGAGAAGTCTAACTCGATAGTGGGTCTGTAACAGAGAAGTCTAACTCGATAGAGAGTCTGTAACAGAGAAGTCTAACTCGATAGAGGGTCTGGTTAGGCAGATGTAAACCAGAAACAGAGTGACATGGCGATTTTAACAGATTTAGTATGGTCATCTATATATGAATTTTTCTTTTGTTGGTTTGTTTTTAAAGAATCCACTTCAGTACTTCTCCACTACATTAATACTTGCACAACAATAAAGATAACAGCTCTCCTTTGTGGAACGACACTAGCGATTGCTTGCGTGCAAGTTTTACCTCACAGCTATTTATAGCGAATTTTTTTTTTTTTGGGGGGGGGGGAGGGGGGGGTTGTTTTTTTTTGGGTTTTTTTTTTTTTTTTTTACCGCGGATGTGTTTGGGCTGTCTAGTCCAAAAATATGGTTGGCCCTAAATCACCACTCATATGTTTTTGTGAATTTGGTTATGAATCACCTTCTTTTCATTATAACCAAGGCTGCTAACACGACCAAAAAACAAATGTTCCGGACACAGCGCCAAAACACACCAAACACACCAAACACACAGGGATGCGTCCGACCAAATGTGTATTCTTTGATTAAGATTTCTTAACCCAATTCATGTTTCTCACGGTTGGTAGACGGAAGAAGACTATAATATCGCCACGTCACAAGTACCATTTTATTCCATTCTCAAATCGCACCATCAGTTTCCATTCTCAAATCGCGAAATGACCCTGATACCAAAATTATTTTATTTAAAAGTGCAGGAAGAACGACCAATCGTAAAAGCCACCGTACACAAGGTATCACAGAATATCATCACGCCAAGGACTTCTGAATAACTTGCAGTCGTTTGCTGACATAAAATATTTTTTGTTGGTCCCAGGAGTGAGTGCATTAACGATATAAGTTTAAACACACGGCGTATAGATCCAGATCTCTACTGTTTGTAAAGACAGTTGTAATGGTTATATTAAACAATGAATGACAAAATTTTCAAACTTCATTTATGTTAACTTTAAGATGAATATATGAGGGAGAAATGATGATTTTGACTGCATACGGAGTTTGAAATGTTAAAATATGGATCCTTCAAACCAAACGATGTTCTCAGTAACGACTGCAAGTTATACAGAAAAGTATATTCGATATATAACAGTACTTTTCTAATTTTGGCTTCATTTTAAAAAACAGCAATATGAAGCTTGTTTATATATTCTTATCTTTAAGAAAGCTTTTGATAAAGCGAGGAGTAAAGAGCTTATACGTAGTGGGTTAGTGCTTCGTTCAGTGCATGGACTTCAGACGTTAGACTTTATATGTTCAAGAAAGAATTAGAAACAGTATTTGGCAATTAATTTTTTTTATCCAATCTCCAGTGCAAATTTGCAGTACCTTATACAGCAAACGGGACGGGGTGGATATGCGAATATGGGAATTCATGTGAACGATTGGGCGAGGATGAGGCATTTGGACAGATAAGCAGACAGACGAATAGAGACGCAGACAGATAGTAAACAGATACAAACATAGAGGGAAAGAAAGGCATGAAATTAACAAAGGTTGAAGTAAATCAATTCATTGCATGGATGAAATAGAGTGGAGGCATACGCAACGAGAAGCTTATCACTGGCCCATTTACTGTTTCATTTTAGGCAACGCCTCTATCGACAGTCCTTGTAACTTAATCGAGATTCTGCAGTCATGCGTGTACTTTGAAGAATCACCTTGCTTTATAACACAACAACTATTGATCAAGATCGTCCTTTCTACCTCTTCAATACCTTGGGATAGTCTATTACTAGGATATTTTACGATAACGAATTTGTATTCAACAGATAACAAAATGAAAAGTTTGTACCTGATACAAAATGACAATGGACCTATTCCTTATTGGAATGCAAATATATTCTGAATAAATGGCATCAACAATGAAAACCCATTATTTGGCTGTAAGAAATAAGCCAACTTCCGTATTCCTGATCAGGGAGTTCTCATGATCATTAATGTGTGTTTAATTTGAGTGGTCCGATGTATCAAGATAAACACACAATTTTCGAGACATATCACCCTAAATGTGCCTTAAGAATAATATTTTCTAAAATCTTACCCCAAAATAAACTGAATGACTCGAGCTGCTAAAATTCTTTACCGATGACTTTGTTTATTAACTTCCATAATGAAAAAATCGCGCAGTTTAGTTTTGTTACAATCTATCACAGAGTATTGAGAGCTTGTAAAATAGTTCCTACACGTGTCTGTAATTTTAAAATCTCGTTTGTGTATTCCATGATTTCCAGACAAATATATTGACAAAACCTACGTATAGAAATCAATATATGAATTAATAACACCTGAGGATCTCCCGCGGGGAGAAGGACTGGCTTCCCTTTTTTTCATTCATATTGATTTTGTTGTCATATTTCTTAAATCAGTGAAAACCAATATTATCCAAAGATGTTTTTTTTTAAATTCTTACTTTCTTTCCTTTTTGTTAAAAATAATTATCTATGTTACCATCTGCATGTTACCTTGATGTCTGAAATTTCTAATCTATTTGCACATCTCTCTCTCTCTCTCTCTCTCTCTCTCTCTCTCTCTCTCTCTCTCTCTCTCTCTCTCTCTCTCTCTGAACGCATTCTCTCTTTAATGTATATCTCTGTTTCAGTAAGTTCATCTGTCTGTGCTATACAATCCTTATTGTTTTTCTTTCCCGTTCGAAGGAGGGCAGTATACATACATGCATATATATATATACACATACATACATACATACATTGTTATGTATATTGAATATGTGACCATGAGGTAAGTTGAACTTTAGTGGTCATTTTGTAAACAACATATTTACTGCATTGGAGTTCAATGTCAGTCTTGTTTACATAGCATTTAATAGTTAGATTGGAATTTTCCATGTTTTGATGTGAGAAAAGTCAGGTACGCACCGTAATTTTCAATTAGAGTTACTCGTATTTCTAGAATATTTTGTCAGGTGACTTATCTTTATATTTATACAGGTTGGTAAACAAGATTTCATTTATATACCAAACTTTATATTATTAAGATCAGTCTATTAGGGCATTTATTTTAGTAATCAGATGTTACAGTTGTGAAAATCAGAGCAAATTAAAAAAGAGGAATTATTTATTGAAATATTCATTGAAATTACTAAAAGTCCTCAGTCTTATTTTAGATTAATACTTGACTTTGGGATTTAAGTGAATTCATTCAACTTTATTCTGGATTACATCATTCAGGCATATCAGGAGATTCAAGATTACTGACACATCAGGACAGTAACGACTATTGGCATATCAAGACATTCAAGGCTACTGGAATTCGTTCGGAACATTCAATATTTAGGACTTGTGATTAGGACACTTAGGATTATTAGATTATTTGGACTTTAATTTCCGTTACTGTAAGTGTCTTTTGAATTTTTACTTTAATTGTCTATAAATAAATTGCTTGTTGAGTTTACTTACAATGTTGGTTTCACTTTCTTTCTGTTACATTAATTTAAGACCTAGAGTCGTAACAACATACATACATGCATGCAAGCATAATACATACACACATACATACATACATACATACATACATACATACATACATACATACATACATACATACATACATACATACATACATACATACATACATACATACATACATACATACATACGTACGTACGTACGTACGTACATACATACATACATACATAACATAACATAACATAAATACATACATACGTAGCAAATAACTCACTGATTCCGACTCGCTTGAAATACATGTGTAAAATGACACTCAACGCATTTAAAGTCATATCGACTTGTCATCTTTTGAATTTAGAAACTAAACTCAGTACTTTGAACGCATATTATCACAATTCTACATAAATTTAAAAGCTTTACAAGGCATAAATCACAAATGTCAAGGTCACAACAGAAATAGGCAAACTTCAAAGATAAAATCTGGGTAGCATTGTCATACACTGACATCCAGGGTGTCGCAATAAACAAATTACTACCACATATTCTTACGGAAATTAAAGACCGACCATTCAGATCTTATCATAGTGAAACCTTAAACCCAGCCTATGGTTCGAACTAATTTTAAAAACCATTAAGTTATTGACTGAGGCTTTGCTTATGAGGACGTCAATCATTTGGGTACGGAAATAAATCTTTAAATAACAATCTCCGCTAGCATGTCCAAACTACTCAGGACCCACGTCTTCATAAACATTCAAGAAACATTCATTTGTAAGCCAATCTATCGTTCTGTCAATCAATAATGAGAGAGAGAGAGAGAGAGAGAGAGAGAGAGAGAGAGAGAGAGAGAGAGAGAGAGAGAGAGAGACATAGCTAATATGTATAAATGGATGGATGGATTGATGGAAAGATATTTCTTTGTTCTTCAAAGGGCAATACAGTCACTATATTGCTAATCCATCCTTTTTACTGTCGTTACGGAATTGTCTTGTGTTTACGGGTTCGTATGTTATAGACAAACGTCTTCTTGGGTTCGTACCGGTTGGTTTAGTTACTTTAGTTTGTTTATCCATTATATTTTTGTGTAATTTTTGTATTTTTTTTTTTTTTTGTGTGTGTGTTTGCATTTTTTATAATAGGCTGTTTCTCTACTCCCCCTTCCCGCGTCTGTATGAGAGTGCCGATAGACAAGTAAATATTTGGGTAGAGCTGACCAAAAGAAGTTTTATGTTTGCACCCACAAGGTGAAGAAAGGTTACTTATTGTGTACTTGTCTCTCTGGCGGGTCACTATTGTTATGTATGATGTTTATATAATATTATAAATATTTTAGGAAATTATAAATGTTTCTTCACTTTAATATTTGCTTAAATCTTTATGTTTATCAGGAAAAACATGTTTAACTAGTGTCCTTGAATTAGGTTGTTTTGATCAATATGTTTTCTCAATTTGAAGTTCAAGGTTGAATTTTTGTTTACAAGTAAAAATTCCATTAAGATGACTCATGTTCTAGAACATTCTGTCATGTGACCAATCTTTATATATACCATGTTTGGTGGACATTTTTTCAGTTTTGACATTACCATCAGTCTTGTAAAGAGCTATTACAGTTGTGAAAATTCATTCCAAATTCTAAGAGAGGAATTATTTTAAATATTCATTGGATTATAACAGTGCTCATAAACTTTGGATTTTTAATTGATGATTTTGGAATTTAGCTGAACTTATTCAGAGATTTTGAAATACTTCATTTTGACATCAGCACATCAAGATTTCTAGTACATCAGGACTTTGGAGACCATTAGCACATCATAACATTCAAGGACACAGCCGTGAATTTGGAACATTCTATATTTAGGACTTGTGATTAGAACAATCATTCTTATTGGATTATTAGGATTTCAAAACACATTACTGTAAGTGACTTTTTGATTTTTCATTTTAATTATCTAGTAATAAATTGCTTGTTGATTTTTACTTGATTTGTTGGTTTCACTTTCTTTCTGTTACATTTTTCTTAGACCATAGAGTCGTAACAGAAATTGGGGGCTCGTCGTTCCGGGATCTGAATTTCTTTAAAGCATATTACAGATATTAAATTTATCTTTGAAATTCATATTGATTTTGTCTCGGAGAATTTTTTTTTGTCTTTGGCAAAGATTTTTAAATTGAGAAATTTTTTTGTGTGAAACCAACAAGCATTTACTATGGCATCTAATGTTCAGAATTTCATTTCAAAACCTATCCAGGAGGGGATAGAGTGCATGAGAAAGTTAATTGAAGAGTTCAAGAGGTGCATCCATAGTGATGTTAAAACCTATCTTGACGAGCGGAATGTGGAAACTTTGGAAAATGCTGCTCGTATGGCTGATGATTTATTCCTTGACTCACAAAATTTCATTTGGTAATAAATCGTCCTCTCAGCAGTTTTCTGGTAAAAAACCATTTCAATCTCATTCGAGTACTTCCAAATTTCACAACAGCACAACTGTTAGGAATCAAACATCTGATAAGACTGATCAGAAATCCTTATCTCTTCCTACGTGCACTTATAGTAAAAAGAAAGGGCACGTTATTTCTGATTGCTTCAAGTTGAAAAATAAGCAACAGAGAAAAGACAGAGCTTTTCCAAATGCTCTTATTTCTACGAGGTCAAGGTCACGGTCTTGTATTGAAAGCAATACATTTGTTGGGTCAAACAAACCCCAGTCTGATTCTATTTTGGAGGCTTATGAACCATTCATGTCAGAAGGTTCTATATCACTTATTGGTGATTCTGCCAAACCTATCCCAATTAAAATATTAAGGGACACTGGAGCTTCTCAGAGTCTTTTATTATCAGGTACTTTGCCTTTGTCTGAGGAGTCTTCTTCAAGTGAAAGTGTTCTTGTTCAGGGAGTAGAGTGCGGCTTTGTAAATGTTCCTCTCCATTGTGTAAATTTGGCATCAGACTTAGTTTCTGGACCTGTGACTGTTGGGGCAGTGACTTCTTTACCCATAGAGGGTGTTCATTTATTACTAGGCAATGACCTAGCTGGAGATAAGGTTGTGGTTAATCCACTTGTAACTGACAAGCCTTGTTTGGATCAGAAAGTTGATCCTGTCTTAACTGAAATCCCTGATTTGTACCCTGCTTGTGCAGTTACTAGAGCTATGGCAAAAAGAGCTCTTGAGAGTGATGTTGATCAGGATATTATTCCTTTAGCTGACACATGTATTGGTCAGTCTTTTGATGAGGTCACCTTTTCCTCAGGTATTGATCAATCAAATGGTATTGATCACAGTGATCCTCTTTTGGCAACTCATTCTCTTTGTCCTAATCAGGATGACAAACGACAATCCCTTGTCGTTGAACAGGAGCAAGATCCCGAGATATCTTGTTTGTTTCAGAGGGCTATTAGTGAAACTGAAGCCACACAAGTTTCAGTGTGTTACTTTGTGAAAAATGGGGTCCTTATGAGGAAATGGAGACCACCTGATGTACCCGCTGGTGACGAGTGGTCAGTGAGCTATCAAATTGTTGTTCCTAAGTCATATCGACAGGAAATTCTTAGCCCATGAAACTCCTTTGGCTGGTCATTTAGGAGTCCGTAAGACTTATCACAAGATCTTGAATCATTTTTATTGGCCGAAACTCAAAAGTGATGTTTCTAAATACTGCAGATCTTGTCACACTTGTCAAATGGTAGGAAAACCCAATCAGAAGATACCTAAGGCTCATCTGCAACCTATTCCTGCATTTGATGAACCATTTAGTAGAATAATTGTAGACTGTGTTGGTCCTTTACCTAAAACCAAGTCAGACAACCAATACTTGTTGACCATCATGTGTACATCTACAAGATTTCCAGAAGCAATTCCTCTGAGAAATATAAAAACTAAAACTATTGTGAAAGCTTTGGTGAAGTTTTTTACACTTGTTGGCCTTCCCAAATCTGTCCAGTCAGATCAAGGGTCCAATTTTATGTCTGGAATTTTCCAACAAGTTATGCATGAATTAGGCATCCAACAGTTTAAATTTTCTGCCTATCACCCTGAAAGTCAAGGTGCTTTGGAAAGATTTCATCAAACTTTGAAGAATATGATTCGATCATATTGCTTTGATTCAGAAAAGGATTGAGATGAGGGTGTTCATTTGTTGTTGTTTGCTGTTAGGGAATCAGTTCAAGAGTCGTTGGGTTTTAGTCCCTTTGAACTAGTTTTTGGTCATACTGTCCGTGGACCATTGAAATTATTGAAAGAGAAACTTCTTTCAAATAAAGATTCAGAGATTAATCTTCTTGATTATGTCTCTGATTTCAAATACAAGTTGTCAAAGGCCTGTGAAGTAGCAAGAACTAATCTTCACACTACCCAGTCAAAAATGAAATTAAGGTATGACAGAAATTCACAGGAAAGGAGTTTTAAACCTGGTGACAAAGTTCTGGCTCTCTTTCCCATACCTCAGAATCCTCTTCAGGCTAAATTTTATGGTCCTTATACCGTTGAAAAGAAAGTAAATGACTTAAATTATATCATTAACACTCCTGGGAGACGGAAACAGAAACAACTTTGTCATATAAATATGTTAAAGGAATATTTTGACAGAGATAGCTCAGCTAATTATTCTGCTAATTTAGTTGTACCTGTCCCACACAGAGAAGATATCAACGATGGAATACAATCAGACTATAGTGACTCTGGTATAACCAATCTTCGGAATTCAGAAATATTGAACAACCTAGACCAGAAACTTTCACATCTACAACAACAGGAAAGAAATGAACTAAAACAGCTATTACATGACTATGAGCACTTGTTTCCTGATGTTCCAACAAGAACAAATAAAATTTTTCATGACGTTGACATTGTAGATTCTGCGCCTGTGAAACAGCATCCTTATAGGATGAATCCTCTCAAACAGAACTATCTGAAGAAAGAAATTCAGTATTTACTGGAGAATGATTTCATAGAACCAAGTAAAAGTAACTGGAGTTCACCATGTATTCTTGTTCCCAAGCCAGATAATACATTCCGTATGTGTACTGACTATAGAAAAGTCAACAGTGTCACCAAAACTGATTCATTTCCAATCCCAAGAATGGACGATTGCATTGATAAAATTGGAAATGCGGAATATGTCACCAAGTTTGACCTTTTAAAAGGATTCTGGCAAATTCCACTGACGGAAAGGGCAAAAGAAATTTCAGCATTTGTAACTCCAGATGGACTTTATCAATATAAAGTTATGCCGTTTGGAATGAAAAATTCGCCAGCAACGTTTCAACGTCTGATGAACATGATAACATTTGGTCTTGATAATTGTGACGCTTATATCGATGACGTCATTATCTACAACAACACCTGGGAAGATCATTTGGAAACCATTCGAAAATTCTTCGATCAACTCAGCGATGCGAATCTGACAATTAATTTGAGCAAAAGTGAGTTTTGCCATGCTTGTGTCACATTTTTAGGACATATTGTGGGACAAGGTCAAGTTAAACCTATAGAAGCTAAGGTCAAAGCTATCTCTGAATTTCAAGTTCCAATTTGTAAAAAGCAACTGATGCGATTTCTAGGTATGGCTGGATATTATCGGAAATTTTGTTCCAATTTTTCCAAAATTGCTGAACCTTTGACAAGTTTATTGAGTAAGAAAACCAAATTTCATTGGTCTGACAAGTGTCAGGAATCTTTTGACAAGTTAAAGGCCATCCTTAAGAATGCACCAGTTCTTTCTGCACCAAATTTTAGCCAATCATTTAAATTATCTGTTGATGCAAGTGATGTAGGGGTTGGTGGAGTATTGATTCAGGAAGACAAAAGTGGTGTGGATCACCCTGTGTGTTATTTTTCTAAAAAACTAAACAAGCACCAGAAAAATTATTCCACAATTGAGAAGGAATGTTTGGCTTTGATATTGGCTTTACAGCATTTTGAAGTGTATGTCACCTCAGCTCTTTCTCCAATTATTGTGTACAGTGATCACAATCCCCTTACTTTCATCAACAAAATGAAAGATAAAAATCGGAGATTGTTGAGATGGAGTTTGATATTCCAGGAATATAACATTGACATCAAACACATCAGGGGAAAAGACAATGTAATTGCAGATGCACTCTCACGTGCCTAGAAATGTAATATTGCTTGATGTAATTAAGTCCAGTATCATAAAACATGTTCTTATGTAATTTTGGTTATTATAGTATTAGATGTATATTCAAAAGAAAGCTTTATTATAAAATTCTTTCTTTTTCTTTATGAGGGGAGGTGTTATGTATGATGTTTATATAATATTATAAATATTTTAGGAAATTATAAATGTTTCTTCACTTTAATATTTGCTTAAATCTTTATGTTTATCAGGAAAAACATGTTTAACTAGTGTCCTTGAATTAGGTTGTTTTGATCAATATGTTTTCTCAATTTGAAGTTCAAGGTTGAATTTTTGTTTACAAGTAAAAATTCCATTAAGATGACTCATGTTCTAGAACATTCTGTCATGTGACCAATCTTTATATATACCATGTTTGGTGGACATTTTTTCAGTTTTGACATTACCATCAGTCTTGTAAAGAGCTATTACAGTTGTGAAAATTCATTCCAAATTCTAAGAGAGGAATTATTTTAAATATTCATTGGATTATAACAGTGTCATAAACTTTGGATTTTTAATTGATGATTTTGGAATTTAGCTGAACTTATTCAGAGATTTTGAAATACTTCATTTTGACATCAGCACATCAAGATTTCTAGTACATCAGGACTTTGGAGACCATTAGCACATCATAACATTCAAGGACACAGCCGTGAATTTGGAACATTCTATATTTAGGACTTGTGATTAGAACAATCATTCTTATTGGATTATTAGGATTTCAAAACACATTACTGTAAGTGACTTTTTGATTTTTCATTTTAATTATCTAGTAATAAATTGCTTGTTGATTTTTACTTGATTTGTTGGTTTCACTTTCTTTCTGTTACATTTTTCTTAGACCACAGAGTCGTAACACTATTCATGATTTTAACACTGGAACCAGAGGTATATTTTCGATATGTTCCTACATTTATTTTGTTAATTCTTTGCATTCCCATAAAAATCAATTACATGTGACACATTTATGCACAAAAACTTGCGAACAATAATTCAAATAGTTTTCACCAGGACAAAAAAAAAATGTATACATTCACTGTAAGAGGAAAAAAAATTGCAAAGGAAAGAAAGAGATGGAATTGACAGGAAACAAAATAACTAAAAGTATGGTCGTTTCTATTTTATAAACCATCGAGTCTTTCTTGTTGTATCGTCTGTCCGACCATAATTTCTTGAAAACAATTATCGCATAATTTTCTAATATTGATATTGTAAAGTTTGGGGATAAATGTCAACGTGTATTAAGTGCTACCTTTCGGTCCTGATTCAAAACTAGCACTCTACAGGATTTCATACATTGTCAAAGTCCAAGGACCAACTAAGAAGAATATCGAAATTATCACCTGTTCAAGTGAACGAAAGAATCCAAATATCCCTTTCTGATTGACTGAATGGCCGTCGCAAGTTACCGCTGGACGAAACGGCGCCCAGAGCGAGCGTCGCGTTTTTGCGCCCCCCATTCGGAAAAAAATACCGCAAACTCTGCGAAACGGCGCCCCCGGACTTGGCGCCCCGAGTGGTCGCCCGTATCGCCTGCCCCCTACAACAGTCCTGATGATGTGATCAGTAAAATTATGATTTTGTTTGACGGGTCCGTGACAAGATATTGTTTCGAAGATCTGGTCAATAGCAGGGAAAATTTTCGAATCTGGGTGGCACACGCATGCCCAAAGTTATCTCAAATCACCCAAGTATTAAACTTCGCGTTTTCTTTCTTTTCGCCTTATCTTTGTTCCATAAAAGCGACTCCATTGCAACAGCTTCATTTGAAATCGCTGCACCGTACGGATGTTAGAATGCCCGAAGACAGTATGGTTACAAAACATATATGTAAGTTGTCTCCCGTATTTGCATACATTTACGGCAATCGTACATGAACCTTTATCCTGTATTTACTGCGAGTGTAAATATACATTTTCCATGCGTTTATTACGATTGTACATGTACTATCAGGATAATGCTGATGTTGATGACCATCATTTTTATTGCAATAGTTGTTGCTTTAATTATTAAATTATTATTGTTATTGTATTATTATTATCAGAAAATAGTATCTACCCAAACAGATAAGTAATAATAACCACAACAATTTTTCCGTTTCTCTGTCCACATCTATGTATCCTCTTAAACTGATGACTGAAAATTCACAAAACTGGTAATCGTTTTGCCTCTTAAACGGCAAAACATTTGCAAAAGGGGGTATTTCTTTTGACCGCTTCTTCTAGGGTCCACGTGACGAGAATTATACTGAAATTTAAAAAATAAAAATTGACTGACCTTTTACATAATATATGCAATAGATTTCTGGTTGTGACCGCTGGATCACTGTCAGGACAAAGTACTTAAAACGGTACTGTGGTGTTTTGAATTTGTCTATATAGAAAAACAACAAACAAACAAACAAACATTGGGATTCATGATGGCAAGCCATTGAAGTTGTTCTAGCAATTTTGGCCATCAGATAGTCGGCATGATGAGAGAGAGAGAGAGAGAGAGAGAGAGAGAGAGAGAGAGAGAGAGAGATAGAGAGAGAGAGATCTTCATGTTGTGTAACAATCTGATTTAAAAAATCATATCTTCACAGTTTTATGTGAAGATCTGATGGACACCAATAACAGGTCATGTTTTGTTGACCTTGTAGTTCACCAAATAAATCACAACTTTCAAATTTTTGAAAGTGACACACGTTATTCAGAACATATCGTTACTAACGATAACTCTCCCTAACACGAATTTGCAACGCTTTATCTGATAGGCTACTAAAAAAAGTGAACTGGGAATTCCAAAGGTCACCAAACATTACCTTTTATCGGTGTCTGTCAGATCTCCACGTGTGACTGTGGAGATCCGATTTGAATCAGATTGGATGTGTAATGGATTACATTAATTATTTGATATATAATAGGCAAAACAATTCCCAGCAAAATAAAATCTGTCAAAGATCATATTTAATTTACTCAAGATGCAACTTGAAGATTTTATTGTCGAACCCGCCTTGGCTATATATCACGATCACTTTGGCGTTCATGTATATGTTTGTCCATACGACCGTCTACAATTAAGATTACCTCGATGTTTCAATTTTTTTACTTTCCTTTTATTTCAATACCACTTTATTCCACTCTCCAATGATTCGAAATATACCGCTGCTTTAGCATGCAACTGTTTATGTAAAGGTAAATAAATGCCATCATTATTGAATCTTGTGGGGTAGGGGGAAGGGGTGACTTCGACATACATACCATGTCAAGCTTTTTGTTCTTTTTTTTTTCGTTTAAATATATATATATAAATATATATATATATAGATATATATATATATATATACATATATATATATATATATATATATATATATATATATATCGTAGTATGGAACGTGCTGGGGTTTTCTTTCTCCAAGAAATATTTTCCTCCTCCTCTTCCTCATCAGAAAAATAGCAATTGAAAAGACAAAGAAGAAACGGAGAGGTCTTTTGTTCCCAGAGTCCTTTTGGATTAAATATACTTTTGTGGTAGAATTGTCTAAACATAATTAATGAATAAACGGTATGTACAAGTTTGGTTTATATGAGTAATTATCTTTTATCTGCTCACTGAAAATGAAGGATGGGTAGGGCGGGAAGTGAGTAAGGAATGTAGTCATCTGTCATTATAACAAGTCCACGTGAGAAACCGACAGGTTTACAAAGTGACCTTTTGCTATCATAAGACAATAAAGAGCTGAATCCGAAGAAGGATGGAAGACGAGAGGTGGACGTTACAAACTGGTACACTTAACTGTGTTAACTATATAAATTCCTACCATTATAAGTTTCCTTTTAACAAGTTATATTAGTAACATAATCTAATTTTTCCAGATGAAAATATTATAATTGTATGTGACACATAGAGAAATTTTGCCTTAGGAAGCAATAGGAACCACCCCATTCTCAAAATTCTCAAAATAAATAAAACAAATAAAGAAAAAAATCATCGTCTTAAAAAGAAAGAAAACATCCTCCCCCCCCCCTCTCTCTCTCTCTTTCTCTCTGTAAATTGTTGTGACTTCGTTTCCCAATACGTCTCATCATAAAGAATTATGTCACATCCCCATGGAACAAGTTCCTTTCCAATGGTAAACTGGTGCTCCGCAATATCACCCTTTACTTGGATAATCGCTTATCATTGTATATTGTCAACACCAACAGCGTTAGCTATTACCCACATCTGGTATTTGATCAGTGCTTTAGATAAAAGATACGTGCAAATGAGAACATATCATATTTGTCCAAATTCGTATAAACAATCTCAATAGTTTATTTTATATACCTTCGCGATACGGTTCCCAAAATTTGGCGAAGATGCTTGCAATGGCTTACAATGGGTATAGAAAAGATCTATTCCTAAAAGAGTGCTGAATTAAAACTTTATTTCGGAAAATAACACTGAAATCGACTGAAACTTTCATTAATGGCATATTTTTTTTAATTTGACCTAAATTGTATTCATATTTTAAATAAATATATTAAATTATATTTTAGTAATTGTTAGCTTATTTTTCCTGATTTATTTTCACCGTGTTATGTTTTATTATCATTATTAATATTATTTAACTTCTGCAAAAAGACCCCAAGACTCATGGCCTAACAAAATCTTCACTTAGCAGACAATACTTGATAATAGATCATTTATCCACATTTCTGAGGATATATATATATATATATATATATATATATATATATATATATATATATATATATATATATATATATATATATATAAAACACGAAATAGAATATCAAAAACAAACAGGTAAAATCTTATCTCCCTAGTGTGGGGTAGTTCTTGAATCTAGGGACGCCATGGGTGACTTGTTCCTGACCATCTGATTTGATTGAGGCGCCTTCACTGAATCAATGCCTTTGAATTTACACAAAGCAGCATGAAATACATTGACAAACCATGGACGGAGTGCTACAACAGATTAATAGAGCTGCAATGTAAGAGAAGTATTCTGATTTAAAAGGAATTAATTCGAAAGCATGAGGTCACTTTTGTTGTAGCTATGCGTGCTATAAACTATGATTCGCCATATTGTACTATAATACAAAATAATCTAGATCAAAATGCCTTCTCGTTTTTTAAGACTAATTATGAATATTTTCAATTATTCTGCAGAGCGAAAACATACATTCATAAACCCATCCATCCATCCATGCATCAATCGTTTAATAATGATTATTTATCCGACGATGTGATAGTAATATACGACATAATACAGAATAATAAAATCAGAAACGTAATAATAATAATGAAGAAGAAGAAGAAGAAATAAAGAACAAAACCATGCACAGCAACAACAACAACAACTACTACTACTACAGCCACTACTCCACAGAGAGCACTTTACCTCCTCCCTTTACAGTTATTCTATTATTAAATATAATGTTGGGGTGTCAAAGAATTCCTGTATACTTAACAAGCCCATTATAAAATGCATCGAGTTGTTACTTGTAAACGGAGATTTGTTTTATTCAAAATTATTTGATTGCAATATCCATAAACACTTCAATAACTACTATATCACTGAAGTGCAGTGAGTTCATTCATTTCAGATAATTGTGCACTGTCTTGTAAACTATTTTGTTCACTAGAATGTACTACATCATAATGCACTACATTGTTCACTATAGATCACTGCCTGTTCATTATAGTGTATAAGAATTCTAGTGATGATATATCAAATCAAATTAGAGATTTTGCATCTTTCAATTTGTGAAAAGGTATCAAGTTTGAAATTCAATCCATTCAAAATTCAGATGTTCTCAAATTTTGAAAATTTATTGATCATAAAAAAAATGTACTGGCCTAGATGGAATCAGTGCAAGGTTTCAATATTGGTGCTGAACAAATCCATCAAAGCATCACCTACATTATGAAATTTGCTACAAAAACTGGTTCTTTCCTCATCAATGGAAATCTGCTAAAGTCATACCTTTTTTTCAAAACAAGGTGCAAGAGACGATACATCAAATTATATGTCAATTTTTGTTCTTCCGGTACTGTCAAAACGACTTGAATCACATGTCTATACTAATTATATGTCAATTTCTGTTCTTCTTGTACAGTCAAAACGACTTGAATCACATGTCTATACTAATTATATGTTAATTTCGGTTCTTTCGGTACTGTCAAAACGAATTGAATCACATGCCTATACTAATTATATGTCAATTTATGTTTTTCGGGTACTGTCAAAACTACTTGAATCACATGTCTGTACTTATTATATGTCAATTTCTGTTCTTCCGGTACTGTCAAAACTACTTGAATCACATGTATATACTAATTATATGTCTATTTCTGTTCTTCCGGTACTGTCAAAACTACTTGAATCACATGTCTATACTAATTATATGTCAATTTCTGTTCTTCCTGTACTGTCAAAACTACTTGAATCACATGTCTATACTTATTATATGTCAATTTCTGTTCTTCCTGTACTGTCAAAACTACTTGAACCACATGTCTATACTTATTTTTACTATCTTTTTATCAGCACATAATTTGTTGTCCCAAAATCAGTCAGGTTTTAGAAAAGTCCACTCAGGTTATCGGCTTTAACAAATATTACTCATTCTTGAAATCTGGAAATACATGTATGCAAAAGGATTCCTGGTCAATCACAATATTCTACTAAAGATATCAAAAATGTATGGATGTTGAAATTTAACACTATCATTTTTAAAGGTCATATTTAAACATCAGATCTCAAAACATTTGTTTAAGTTAACCATACTATGCTGCTGTAGGAGTTCCTCAAGTGTTAATGTTAAGACCCCTTTTCTTTTTGCTGTTTGTCAATGACCTCTCATTGGTATCTAAGTATAATAATATATTTATGTATGCGAATGACACAGCTGATTAAGCTGTAAGTACACATATTCACGTCATTGAGAGTAAGATAAATTCTGACTTGTCACCTTGGTGTACTAGCAATATTATGTGTATAAATTCTCAAGAAAAACAAGTTTTACTAATTGGCACTACTCAGAAGAAAAGATGAATGCAAAATTATCTTTCTGTATACTGCAGAGGTGATAAGCTTGAATGTGTCACTCATGAAAATCTTGTATGGATCACAGTAAACTCTACTGTATTATGGAATAAACAAATCAACTATGTATGTAACAAAATTTCCTTCAATTTATTTCATTTGACAAGAATAAGCATTTTTAAGCCAAGAATTACTTTTTACAATTGTTTCATGTCACGTCATTTTGATTGTTGGTTCCAATATTTTGGAGATTTTGTTGATCTTATTTTTAAAAATGCATTTAACGCCTACAAAAAGGTGAAACTTGAACTCTTTTTGGATGAAAATTTAATCCAACCTCAGAAGTTTATAGTCGAATCACGCACTCTTTGCTAAAAATCATCTAAGTTGTTTTTTATTAGCATGAAATCTGACAACAAGTGTCGAATTTCTCAAATATAGGATTTGGTGATCCGGCTCGTCTTCATTACAGCGGGTATAAGCTTTAAATTTGGAGACGAAAATCGAAAAAGCTAGCCGAGTTGGAAATACTTATACGTAGGTGAGAGGAATTGTGTCTTCCCGTGTGTTATATTATTCCAGGTTTGGAGTTCCTCTCCCCCCATCCAATCCAATGACTGATACTCTTAATTTCAACTGTAACGAGTCCATGTGATTATAGCCTATGATACTTAATTCATATCGACATTTACAATTTGAACAATGGCTATCTAAGAATGCCAGTCTTCAGAATCAATGTAAGCTAGATCAGACCTTTCTTCGAGATAAATACTAATGTTTATGTGTGTGTCTGCCTCTCTCTCTCTCTCTGTCTCTCTATGTCTCTCTCTCTCTCTCTCTCTCTCTCTATATATATATATATATATATATATATATATATATATATATATATATATGAAAACATGGAAATGCTGATACAAAATGTTATTATTTCGTGCAACACGTGTGCGCTAGTGAAGAAATTCTCACATTGCTATTTATATAGATCATTCGTATCAGCGATACTTAGACGTTAAGTGGTTCCGTAGTGTAGTGGTTATCAAGTCAGTTTTACAGGCAGAAGATTTCTGGGTTAGAACCCCTTCACAATTCAAATTGCACATTTTCCATCTTTTTTGTATCATGCATACATTATATTGAGTTCAGTGCATACATTATATTGATTTCAGTGCACACACTAAAATTCTTTAAGTTCTTAGGGATAATCAATATAAGTCTAACTGAGCCACTTCAAATGTGACATATAACAGGCGGATAATAGTATTTAACAGCTTTTAATGGATGCACATCTTTACACTGTGCATGGATGGTTGGGGGACTCCGAATCGGATGCATTAAAGAAAAATGTTGTTACTCACGGAAACCTCTATTACCCGTCAGGCCTAAACATCCAAACTTAGATATCGCAAAATATTTTCAGGCGAAGCAATATTGTACTTATATTATTAATACATTATTCCATGTGCTAGCAATGCGCATAATCCTCTGGTGAGAAAGCTTTCTATTTCTAGTAGCGCCAATTTGAAGGCTTTTATGCCAGCAATTCCATGTACCTCCAAGCTTTCTTTTTTCTTTTTTTTTTTTTTTTTCTTTTTTTTTCTTCTGGTAGTTTCATTTCTTTGAAAGAAAAACAAACAAACAGAAACAAGACCAATACAAAAAAATACAGAATTGTCACTTCGGTTTTCATTTTGATTTTGAATTTCGATGATACGTCACAGAGCCTACGGCAATAAAATATCTTACTCTTTATGTCTTACTTTCAATATCATTCTCATTACAAGAAAATAATCTTTTACAACTACCGCCTATATTGTATTTTAAGCATGTAAGAGAGACGTCTAATTTACGTCAATATTTTGTGATTTTTATTAAAAAAAGCAGCTATTTTTTTTTTTAATTTTAAATTTATTTTTTTACCTCTGATGAATTGTTTTGTTTTGCAAATTATTTTTGCGCGACAAAAAGTAAAATAACTGAATTATTAATCAATAAGATTAATCCATATACAGTTCAAAGTTATTTCGATTCTGTCGTTAGTAAATAACGTTTTAAAGAATGAACACATATATATATTTTTTTAAATTAGCTTGTGTTTGGTTTGCTTTTGTTTCTTTTTATTTACTTAGTTTAACTAATCAAAGGAAACAAATTGAAGGTTTGTTCTCTGATATCTTTTCTGATCATGTCAACCTGCAACATTTATGTTATTATATAGCGGAGAAGAATTTGTAAGTTCTTATGAACTTGTTTCCAATCCATTTTCAACTGCATTACAATATATGTTTGATTAAATTAACTAAACGTTATTGACCGGCCTCAAAATTCAAGGAATATGAAAGGAAAGATTAGATGGATTAGCCATAATTACGAATAAACTTTTATAAGTTGGACCACTTCTAGCATTGTAACAAAATTTATACGGACAATGGAAAATCTCCTGTTAACTTTTAAATTGACATTCCCATTGTTCCTATATTATTGAGATCAACCACTTCTAACAACGTGACAATGTACCCTCAATGTGTAATTCTCCATGTCAAATTCCCCTTGTCCCTATAAATATTTTTACCCTGTTTAACACAGGATGTCTCATTGTCCCCCAAGTGGCATACATTATTACTGTATACTCTCTGTATCCTTTGGGTGAAAGAGAGTACACTTCCAACAGGCATTTAAGAGTTCTCTATATAAGTCTAAGCTGGGCCACTTCCTTTGCGAATGTCAACACCCAAATCAGAGTTTTCATCAGTCTCTCATAGTATGTACCCATTTACATGCAGTCTCATGTTTTATAATTGATTCAATACTTGAGCAATGGAATTTATTGGTCTGTTATGGTTAACATACTGCTCACATATGTATGTCTACGTGTGTGTGTGTGTGTGTATGTGTGTGTGTGTCATTATATGTCTCAAGTTGTGTGTGTGTGGGGGGGGGGGGTGTTTTTTTCCAGCTTGAATATGGCCCGCTAGATTTCATTGTCGGCTGTGCACAGTAAGAGGCTCGAAACAACATACTTTAGTAGACTGCAGCGATTTCCTTTCTAGTCTCCAGTTCCGAGTCAGCGCATTGAGTGCAAATATTTTTTTCTGCATTCATACCCCTGTGTATTTGTGTCAGGTGACGGGCCTTAGAAGAATTAAATTATTTAAAGTTGTAAATGTATCTACACTAAAAAGGGCAGGATGTGAATGATTACATTTGGACAATGATTTTATGTGCGAGCAATATGTATGTACATATTGGTTTTGGCATGTTATGTTTATTTAGATCTGCATATATGCATGTTATTATATGCATATGTTTATATATGTATACCATGTATATATGTATATATGTATGTATGTATGCCATTACTGTTGTATGATGTGAAATGTATATGTGTGCAGTATATTATTCTGTTGAGCCGTATATCGTGAATATTTGATTTGTGCGGTTGAAAACAAAGTTGTTTTATATTCGGTAGAAAAACCTCATACGAGCTTGTGTTTTATTTTGATTTCCCATGTATAGATTCTAAGTAAAAATGATTTGACTTGACTTGAGCTACATGTATATACATTTTTTAGCTGACCTGGTCGTAAAACTAAGTGAACTTATGGCATGGTCTTGCGTCCGTCGTCCGTCAACATTTGATATTTTCAATTTCTTCCAATTGAAACGATTGGACCAATATCAACCAAACATTAGCATAGATTATTCTGGCAAAAAGACCTTTGAAATTTATGCAAGTGTTGCCGATTCACCATCAAATATATCTACTGGTACCAAAAATAGAAAAACAGTTTACAGCTTATTCACTCAAACCGCTCAACAGAATGGAACCATATTTCACAAAAAGGATTTTGGTATGAAAGTCTTTCAAATTGTTACAAATGATGCCGATCCGCATCAGATGTCGCTGGCAATAAAACCTGTCAAGCCCTTACGACTTCGTCTCAAAAACCGTTCAAGAGATTTTGGACCAAATTTAACAGAAAGCATCCTGAATTAAAGACCTTAAAAATGTATGCAAATAATACCGGTCTGCTATCAAACATGGTAGTCGCTTATAATAAAATAGATACACTTTAAACGACTTCCACTCAAAAACTACACAACATAATTTAACCAGATTTAACACACACAAAAAAAAAAAAAAAAATCTGATATATAGATTTTTGAATTGTGTACAAATAATCCCAATCTATCATCGTAAGTCGCAGCCGTTATAAGATGGAAACAAACGTAAAACGACTTCTTAAAAGCAACTCATCCGAATTTTACCGAAACATTCAAAAGCATTTTGCTTTGCATTTAACATCTTTCCATTTTGTGCAAATGACACCGATCTGCCATCAAATGTGGCCGCTGTTACTAAAAATATAGGTTAGTTGTGTTATTTCCTCCATGCCTGGGGTAGAAATCAGGCCTATGAATAAGCACGTGATTAGTTAATTATGCGTCTAATTGCTTTGATAGCCAGGCCTGGCCCCATACCTGTACAGGTGCGTGCAACCAATACTTCTGATTTATAAAAAACGGGCAACAGAATTTGACCAAATTTTTGACAAATATAATTCTTGTATAAAAGCCTTCCAATTTGCAACAAATAATGATGATTTGCCATAAAATATTGCCGCCGTTACTAAACATAGAAAACCTTCAACTGTCAATCACTGTGTCAAATAGTTTCTGATGCATACATCCAATTAGATCCCAAAATTGAGCAACTTTTATTGACGACAGCGAAATTCAGACTGAAGAAAGAGGTAACCGGCTTTCTTTTATTGTATTTGCTATAGTGGGGCATCCTCCTTTAAACTACTTCTTCTCATAAATAAATCCACCGATTTAAACAAAGTTTGACAGAAAGCATCCTGGTAAAAAGAACTTTTACAATTCTACAAATGTTTCTGATTTGCTATCAAAAATATCCGCTATTACTAAATATAGAAAAACCTTTAAACGCCTTCTTCTAAACAAAATCTTAAACTAATTTGACACAATTGGACAGAAAGCATCCTGTTATTATTGCCTGTTAGATGTATACAAATGATGCAGATTTGCCGTCAAATATGGCCGCCATTACTAATATTTAAAACATTTGAAAGACTTCTCTAAAATCGCTCAACATAATTAAATCAAATTTAACAGAAAACATACTGGCATATAGGGTTTTTTGTTTGCTTGTTTTGTTTCTGTTTTTTTTTTTTTTTTTTAACTTTTATAAATTATGCCGGTTCGCTATCAAATATGGTCACAGTTACGCTAAAAATATGGAACATGTTTTGGCCGTGCTCTCAAATATACACTCAGCAAAATTAGACTAGATTTGATGGAAAGCATCCTGGCATGAAGTCCTTACAAATTTGTTCACATCATGACAATCTGCTATCCAGCATGGCAATATTCATAAAGGTTGACAAATCTATTAATGATCTTTTCAACAATTGCTCAACAGAATGTCACTAAATTTGACATAAAGCATCATCACATAAAGACCTTTCAGTTATGTACAAATAATGATGTTCTGTTGCAAAGAAACAACAAATGTAGAAACATTCAAACAATTGGTTTCATAACCAATCAGCTGAACTGGAAGATATGTTGACATTAGACAGATATATCGACAAACTACTCTTGCATTTTACTATTAGGCAGATGCTATCCAGATGACTGTTGTCAGCCCGATTGGGGTTTTTGTTCAGTATAGTACATGCGTGAGTGTATGCCCTCATTGAGATACTCTTGTTTATTTTGCCACCTTTACTTTGTTTGCTTCGTGATGGTGTTTTAGTAATGCTATGTTACTATATATTTCGGGGATTTCTTACAGGCCTGTTTATCATGGCGTCAGATAGCTGAGCTTTGTAAGATCCACATTCCTTATTTAAAGGTGTGCATACTTCCCTGTTCATTATGTAGTTGACTTGTGTGTACCTAATATTTTGTTAGAATTACGTTACTGTGACGCTATCTTTTGTTTGATTAATATGTAAGTATATGATTAATATGTTAGTATATGATTAATATGTAAGTATAACGTTGGAAATGGGTTATACACTGTCTTCAGTTATGCATCAGATACGTACAACAACATTTTGGATTTGTTGGGCTCTGTACTCTTGAATGTGCTTTGCCAACAGGTTTTAATTAGTTTTATAGGATACTGTGGTGTATTCTCATCCCTAAAGACACGATACAGCACTGATCTCAATTATTGTATTTTTGGACACCCCTATATGATGATCAACGTTATTTAGATGAGAAAATGAATGTTTTACCTTAAGACTATAAGATTAACTAATTAATCTCCTAGCTATTTGTTCTCCTACCATCTTACAATGAAACGGATGTTTCAGCTTCACTCAAAGTTTATTTGGTTTCTTTTCTTTTAACTATTCAACTATTTCATATTTAATAACTGCTGGTACTACATCATTTTCATTAAAATGGTTTTCATAGACATTGTATTTTTTTAATAAAATGCTACTATAAAATCTAACATTTTCGCGAAGATCTTTTATTACAGAATTGTATTATTGTACTATTACCCGGAAAGGTATTCCATAATGTAAATCACTAAATACTATCTTTGTTACGTTGGTTGCTTTCTTTCGTTGTTACGTCATCTAAATTCATACAATCATCTATAAAATAAAAAAACAAAGTATTAGTTTCCTGGTATAGACTAATAAGTATTTGTAGGCATTTATCTAATTTATCACCACGATCACATTGTTGTCCCTAAAAGTCATTATCTATTGTAAGCCATAAGTGTTGGACAGATAATTACAATAAAATCAAAAACGTTCTTTTATTCTGTTTCAATCAAATCTAGTGCAAACGTTGTCTTTCCGCGATTTGTAACATTTCATAAAATCAGATTATGTCCAGTGGATGCATCAGTTAATGCTACAGATTCACCTAAATTTGTAATAGGGTTATTGTTCAATTTTTGTTCACAAGTTATTGAAATATCTACTTCCTTTTACGAATCATATATCTATGAGTAGTTCAAAGGCAAATTACTAGAATCTCTAAAAGATATTAGCCAAGGAGTTAATGGTATTTCTGTCATTATTTATTTTACTAAAATAAATGATCAAAAGAGCAAATTATTCCGACTTAGCTTTTGCAATGATATATGTTATTGACGTACCTTTCCATCCTCATCTTTAAAGTTGATATTTAATGATAATATATTGTTATTATGTCACCAATATTGAAACATAAGCGTAAAGAATAACGAATGTCAGCTGTATATCGTTTTCTTCTAAATAATATGTTTTTGATTCCTTGATTCAATAATATTTTATTTCTTGCGGTCCATCATGTACTTTTGTCTTTTTTAACTTTATGTTCTTCTTTGTATCTACTCCACAAGAATGACTTTCATCATTTACCATTAATATAATATAAAATATTAAATCATCTGTAGGTTCTGTAGGTTGGATGTTTACGTTTATATTAAACAAAAGAATATAAACCTGTCTTGTTTATTTTAATAGCATAATACTGTTTGGGGATCTCTGTAACGTGTAAATTGTATTCAGGAAAATGTTGTAGAGCATAATCAAATCAATAAGTAATAGCTACTGTTTGTGGTGTTGTGAAACCAGATGATATATCAAAATATCCGTTTAATTTTAATATTTTACCTTCTTCATTTCTGGAATAAGTATATGGTTCTTTAACTGTTTTAACCTGAAAAACACCTTTTGCTGTATAATGAAAATCAACAAATAATATACTTCCAGATAGTTCACCATCAAATTTATCTAACCTTGTAATATGATCACTCAACCTTGTATTATGATCATTGAACAATTTATTAATATCAACAATTCGAATATTATTTGCTGCCACATCTATCATTAATTTTGTTAATGATTTCTCTATTTCTGATTTATATGTATCAATTTTTTTATACTTAATGCTAAACTCGCTTTATCTACGGCATTGTCAATTTCTTTTTTAATTTCATCTGTTTCATTTCTAATTGCGTCTGTTTTATTGTCATCTTGTGTTCTATATCATGAAAATCTCTTCTTAACCTTTCCACCATTTTATCTAATTCGTCAATATTTCCTTGCATCACACCAATATTATTAAAAAGTTCTTACTATTTGTCATAACTTTGTCTATTTCAGTAGAGTGTTCATCTTTAAGAGTTCGTAAGCCCTCCACTCTTAAACGCTCCATTTTATTACTTAAATGAGAAATTCTATTTCTATAGAGTGTTCATCCTTAAGAGTTCGTAAGCCCTCCACTCTTAAACGCTCCATTTTATTACTTAAATGAGAAATTCTATTTCAGTAGAGTGTTCATCTTTAAGAGTTCGTAAGCCCTCCACTCTTAAACGCTCCATTTTATTACTTAAATGAGTTCGTAAGCCCTCCACTCTTAAACACTCCATTTTATTACTTAAATGAGTTTGTATAAGCCCTTCACTCTTAAACTCTCCATTTTATTACTTAAATGAGAAATAAATAAATCATAAGTCGTTTTCCTATAACGAATCGTACTTTTGCTCACACCAACCTTATTATTTAATTCCTCTGTCTTTCTATCGACTTCGTTAAATTCATTCTTCCTGTTTAATTTTGAAAGACTAGTACTGACAGCTGCTAGCCTATCTTACATCTTTTCACACCAGCTTTAAAGTCATTAACTAAATTTGTAATATCTTCATTATTATTTTTCTTCTCATCGTTTAAACGTTTCTGATACTATTGAAGTTGTTATTGTAATGTATTATAATTTTCTAAAACTATTGAAGTTGTTATTTTAATGTATTATAATTTTCTACAGACTTCTTTATTTCCTCCACGTCACTCTCTAAGGCTGATATTTCAGCATTTATTGGTTCGTATAATTTCTCTATTTTTTTTTTAATAGGCCCTATCCTTGATTCCGCTCTAAAAGTTCGTAAAGCTTCTAAAGGATTTGATATAATTCTTAGTCCCTAGGCAAATAAATCTCGAGCAGCTAAAATCGCTTTCGCGTTATCATCTATTTGTTTTTCAAGTTCTGGGAGCTGAGTAGATATTTCGTGATACTTTGATCCACACTTGTTCATTTATTGTTGACTCCTTCTCTCCTTGTTGTATATCCTCAAAGGTCTTGCGTATTTGGGCGTCATAATATTCTTGTACAAAACATGTATTAGCTGCATCAGAATTTTCTATAGGATCTGCTAAATTTGTAATACTATTGTTGTTCAAGTTTAAGTCAGTGTTTAGTGTTTGACCTAGTGATTAATATTTTCACCTTTCTCTATGAATTTAAAACTAAAATTACTTGGACCTCTTAAAGATATTTCTGTCATTTATTTGACACGAATGGGCAAATTTATTTGCTTTATATATATATATATATATATATATATATATATATATATATATATATATATATATATATATATATATATATCTTTGCAATTGCTGATATGGACTATTTACATCATATGATATGAAATCACCACAAGAATGCATTTTTAATAAGGAGGGACTTTAATAGAGTCGAGTAGGGGCCGTTACAGTAATTATTCGTATTGTTTAGTTAATCAAGGAAACTATATGTTTATAGGCTTCAAACATCCACATATTGTATCTGATTCGGTAGAGGTATTGTAGGATCTCACACTATTTAATCACAGTTGTAATTTATGTAAACTGTGTAATTATTACTGGGAATTATAAAACTTTAGAGTTATGTTTCTGACAGTCAATATCTATGCTTTCTTCATTGTCGCCATATGAAGTCATCCCTTCTTGAACCTATTTCATGTAAATTTCAGGATTATAGAAACCTTAATGTACTGATATGGTCTTGATTTCATTTTTATATGTTATATAGTAGAATATATTGTTGTTTTTTTATTATTGCAGTGGCCAACTACAAAATAGTTTCTATGTAATGAAACGTATAATTTACCCTGTATGTTATCAAATGGAAGTTGAAAAAATATATATTTCTTTCTCAGACTTTCATTCCACAATAATGTAACTAGACATTGGTGTTACGTAACTTGACTTCGCCATTTAAGTAACTAGAATTCTTCAATTTGTCGCTACGTCCTTTCAGCCATTTGTTGTGTTCACTATCATGTTAAATTCGTCGTGACTTATTTCATATTCACTTTTGTTTTACTAAACATTTCATCAATAGTGTTCAACTTAGTTATAGCAGAGGTTACAATCTTAATGTATTTTAAAACTGTATTGTATACCAGCTTGTCTTTTAAAGCTTTTTCAATAAAACGTAGTAAAGTTGCACCAAACTCTGTTAAAGCGAAGGTATAATAAATACTAGGGCACAGACCCCCGCAACTTCTAAACTAGCAGCCGTAACACCCATTCCAGCGGAAACACTTGGCATACCAACCTTTACAAAGTTTAAAAATGTATATACTGTTTTACACCTTTTTTGTACATCTGTAAAATGCTCTGTCTATTTAACTAAATTATTCATCATTTCCTTAATGTTTATCAGCCTCAAATGAATTCCATGGTTGTTATGTAATTTATCTACCATTTAATTACTTATTGTCTTCTCTGGTAGTATCTCTTCTGCTATTCTAAAAGTAAACTGAACGAAATAGGAATAACCAATTTTAGTACTTCTCCTATACCCATGTTAGTCGGGGAATCTATTATAAAATTAAATATCCTCTTCAAAAGCATATTGTAACTTACTGTAAGAGTTGAGTTTAATGATGCATGATTCTTTTTTTATTTTAATTTTTTTAATATATATGACATACCTACAGCAACAGCTACGCCAGCTATCAACTAATAAATATTGTAGCTTACCTAGGGTCCCCTATAAGTTTCAAAACAAAAGTCCATCAATTACATGATGCAAAACTTGAGAGTTGTTCGTAATATAAGTTACATTCCTTGATCTAGTAGTATTGTGTTTCAAGGAAAAGTATAAAATAGGATATATATTAATTGGCTCACTATTCGGTTATTGACATAATTTGTCAGTATCGAACCCCATTATCTAACGATCATCAAAAGTTCAAGATTCACAAAAGAGGACATTTGCGGGTCAATATATAGCTGATCCTTTTTTCCCATTACTGTCCATTTTTTGTACCTGCGGCAACTATTTCAGTTTTGAAAGGTCCCGCCTGTAAAACGGTAGCATGCTGACTGTGTTGCGCTCGAAAGCGTTAATAACTAGTGGGAAAAAATAGTTCTTTAATACAGTTGTTATTTTTTATTTTGTACATTTGACTTTAGCTCTTAAGTCTCCAGCATCAATACAATAGCAAGGAAAATGTAGAGCTAAAATAACTTCATTAGTCCTCACAATATTTGTAAATACAGTTTTTTGTACAATGATAAAATGTAACGAGCTAGTTTGCATACGTAAATTTATCAGTGGCCAGAGAATACGCCTAAAGTAAAATTTACTAATATGTTTTGAATTTCTTTCCCTTTCCACAGGTCTCTAGCTTTATTGCTTGCCATTAAAGATTTTATACTTTAAAAAGTGCATTACACAAAGTTTATTGAATAGAATCTTCATTGTAGACGAATTGTTTCATTCTTGTGCTTGTTCTTTTGTTGTTGTTTTTTTTTTTTTTTTTTTTTTTTTTTTTTTGGGGGGGGTGTGTGCTTACCAGTGTTTGTTTATTTTTTCATTTTTCATTTTTTTTTAGGGGGGGGGGGGAGGGGATGTCTTAACAAACCGGACTTTTTTATTCCTCCGTTGAGCTCGGAAGATATATTGGGAGGAGAAGTCAAAAATAGAGTTCTAAATACAACGTTTACAATACTGGCAAGTTTAATATTTTGTTTCGCTATTCATGTATATTAGGTAAGAGTCTCTTGAGAAGCAAACTAGTGGATGGACAGAGTACATCACAATATCACAATGGACAGAGTATATCACAATGGACAGAGTACATCACAATGGACAGAGTACATCACAATATCACAATGGACAGAGTATATCACAATGGACAGAGTACATCACAATGGACAGAGTATATCACAATGGACAGAGTATATCACAATGGACAGAGTACATCACAATGGACAGAGTACATCACAATATCCCAATGGACAGAGTATATCACAATGGACAGAGTACATCAAAATGGACAGAGTATATCACAATGGACAGAGTATATCACAATGGACAGAGTATATCAAAATATCAGAATGGACAGAGTATATCACAATATCACAATTAACAGAGTATATCACAATGGACAGAGTACATCACAATGGACAGAGTACATCACAATGGACAGAGTACATCACAATATCACAATGGACAGAGTATATCACAATATCACAATGGACAGAGTACATCACAATTTCACAATGGACAGAGTAGATCACAATGGACAGAGTACATCACAATATCACAATGGACAGAGTACATCACAATATGATTTTGCTATGTAACTTGGATGGACAGAGTACATCACAATATCATTTTGCTATGTAACTTAGATGGACAGAGTACATCACAATATCACAATGGACACAATACATCACAATGGACAGAGTACATCACAATATCATTTTGCTATGTAACTTAGATGGACAGAGTACATCACAATATCACAATGGACACAATACATCACAATGGACAGAGTACATCACAATATCATTTTGCTATGCAACTTTGCAATTTTGAAGAGGTTGAAAATTCAAGCATCATTGATAAAGGGTAAATTGGCTTAATTTTCTTTCACCGTGCAGTTCAGTTCTGTCCACGGACGCTGTACATTGGATGACTAAGAGTGTCCTTTCATGCAACATATTTGGTAAGCTGCACGCATTTGCATCTAAATCAGTAAGGGATGTGAGGGTTCACTCTTAAATGGGTATCTTTTCTTATCACATTTTCTCCTGCAAAGGTTGGACGACATTTTATTTTGCTAAGTAGATTGTGAATTCGACTCAGATTTACCAATACAAATTGTTTGTTTAAAAAAAATCTAAAACAAAATATTGCATACAGCATGTGCAAAAGCCATCTTTAAAACTACTTTTATCACATCATTAAGGGTTTTTTCTAATTGAAATTTTTTTTCCCGATATGTGTGGTTTTAAAGACTGCAACAGCATATTATATTTCGGTAACTTGTAAACACGTGTCATTCGTACCCAAAACACGATGTTTCATGTTCTGTGAAGACCTATATGAAATTGATACGTACAGAATTTCACCATATATCACCCCATACAATTAGCTTAATCAAAGACAATAATTATCCGTTCGAATATTTTCCTGTACGTCAGTAACCTTCAGTTCAATAGCACATTTATGCTATGAAATAATGTGCCTGACATTTGTGAAATAATAGGCAGAATTAGACGTTCGTGAAAATAAAATATCATAGGACATAATGGCTGTCCTTGTTGAGTGCAGTGTATGGTCTTGCAAAGACTTTGTCAGATCAGATCAATATGTATGGAAACTAGCATTTGTTAAGTTTTGTATAAAATACCGCGCGTGAACTCCATAATTTGATATGAATACTAATATAATTGTATAGTCTTACGTTTGACAAGCCGCGTGTGGGTTAAAGAGTCACATAAGACCTTAAGTTTATTTTGTATGTGCTGATCCAGCTAATTCACTTACCTCAGAACAACTGTTATGTACCAGTCGCTCATATTATCTAGAGTCAATGTCATTGGTATAGATTCACAACCTATACAACGTGTAAGCTTCGAGACATAGGTATTTTATGTCCAATATATATGCAAAATGCCTATCCTAGTGGTTAAACTGAACGATTAGCTGTCGCTATTTAACGGTTCAATTCAAAGGTGCGCTTATTGTTAGATCGGCATACCCAAACAGAACAAGATAAAGGCATTATGATTAAAACATGCATCGAGGTGTGTTCGTTACTATTACGTAGAGAAAATATATAACATAAAGCTGACAACAAATGTTTGTGATATCCCTTTAAACTGAATTTTAATTTTGAGAAAGAAGAGAGGACACATTTTACAACTATGAATTCTCAACAGAGGGAGGTTTTGAACAATAATAGGAACTTTCTTCTGAAAAATATTGTATGGACAGATGAACTGGAAAACAGGCTTGTCAACAACGGGATCCTGACTGAATCTATGCAAAAAGATATTCGGGTAAGTCAATATGCTACGACATTTTTACATCTTCGATAGAACTATTATCATCATAAAATGTGGTGGTGGTGGTGGTGGTAGTAGTAATAGTAGTAGTACTGCCATCAGCAGCAGCAGATATGCGTCTTTATCAAGAGACAAGGGTATTCGTTTTCGCTTGATTTGGTGTTTTATGGCACAGCAACATAGGTAGCTTTATCACTGCCGAGACAATTTGAGGCTAATACAAGGGTTTATGACACTCACTGATGCGAGAGAAATACATTTTAGTAATGAGAGGGTATATGTATTGTTAGATGTAAATGGAAGTATCTGCACTTTATGCATTACATGACAGGTACATTTTTATTTTCCTTTTCTAAGGTGGTGGTCACTTAGAATAAGCAGTTTGGGACACATTTATTTAAATAAATATACACACATTTACGCCAGAACTTTCCTGCATATGTATCCCTTACTCCATGTACATGTCACAAAGCACATTCGTTAATAAAGTCCTTTACTCACAGATGAACAATAATCTACCTTTACCGCTAAGAAGAATTAATTCTGCATTAGTATTTTATACTAGCTTGACCTTGTCTTTTAATATTTGATATAAACCGTGAAAATTTACTATAATGATAAGAATTGAAAAGGTTTCCTAATATAATGTAGTTTGTTTCATTATAGCTGGCGCCTAATTACAATCAAATATTCGCATGATTAAAGTTATTCGTACACAAATTAATTTCCTGATATATTTCCTTGAGTTGTCTTCATTTTTAATTAGATCCAGTTATTACTAACAAGTTGCAAGTCAACCTAAACCAAGCCTTTATCCTATATTAATTTAGAGAAACATATTCAAAATTCTGAATAGGTTATCAAGTTTTTTTCTTGGGAAGGATATGGGGGTGGGTCAGTGTAATTGAGTGAAATGCCGTCAATTTTTAACTGAAAAATGACGTTGGGATAACGTCGAAATAACTCCCGTCAACTGTGTCACCCTACACCAAAAAACTAAAAGGTTTAATTTAAAAAATGAAAAATAAACAACAACAAAAAATCACTTTCTGTTCAAGCTTTACTGCTACTTTTTATTCAATATCAGTAACATTGTTCATTTATGCAGCTCACCGGGAAAAGTCAGAGAAAACTATTCATGATTTGAATATCGACTACGATACAGTATGCAATGGTATCTGATAATTACAATTAGTGTAATGATACCTCGAATGCTATGATTGCATTGTACCAACAATATAGCATGAACCTTATTTTTTAAAATATGAAATAATCAAGAATGTAGTGTCATTATTACAACTTGTTTTCCTAAATGACATATTTCTTTGATTAAATATTTCACGTATTGGTAAGTATAATACCGTTGTCTGAAAATCTTGACAGAGTTTCATTTTCTACATCTTGTATTCATTTACTAATTAATTATCGTCCGAAATATTTCTTTCATTTTAATTTGAAACAATTCAAAGCGCATCAATCTTTGCGTCTTTTACAATTCTAGCATTTCATAACGGGAATCTTCTAACTTTTCTAAATCTTTACATGAATTATTATCAATACCCTCAAATATAAAATATCTTAAATTGCAATGTACAAAGAAAGTATTTATGTTTGCTGTTCCAAGCAAATTTGTTTTCATCATGTCAGATCCAGGATTTGAATTAACGTTGGTTTTCATAACGTTATGATTTTTCATGTATTGATTTTGTCTTAATATAATTTTTGTTAGATTTAGCAAAGTGGTCTTTTCGGAAAAGGATTATTGCATCTTTTCTCATTCACCAAGCTTAGCACACATGTGAAAAATCCAAGGATGATTTTATCGTGGTAGATGAGAATATACATATAGTGAATGTGGTAAATAATGACAGAGACATAGTGGACTCGAGAAAGTTTAGTTCTAATTTAGATATATTTCTGCCTGCTCCAAAATAGCTAACCATCACAATTTATTTTGAATTAAAGAAAATGACCCATAACTCATAAATTTATATATTCGGCGCAGATAATCACTAGGAGATTCATGTATAGGCATTCAAGTTTAGCGGCTTTAACCAAATTTCTCAAAATAACTTATCCAAAGTAATCCATGTCGTTTTGATCATTTTGAAAACTAAAAAATGAAAGGAATTCGATATTTGGACACGCTAAACGTTGATAGAAGGTCTAAAAATGACAACATTATATTTCGAAACATTGAGCCAGTTCGATGATTAATGTGTTACTCTTCCACTGATATATATTTCCATGCAGCATAAACTTACAAAATGACATGAAAATTGTGAGAAATTATTTAACCTAATGTACATGTAACCCAAAGTAATTTTCGTCTTCCTAATTAAGACATCTGCTTTTGTTTTCGTTCCCTTCTTGTTTCTCTTTATCTATCTATCAATCAATCTGTCCGTCCATCCATCCATCCATCCATTATCCATCTATCTATCTATCTATCTTTTTTCATTCTTTCTCTCAAGCAGAAAGAAAGAAAAAAAGCAAAAGCCACTGATTGTTTTCTCTACATCTTTTTAAGGACCTTGACACCCCTTTTCATACCAACCCATAATCGATCTTCGAAAACTCAATGGTACTTGACAGAGATTCAAACCGGTGATTGATTGCTGCATTACCTTGAATAAGGGAAGGAATAATGCGTTATGTCATGGGAAAGTTTCGTCTAAATCTTATTTCTTACAAAACAAGACGATAAACACATCAGAAAATGTTGATCGCAATTATGTAAATGACACTTCAAATTGACTTAAAAATATTCACAGCTAACAGCACCGTAACTCGTGATGGGTAAACATACTTTGTTTATTTAATCCATTGTTATCCTTTGCCTGTTAACCCATTGTTATTATTTTGCCTGTTAGCCGCATTGTTCATCCACAGAAAGTAGGAAATTGATCATCAATGAAACACGTCCTTCTTTTGCAATTAAAATTGGGTTTGGACTTGATCAGAAAAATTAGAACAGACACAGCATGTCTCACTCACTGATAGTTGAAACCGGTAGATTTGGGGGTACTCGGATAGAGGGAAAACCTGAGATATGTTTATTGTATGATTAAACTGAGGTTGAGAAGGAATATCACGTATTGTTTGGTTTGTAACAAGTATTATTTGTTGAGAAAATCCCTCATTGCAAGATATTTTTGGAAACACCCCTTAATGATAAAATGTATAGGATTGTACTTGTAAGAAAAGTATATGTAATTTATCAAAGTATGTGTATTTAGCATTTGAAATGAGAAAGCAAGTTATGTCTTCTGATCCCATTTTCAAATAGAAACCTCAACATAAACGTAGGTGAAATTACGTTTAATTACTAACTAATTATTTACATACTTCTTCCTCATTCACGATAATTGTGTGATGTACTCAATACGCATGTAATGCTTAAGAGTAAACAAAGAATATGAACTACACATGTATTTGATTCATTTTATATGTTTGCCTTTTAACCTTATTATTCATCCATAGAAGAAGGAAATTGATGGTCGACAAAAAAGTACTTGGTTTGTAACTTGAGCTGGGTTAGGACTTGTTCAGGAAATTCCGATATAATAGACATATAGTGCAGGTCATACATGACTCCTACATTTTGTTCAAAATTGCCTTGGTTTGGGCTCTTTTGATATATTTTCCATGGGCGTGATGTACCTGAGCAAATGAGCATCACTTCAATTTACTCTCAAGATATATAAAAAAAAATTTGTTTAAAAAAATAACGCATTTGTATTGTGTGTCTTTCCCGGTGATAAGGTCCTTTAGCGAATATAAATTTACGCGTTCCTGACTTTCCACTACCATATGATTCTATGTTTATAAAGCTCATTAATTACATATGAAAAGAGGACTTTGAAATTTGTCAGTAAATTTACATATAAAAAGAGGACTTTGAAAGTTGTCAATAAATTTTCCATTAACGTTAAAATACTTCAGATATTTTTTTGCTATCGATTTACTGATGTAGACAGTTGGCGAGATAACTTGCTATTTTCTAATTGTT